>ML791546.1:176749-222326 GCA_009831015.1 Picea engelmannii
AGGTATAGACCACTGGAGAGCTGCAAAGAAAGTAATGAGGTACCTTCAAGGAACCAAAAACTACATGCTTATGTATAGACGGACGAACAATTTGGAAGTAATTGGCTACTCAGATTCTGACTTTGCTGGATGTGTTGATTCACGCAAATCAACATCGAGATACACTTTTATGATGGTCGATGGAGCTGTATCATGGAGGAGTGCCAAGAAGACCTTGATTGTCACTTCCACTATGGAAGCCGAGTTCGTCTCCTGTTTTGAGGCTACTTTACATGGTGTATGGCTTAAGAGTTTCATTTCTGGGCTTAGAATTATGGATTCCATCACGAATCCATTGAGAATGTATTGCGACAATTCAACTATTGTTTTTATGGCTAAAAACAACAAAAGTGGGAGTCGAAATAAACACATCAACATTAAGTATTTATCCATAAGGGAACGTGTTAAAGAAAAGAAAGTGGTCATTGAGCACATCAGCACTGAGTTGATGATCGTTGCTCCTTTGCCTAAGGGCATGCCACCGTTTAAATTCAAGGATCACGTAATGAATATGGGACTTGGTTCCATTATGTAGTTTCTCATTGTATGGACAATGTTATTTTAATGAAATTCTTAATTATTGTGATGTTTTCCTCATATTTATGTGCACCTTAATTTGATTTGAGATAATTCATCTGTGTAGGACCAAGAATAAACATAAGGTTTATTCATTAAGAAATTGTTGCCACATAAATTATAATAGAAATAAATACATAGTAATACATGGAAGATAATACTCATCATAAGAGGACTTATCGCCATGATTCATGTATCTATTACTTAATACAGATTATCAATAGGTTTTAAGATGAGACATCAAGATTGGAAGTATGGACCAAGTGGGAGAATGTAAGCTCCCTTATTCGTATTCAACTGTTGTCGGCTCATTCGAAAACCAACCAGATGTAACTGTTTTCTCGTTGGGAGCTTTTGGAATGGTCCATTACTCCATCTAGGGTTCTCTACCTAGATCTGTGGAACAGTTGACACATAGCCAACAAAAGCTTGATGGAAGCTTGGCTATAAAAACTTTTGTTTGGTCCCCAAGCTTGATCAATCCCCTTCAGTCTTACACCATCAATCAGAGTGAGCAGAGCTTGGAAGTGCCATATGGAAAGAAAAACTAGTGTGGAACTGGGAAAACTTCTACAGCAATTAGTCAAAGCCAAGCAACATCAATGGCCGGAGGTATGATCCATTCAGCATCTAAATTTCGATTCTTTTAAAGAGTTTTATTCTTCATATTTTAGAATCGATTTATTATATCAGCTATTAGAAAATATGTAATGGCAACTGGTTACTTTTTTCAGCATATCTCGTAAAAGTATTTCTTAGGGAAGGATGGCAGCCATATAATAATGCTATTATTTTAAATTTTGTAAGAAAAACAATGAATAGTTTATTTGTAACAACTAGACAGAATCCCTCAAATGGGAAATTTATATGTATGATGACAAGATTGACTAATATAAGTTTTTTTCCTTTATTGAAAAAAAAACAAAAACAAGGCAACATACCACTACCATAAATATTAAAATTTAAATCCAATTACAATTAATTAAAATAAAATAATTGAATTAAAATTAATTATAATTCATAAAAGATTTAAAAAAAAAAACATGTAATTAGTACACAACAAATTCCATCAAAATTAATTAATCTTACTAGAATTAATAAAAAATTAAAAACATATATATATATATATATATATATATATATTTGATCAAAGCTATTGATTTAAAAATTAACTACTTTGATCATTTCCAATCAAATGAGAGCTCATGTAAATGTGAAATCCCTTAAACCATTGATTTCTAATCAAAATCGTTAATTAATGAAAGTTAAGTTAGAAATTAATTAATGTATAAAAACCCTTTTTTGTGGACAAGGAACTTTAAAGTCTACTTAAACTTATACATAAATTTGATAATTTTAAAAATTAAATAAACTTCGTATTAATATTGTTGTTCTATTTTAAAATTGATTATATATGACGATTAAATAGGGAAAATTTAACCTTGTCCTCACTCCATTGTCCGGACTCCCAACTCCCCATTCAAAATTTAAACACGACAGTCAAAATTTAAACAAGGACTCACGCTTCTTGTGTTTGTCGAGCAGCCGAACTCACTGCAGTTCTTGTACAGTCATCCGAGCAATGAGCGCTACTCCTTGTGCAAGGCGTTTCGATTTAGCTGTACTCCTTGTGCAAGGCGTTTCGATTTGGCCATGTTCATGGACAATCTTGCCATTTGATGCTTCCTTTACCGTAGTGGTAAATAGTATTGATGAGAACCATAACACTATACACTCACTAATCTCGACACTCATAACCACATCTCAAGGGGACCGTCTTACCTTTTTGAAACGCAATATATTTTGTGTTTTTTTGTTCATCTTTCAAATCAAAAGTTTTTTCCATGGCATCCTATATTATGTTTAACTATATTCCATGGCATCCTATGTAACACTTTATATTTCACCATGTATGACATAGAAAAAGGCATTTGGCCCAACCCAAAAGTCAATTTGTTGAAATGTACCCACTAATTTTTCATTTTTAGTCAAATTTGTTGAAATGTATCAACTAATTTCTCACGTAGATCAAATTTTGTAACTCCTAGTATTCTACAGTTAGTTGAACCAAATCAGCTAAAATAGAATATGTATGCATGTACATTAAAGTGATCAGTTTGTGTAACTGTTTGATAGATGTTATATATTCATGCAAACTCGTAGAGGAAAAGGCAAGAAATGTGTACTAGGATGAGTGAGAGGATGGTTGTAAGCCTGTGTTTGGCTATTATAATTCTCCCTTGATAAATAAGAATATTGATTATCATTTCTCCATGGATGTTTCCCTTGTGAAAGGTTTTACCGCGTAAATATTGTGTTCAATTGATGTAATCGTTGTTGTGCCTTGTTATTTTGTCATTTATCTATTTGTGTTTATGCTTCCACTACACAACACAAGTGGTATCAGAATGGTATCAGAACATAGAAAGAAGAGAGAAACGAAAAAACTAAATTTCTTCATTGAAACTAAGAAGCACTTGAGTACAAATTCGTAAGAGGGGGCGATATTCTTTTCCCTATCACTTCCTGAGTTGTGTTGGAGAGGCAATACATGGTATGAAAGGATTTTAAAGTCATGGTATGAAAGGATTTTAATGTTATATTATGCACAGAACTCGATGCATATGTATAAAGAAAGAGGTATGATGTGGACGATTTGTTTCATTAAGGATGGTTCGTTTCATTAAGCACAAGCCATATTCTACACTTAGATCACAAAGAATCTTATCGAAATTCCTCAGTTTGCGACTCTTCATGACACACACTAACCAATACATATTAGTTAAACTTACATTATGTTCAATCATATTAATTTTGTATAGAATTTACAAAGAACTTGCATATTTAGTTTTTTTTAAGTGTTATCATTTTGTCGATCAAAATTTTTGTTAATTGAACTATTCTCACACATTTTTTTTTATCAAAACATGTACAATTCAATACACAATCTATTAAATATATTTTATAAACAAATCATATAATTTTTAGCTTGAAAAGAAACAAATCTGGCTTCCGGTGCGCTATAATAATATGAAAGCACTAGTGAGTTCTATATAGGAAACGCACTGACCGAAAAATTATATTTAAAAAACTAATTTAAGTTGCAATGGTGCGATAAGTATCGATAACAGCACTGAAAAAAATTACACGCAGATGAACGAAATTTAAAAAAAAAATATGTTACAACATTTCAGGTGTGCTTTATAAGTAAGTGCATTGGTGCGTTGAAGTCAAAGTGACACAACACAAACCGTAAACTATTTTTTTTAAAATGTGACAGGGTCGAGAGCATTTGGATCCGATGCAATAAATGGTCCCATTGCATCACATGCCAAACAACTTATATATAGAAACACAAACCCATTAAATGCCTAAAATTAAAATCTCTAATTGTGAACTGATAGAGGGAGTTAAACCCTAAGGTGAAATTTTGAAGTCACATAAGAAATAAAAAGCAAGGGTTTAAGGAAAGTACGATTTTATTTTATTTTATTTTATTAATTTTAATTAAATCTAAATAGAGATATAAATTGTAAAGAATTTTATTACTAAAATCAACAGTAAAATTTAAAATTTTTACTCTGCAGGGTTTTGAGTTAATCACAAAACCCTTCAAATTATGATCTTTTGAATGATTTTTTTTCTCCAAAAGGGTTTTGAGTGAATCGCCATACTGTTCAAATTCTCATCTTCTGAATAATTATGTTGTTTTAAAGTATTGTACTCCTTGGTATATCTCTCTTGCAAATCTCTCCCCTGTAAATTTTGGCAAAATAATGAAATAGTGAATAGCTTAATACTATTTAAAAGACTTTATGAAAATGGTTTTGAGTGATTCACCATACCGTTCAAATTCAGATCTTCTAAATAATTTTTTTGTTCCGAAGTATTCTACTGCTCCACAGTCCTCCCTAGTATGTCTCTCTTGCAAATATCTTCCCTGTAAATTTTATCAAAATAATGAAATAGTAAATAGCTTAATACTATTTAAAGGATTTAATGAAATTAGACTTTTGACAAATAAATTCCCGCTCATTTTCCAGTTATAAAAAAAAAAAAGTCGCGATTTTTTTAAAGTCTTTTGAAACACCGGTGCATTTTTTAATATAACGCATTGATGTGTTTGTTTATGAAAAGCACTAACACACTCACTTATGAAAAGCACCAGTGCGCTAAATATTTTTGGAGCACCGCTGCGGTTAGTAATTAAATTCCCTGGTGCTTTATATTTTTATATACGCACCGATGTGTTTTGTTTACATAAGCACATTGTTATGGGACTTATCGGTAAATGAGGACATAAACAGATCTCCCTTGATCCACCTAGATCTAGAACAAAATAGAAGAGAACATGACGCTTTCCCTAAACTCTAATCATTGAGTTTACTATCTAGCAAGAGATGGGCAACATATTGTTTAAATATCACTTCCTCTTGTCGTTGTTGTCCTAGCTCCACTCCATTGTTCCTGTGATGTTGGATCTGCAAGGGAACACAAGCCAACCAAAGTGAAAGCAATATAACACACTCAAAGAGAATCCATGTATGTGATCAAGGAATCATACAATAAAATGAGATGAGTTTTATGGGAAAGAAACATATCACCGTATTATATAATAATGAAAGTGGATATTACAACCAAAGCCTTGATGTTGCAAGGTCCCCCTCTGATGACCCTTTACTCCAACACACACACTCGCTCCAACCTTGAACAAAGAAGGTCCACAATGACTTGATAAACTAAAATGAAGCCCTCAAGTGTGAACTGAAGTAGAACTCCTCATCCAATTCTTAGCCTATTCAATATTAATCTTGCTTGAATCAACCTTAGCCTTTTCCATGAGAAATATCTCTTTATATAGGGGAAAGAGAGATGGTTAAAGAGATTAGGATGATTCCACCAAGTCAAAGAAGTGAGTAGGATCCCAACCATACGGATGCCACCTCATCGTCTAGAACTTTCGTGAAGGTCGACCTTTTCTTAGCCTTTTGACATCGTCACACCCCAGTTGTAGAGAACCATGTGAAGACATCACAAACCGGTTTTAGGGCAGAGTGCGACGACCAGGCATCGTTGCACCCTGCTTATGATGCAGCCTGCGACGACTTTCCTTAATAGGGTTTTTGATAAGAATAATTCAATCACCTTTCTCATGAAGATAGGCTCTTTTGGGAACATGAACACATGTTTGTCAATGGATCACCAAGATGACCAAAATAATGTGTAACACACATTGTTATGCTTTAAAATTTATCTAAATTTTATTTGCACACAAAATAGCGTATTCATATTAAATTAACTTTTAGGATGCATCCACGTGACTTGTAGCACTTCATTGTATACATTTTCCACTTAAAGTCACCTTATTCTTAAAAAATTATTGTTGATTTTGCCCAAATGCAGGGAGAAAAGATTATAATATCAAATGGCCAATTATTCAAATTCCATCTCATTCCATATTGCTCAAATTCTATCGCGAAGTTCTCCCTTTCCATCTCTAGTAAGTTCAGATTTTATTTATATTTCGATTATCTAATTGATTTTTTTTTATCCATGTCAATTTGAATAAGAATGTATCCAAATTTGCAAGACCCTAATTTAGAATCGATTTCAGATGCATAAAATATTGCACCAGTTCAAAAACGTCAGAATCTCTTATTAGGAGAAACATACTGCAAGCAGTTGGTAGATGAAAATGGAAAACCGCTTTACCCTTCGAATTGTAACATGCCATCTTCCAACTGCAATCTTGGGTCAACGATGATAATAATTGTTTGGTATAATGTAATTTGAATAAACTAATTGCATTTTTCTTACTAATATAATTGATGCACTAATGTTCAATATTTTTAAAATTACGATTCTGATGATGAGCCACCTACCTATCATATTCCATTACACCCCACTACAATGTCAATTAGAGATAAGACTGGAATAAGAGCACAACTCATAGAGGAATCATACCAAGAATGGTTGAATAAACCACTTATTCAATTCCCACTACGTCCAAATTCACCAATTAGGAATGAATACAACAAAAGTGTTTCTTCATAAGTTGGAAATGGAGTCAATATAGAGGTTGGTATGGATTATTATTTACGTGATTCTACTGCAATGGAGACAATGTTGTTATTTGCATTCCATAATGATGAGCTAGGCGATGATGCTCAGATCACTAGTACCTTTTTTGAAAGCCTCAAATATGCTTCCACCACGCCTTTCTTTGGACCTATCCAATCAAATTCTATTCATCTCGGGACAAAAATGTTACTGTACAACTTGGAAGAAAAGTTTGGCATGTCAAATGCATGTTTCTTGGAAATATTGAGGTAGTTGACCATCAAGTCCCTTATATTTTGAGAAATCATGTCATACAATAAACATAAGAAATGGTCTATTTTATGAACGTTAAATGAGATTGTACATTTCTATTTCCCATTAACTACAGGTTATTCAAAGATAAGGTTCTTTTGAGTGTCTTTCCCGGTAGCTGTGAAGAGGCAAAGCAGATGTTGAAAATGTTGGGTGTTGATTACATATCATAACATGCATGTTTGAATGATTGTATTCTATATAGAGGAGAATATGCAGACAAAGAGATATGTTTGAAATGTGGGCATGAAAGGTACCATAAATCAAATAAAAAGGGAAAAACACATGGTCCTCCTCATAAGATATTGAGGCACATGCCTATAATCCCAAGGATTCAAAGACTCTTTCATTGAAAAGAATTATCTATGTTGCAGGGATGACATGCCTCACATAGAAGTGAGTCAGGAGTTATGTGAATCACAATATATTCAATAGACGTGAATCATATAGAGTATACATGACCCGAAAAATTGAAGGATGAAGTACAAACTCTACGACTCAGCATAGCCATGGATGGCATCAACCCATATTCCCTCCAAAAAATATCCCGCCATGGTTGTCCGTGAAGAATGAACATCCTATGTTGTCTCTTATAGTCCCTCGTAGAAGACAAGTGAAAAATATGGATTTCTACCTACAACCATTGGTATATGAATTGAAGGAATTATGGGAAGGGATACATGTATATGATGTATCAAGAACCATCTCAATGGAGGGGATTTTTACGTTGTATGTCATATGTTCTTAAACGACACATGATTATTCAAGCTTAGCAGCTTTCTCTAGTAAATTACATGTTTATTGATTTGTTTATATACATAACAATATTTTTTTGCATATTTAATTCGTTGCAATAGTTTTGATCTTCAATGCTAACATGCTCTGTATATGTTAATAATTTTGTAGGTCTTGTAAGAAAAGGGTATCATGGACGTAAATGTTTTGGACCTTCTCAGAAGGTTAGGTGGTCCAACCACCTACAAAAGGAAGTGTACGACTGCTCCATGGTATTCCTCTCAGAACAACACCCTTACATAAGAGAAATATCTGCTTTCAATGGTAAACCAGAGAGAACCCAAAGGCTTGGAATAATGAAACTAGTAGAATGTCTTAGAGTATATGAGAGAGAGAAGGGGAAGTATATTAAATAAATGTTTGATTCAAATGGGGAGCATATGTTCAATGATCCAGAATTATTTGATGCATATGTTGAGAAATTTCCCATTTGGATTGTTAGTCCTTTAACGTCTTCCTATCTTCTCAATTCCAAAAAACTCTATTTTAACATACACATGTTTGTATCAAGTTCCCTATACACTTCTCTTTCATAATTTTTGGGTTCTTTTTCTTTTCTTGAGTTCATTTTCATGTGCTTCTAGTAATTTTGATTTGAATATTTGCATGGTTTGAGTGTGTCCCATCAGAATTCTAGTCAAATTTTAAATTTTCCAAAGTTTAAAGGAGATACAAAGTCACTACAAGAATGTTGTCATTCTTGTAGCACGTAAAGTCATGATTATTTTTTAAGGCGTTTTGGGCCCCGAAGATTTTGTTAGTTGTTAGAGGACCATGCAGAGAATTATGCAACATTGATGAATCTTTTTAACAAAAATGATGATTCGATTCAGGATGATGATATAATGAATACGAGTTTGTACCTACCAGTACATACATCAAATTTGGGCTTCAGGACACGATCTAGAGCATTCAAAATTATGATTTAAATTATAATAACTAGATTGTGTCGTAAAAACATTTTGCAATCGAAGAAGCCTCCCCATATCATTTGTCTGTGAAGAGATTTCTAGATCTTGATTCTCAAAACCATAGAATTTGTAGTGCAACAAGGATTTGCAGTTAGTGTAATGGAACCCGAGAAAGGTGGTCGGGTTATCCGTTTGGAACCAATATAGGGGAAATTTCTGGAGGAATATCCTGATATTATGTAGAAATTCATTGATGCAGGTTGGTTCGAATTTTGTTGACATTTCCAAGGGTACCATGAGGAGGTTTCGATGTTGTTTGTAAAAAAATTGGACGATTTTAAAACTCAGGTGGGGAATGTACTAATTTATGTTACATACCACTCGATAGGGGTAGCATGTCACTTACCTGTGCAGGGTGAAAGATGGTGGAAAAAGAGTACATTTCATGTGGATTTATGTTATAACCCTAAATTGCACCATACATGCATACCTAGCATTTGGCCCTCTCATTTGCTATTTTTGCCAAGCCATCACTGAGCAACTCTTTTTAAAAACACTATTTTTGAAGATGTACGCACCCTGTGCCACTACTACCCGCATACATACGCTTGCTGCACCACTATACCCTGCGTACGCATGCTAGTTGCACCATTACAACTCACGTATACTCACAAAAGTTGCAAGGAATTCGTTGAGATTACGGGCTATTGGGTAGTTTCCCAACTGATCCACTGCCTATAGCCCATCAGCCAACCGAATAACCATCCTGTTTTCATATAAAAGGAGGTGTTGGGTCTCATTCCTAATAGAAGCATAAGAACAGTGAAAATCTACCCGTTTCACATCCCCTGCTTGCCTCAAATAATTGCAGCCACCTTGCGAGATTTGTATCAGAATTTCCCATTCTTTCCTTTTTCCTCCATCATAAGCCTATGCCATGTCCCTAGAAGAAGTGTGAGAGGAGAAAGATACATGGAAGCCCAGTTGGAGCTTGGTGAAGAGGATCTCTGACCAGGTTCATGGAGCAGTCGTCGACCTTTGTTGTAAGTAAACCTTGTGATATCAATAAAAGAAATACTTTTCCTGTCTCGAAATATGATGTGTCAAATGTTTGTATTCAGTTTATGTTTGATTCTAACATCTAAACCATGATTTACATATGAGATGCATGTTTGTAGTTTCTTGTTTATCTGTTTATGAATGCAGTCCAGCCTTGGGAGGAGGCTTGTAGTCAGCAGAGCTATCGAATGCGAGAGGATTGACACCAGACATAGAGTAACTTTTCACTTTGTCTTTCATATATGAATGTGGGATATGTTCGGGGTAGTTAGAAAGGTAGGAGACTTTTAAACGGTTAGATATGCCTACATGTTGAACCCTAGTGTATTCCATAGGGGGGTTTTCCTACTATAGAAGAACTGGCAACCATACTGGGGAAGCCTCTACGGGTTTTAGGGGATTTTATGGGTGTTTGATTGGTTTTTACCTTTTGAGTTTCTTTCTGAGTCTACTAAGTCTTTAAGGGATTCTGCTCACCTATTGGTGCCATACCAGTTCTCCCTTCCCTGTCAATCTACCCGTTTGTCTTATTTTTTTGAGGAGTTACAAAGGTGTATGAGACATATAGTGGGTCTGCACACGTACATACACACCCTGATTTTAGACATCCCATGTACATACGCAGGATGTTGAAGTGTCAGTTGCGTGCCTGCGTCAAGAGATTTTTCTTTAAGAAAAGGTAGTCAACCTCTTCCCTGATTGAAGTCTGACTTCTTAGGGTTTCTTGATCAAGTATAGTGTCTTTGTTTTTATAGTCGAAGACTGGGTTTGATGTCAATTTGGTTATCTTTTTAAAGATTTATTGTGTTTAGTTTGAAAGGGTTTTAGGCAAGCCTTCGAGTCTTTTTGATCAGCCTGTTAGGTGTCTTCAGTGACTCCCTGCGATTTGCAGTAGGCCAGAGGTCAATTCTCAGTCTTGTCTTGTTTTTCACTTTTTCCCCTTTTGCTTGCTTTAAAGAAAAAGAAAAAGAATTTATTTCAAGTTTCTTGTTTGAAGCATAAAAAAAAAGAGAATAGAAAAAGTTTTCATTTCTTTGTTTGGTTAAGTAGTTGGGTTGATTATTTTGCTTGTTAGGAGAAAGAAGTTTTTTTCTTAAGTTCTTTACTGATTGCTTAGAACATTAAGTAGCTCATAGTCGACTGAAATTTCATTTTAGGTTTTTCTTTAAAAGATCTTAGAAAATGTAGTTATGAAAATTTGGTTAAAGAGTTAGTTGCAAATCTTTATTTGTCAAATAGGAGTAATTTTGCTCTCAGTTTTGTTTGTTTCTCCTTCTTTGTCTCTCAAGACACACCACTAGTTTCATTGTCATTTCCTTGACTTAGAAAAAGCCATTTAAAATTAACGCTAATTTAAAATCAACTAGACTTTATGTTTGTAGGGTCAATCAACTAGTCTAGGTTAGAGCCTTGAATTAGTTTGGAGAGGAAACTCTTCAAGGCTTACAGACAAACATTGGAGTCGGTGCTAGGGAATGTAAAAAGTCCAGTAAACGTGAACGTTATTCGGGACCCCACTCTAACACAGGGGATAAACACGAGGTTGCGTGCGGAAAGGTGACAGAGATAACCCCTCCAAAGTCGGACCAAGCATAGTGGGGAATGCATATTGAGGACTTGTCGTGGGATTTTGTTGGTTGCATTTTCCTACAAATCTTCGTGGACCTTGAATCCCTTCCGAACCCTTAATTGTCTTCTGGACCACTTGCTTCCGATACCCTCAATAGGTTTTGGGCCTTGTTACCCAGCTCATTGCGGTCCACCTGACTATCGACTGTACCCTCCTGGTGACTGTTCGCGAGTTGGAAGCCTAGTTTCCTTTATTTTAGGGACTTACACAGGTGACTGGGAGGGTATACCGTGGTACCTAGGGAAGACGTTGGGCCACGCTTTGCAGATTATACCCAGAGGGTGATTCCATGTTCGAGTTGCACTTGCACTGGTAAGTTTCTCTAGTGTTGGATGGCGTAACTATTCTTCCAACTAGATAGTGGTTTGATTGCTTTGTCTCATAGGAACTTGTATAGGGTGTGTTGGTTTTCAACATTAGTAAAATCATTACTGTGTCGTTGATATTCTCACACAGTGGAAGATCAAGAGCCCCGCCGATCATGAAGGCTTTAGGACCTCCTGTCTGTTACATTGGAGCCACCACCACCACCATTACAAAGAAGACTTGACCAGAAAGGGTCATTTGAGGTGATCGGGCTGCATGAAACTATGCCCAAGCCAGCTCCGAGAGGAGAACACTCGTATCCAAAGGAACCAACTATTTTTTACCTTGGAGTGGAAACTCTCGGGCTATATAACCCTCCTATCACTAACTTGTTGGTGCCACTTTTGATACAACTTTCCCCTCCAAGGGTAACAGATCACGAGCGTATGATAGTCCTGCAAGCAATGATGGAAGAAAATGTTGCTACTTTGTTAGGGAGTCCTCACACCCCCTCTATGGCTGCCACCACTGGAGGCGTTCCACCTCCTAACCCACCTTCACCGGTCTAGACCACAATTGTCTCGATCACCTCTACTTCAGGAAACTGTCTGATTCTGTCTATGGAAGCGATCACTGCACCGTTCACATAGAGTGCGACGGGTCCTCCATTTTCATATGAGATCCTGGCTTTGATACGAACTCTATCCTCACCTACTCCACGCTACGGACCATGGGTCTAGGCAGGGAGCTCAAACGCTCCTCTGCAAGGGTCCATGGGGGGCACCTCAAACCCCTATAATGTTATCCCTTACGACGGAGGTCATATACTCCTTCATCCCCCTCGCTCAACAGTGCTCCCCAACAACCCGTCAAGCCGAACATGAACTACAGCTTGTTCAGAGCATTTAGTCTAGGAGCGTCTTCTTACACCACGTTGGTGGGTTCAATATCGTTCTCTTTGTTCAGCGCATTTGGAAATAATGCTTTCTTGTCAGCTTCCATCCCAGCCGGGGGAAACCTTTATTTTGGACCACAAAATCGGGTGCATAGTACTATTCCTACACAGGGGGAAAACATAGGAGTCTTCTCCTCACAAGGACTCTGGAATCCGTGGCAAGGAGCAGTTCCCTCATCAAGGATGTCGACCGGGGGTAACCCCTTCCATGGTCAATGGAACCCCGGGAAAAGATCAGTACCTATGCACATCGGATTGACAGGGGGAAACCCTTTCTAGAATATTTGGAACACGACGTAGGGAGAAATCCCTGCCCAAACCTCAACGCCCACTTATGGGAATCAACCAATGATTTCCCAACAAACGCAGTATCCATATGTTGGCCAAGGCCATAGTATTTACCAGAACCCTAGTCAACAGCCTAACTTTTCATGGAAGCCTGGTGCCAGTCAAACTTCAGGCTCTTTTCTTCCTATACATAGTCAACAGCCCAAAATATCGTTTCTGGCGACGTTACATTTGCCAGACTTGTCAATATTGTTAAACAACCCAATCTGTCATGATCCGCGTTGGCCTCCCAATTCGACGAAGTTTCCCTCAGAAATTTTGAAGTTTGAAGGTAAGCCTAACGAACATCCAGGCGATCACATGACCACATTTCACCTATGGTGCTTGTCGAACTCACTGTGAGACGACTCCGTTCAATTATGTCTATTTCAATGCACCCTCATTGGGAGTGCCGCAAAATGGTACATCAAGCTCGACCGCTCAAGATACTCTTTCTTTAGAGATTTGGAAATGGTTTTTCTCAACCATTTCCAACTACCTGTGAGATATGATGTAAGCACTGAATTGCTGGCCAACTTCAAGCAGACAAAGGCCAATCATATCTTGGATCGCATCCAACAATGGCGGCATTGGAAGATTTTGATAAAAGTATCGGTCCCACCAGATTTCCTGCTGGAGTGGTTCCTTAAGTATTTGGTACCCCAATTATCCAAGGACGTTGCAATGTCGGGAGTGTTTTCGAAGGAAGAGGCAATAATGAGAGCTCAATAGCTTGAACTGAGATACTCTCAATCTTGTTTAATTTACAAAGTTTTGCCAGATGTGCCACGGTCTATTCTTAACAAGGCCATACACAAGTCTGGACCACATGTCGATGGCATAGTTTATTCAGCACAATCAAATCCCACTGATCAATTGTCGAATCAATTGCAACAATTGTCGATACAACAGACAGCGACCAATCAAACCTCTATTTCGACTGCTCCCCCTACCCAAACGTCAGATGCACAGAGTGTGTAGTCGACGAACCCAAAGGCCAACCAACAGCCTGACGGAAACGAAAAACAACGAAACAAGAAGGGTAAGGGGGATAAGAAACCCACCAACAATGTTGGTCGGGGCAACACAGAGAAAAGAAATTTGAAGTATCCGTGTAAACTTTGCACGGAAGACCATCTGACTCACCTATGCCCTCAGCTTGTGGAGGCCCAAAAGGTATTAGCGCAGCAACAACCTGTTTTGTTAATGAACCCATTTTCACATGGGAAAAAAATGACTCAAGCCTCTATGAGCGCGGATGGGGGAAGTTAGAGACCCCCTTGATCTTCTAGTAATCCCTTGACCACAAAGGTTTATATGATGAAAGGTGACACTTACATAACAACTAGGGAACATGATTACAAAATGCCAGAAACTGCTGAAAAGGGTAAGGAAGCCGTAAACCCATCTGTTCCTCTCCAGATTGAGAAGATGATGGGCAAAACAATGACATGCATCCTGAAAGGGCTGTTTAAGAAAGCTTCCCATAATCCAAATGCGAGGGCCGCCCAGAATTACTCTATGGTGGAGGATTTGTCACAAACCCCTTCCGCGATGTCTGCTTTGGAGGTCCTCCAGAGCTTCCCTTCGTAGAGAAAGGCCTTGTTAGCCACCTTAGGATCTTCTGAGACATTTAATCTAGGAACGATCATGCTTGATATGACTAACTTGAAACCTCGTCTCTCATACCACGTTGAATTTCAGATATTAGTGGCTCACCCCATGAAATATTTTACTCGAAATATTTTTCGCACGGTGGTTGATGAGGGTGCCTCGACATGTGTAATGTCATTGGCATGTTGAGAGGCCATTAGCCAACCATTTTTGTCTCCGTCACCCACTCTACTTATTGATTTCGACAATCATTCTTTCAGACCACATGGAATCATCCCTTCTTTCCCCGTGTAGTTAGGAGGGAAGACCGTGTGCGTCGAAGTTGAAGTGGTCAATGCACCTCTCAAATACAACCTATTGTTAGGAAGGAGTTGGACCTATGCTATGCATGCAGTGGTTGCCATATTTTTTTAGCTCTTGTTGTTTCCACATGAGGGCCAAATCGTAACCATTGACCATTTTTCCTTCTCCAGGCCTGACCCTTCATCGGGGGCATCCACGGTCCCGATGATTAATAACCCCCAACTCAGCGTCGTCAATGTAGGGGTTGGTTTGTTCCTACCTTTGATGGGTACTTTTGATTACCCGCCTCCTTTTGCTGATGTCAAGATGATATCGGCTTCCTCCAGACCAGCCTAGGGATGAAATCTTTCAAGTGTCATCGTTCCGTACGACTTACTTTAACGATCTGTGGACTTTGCCTTCCCCATAGACCTCGATGGAAGGGATAGGGCATCCTGGCATGGCCATTCCCTTGCCAACGATAGAAGTTGTGTACTCTATTGTCTAGCAAGCTTCGACCGACCTCGATCCAACTCCCGTAGAGGAGTTAGATCCATTTCTCGAGCCTATCTGGGCTCAAGGTTCCCTCGCCACTACCGATTCATTAAACTTGGTCTTTCCCTCTGATGAGGTGATTTTAGAGGCATTACCGGTCTAGACAGACCTGGGATGATCTCCATCATAGATATTATTTCCTCCCAGAGTTAAGAAGAATAGGGGTAGGAGAATTCGTGTTGACTATGACTGGACATAGGTCTTTTCCTATTAATCCTCTGGTTAGGCACATAGTTTATGCCAAGGGTAATATGAAAACCATCACTGAAATGATACCTGTTGAAATCTCCATAACCCCTACCGTCGTGGAGAATGTCTTTGTCGGAGGGGATTGCTCCCCCAAGGAGATTTGAATCTATATAGATTTATTTAAGGAATTCTGCGACGTTTTTTCTTGGTCTTATCAGGAAATTCTAGGCATTGATCCAAGAATCGTCGAACCTGAAATAACGACTTATCCTAATGCCAAGTCGATTCGATAGAAGCTTCGTCCGGTGAATCCTCGAAAAGAAGCAGCTATTAAGGTTGAAGTAGAGAAACTGCTCAAATTCGGTTTCATCTACCCCGTTCAGTTGAATTAATGGGTGTCAAATCATGTTCTGGTCAACAAAAAGAAGGGAACGATTCATGTATGTATGGACTTCCATGATTTGAATAAGGCCTGTCCAAAGGATAATTTCCCCACCCCATTCATTGACCAGATTGTCGATGAGTGTGCAGGCTATGAGGTCTTTTGTTTCATGGATAGTTTTTCAGGATACAATCAAATACATATTAAGCCCGAAGACCAGCATAAAACAAATTTTATCTGTCCATGGGGTACATTTACTTATTGGAAGATGCCTTTTGGCCTCAAGAATGTTGGAGCCACTTTTCAGCAGGCCATGTATTTTTCTTTCCATGACCTAATACACATAGTCAAGGCTTATCTCGATGATTTAGCATCACGATCTCGTAAGAGAGATGATCATCCCATGCACCTCTGATTAATATTTGACTGATGTCACTACTATCGGACTTGCTTGAATCCAAAAAAGTGCAGTTTCTGCGTGACGTCAGGTCGTCTTCTAGGTTTCATAGTTTCAACAATAGGGATCATGGTCAATCCTCTGAAGGTTGAGGTGATAGTTCAATTTCCTCCCCCATGTATAGTCCCTCAGCTTCAAATCCTACAGGGTAAAGTGATCTTTCTTCGGTGTTTTATCACAAACTATGCCTAGATCACTAAATGGCTCATGCGTTTACTGAAGAAGGGAGTCCCTTTCCATTGGGATGAAGCCACTCAATGCTCTTTTGAAGCATTGAAATGTTCCCTCACAACTGCCTCTCTGCTCCAGCCTCCCAATTATAATAAATATTTCTTATTGTACTTGGTCGTCGCAGAGTCGACCATCGGTATGGTCTTGGGTCAAGAGGATGATATGATCGAAGAGCATGTGATTTATTACCTGAGCCGAGGCCTAGTTGGACCACAACTCAACTATTCCCATGTTGAGAAGCTTGCGTTGGCAACAGTGCATGTTGTCCAGGTGTTCCATCATTATATTCTTCTTCATAAGACCACCATCATTGTCATTGTGAATATGTTTCAGTACGTGTTGACACGATGCGTCATCGGTTGAAAAATCCGTAGATGGATTGTTATCCTCCAAGAATTTGAATTGGATTTTGTTTTTGCGAAAACCAAAAAGTCACTTGTCTTTGCAGAACTTATCTCCGAACTTCCAGTCAAATCAGGTGATGTTACGCCTAAGGAATCACCAATTAAAGGAGATATTTCTTCTAATTTTGTCTTTGGACCCCTGGTATGGAGATATATTAGTCTATCTCCAGACTTTGAAGTGCCCCGTGTCTGCTTCTTGCGATGAGAGTCGACATATACGCCATCGGGAAAAAAACTATCTCATACTCGATGACACTTTGTATCGTCGAGGTGTAGATTGCATCCTTTGCCGATGCCTCATCCATGAAGAAGCGGAACTCATTCTTAACAACTCACACACTAGAGCATGTGGTGTTCATTTGCATGGGTTGGCAACAACCCAAAATATTCTCTGAGCTGGTTACTTTTGGTCAACGTTAATCAAAGATTGCATTGAATCGGTCAATAAGTGCCACCCGTGTCAGATATTCTCCTGGAAGATGAGGGCACACCCTGCTCCCATGTTTCCCATAATTACTGTTGGTCCCTTCACCAAGTGGGGGATTTATTTTACTACATACCACCCGATTTTGACCAAGGGGCATCGTTATATCATCATAGCGGTAGAATACTTCACAAAGTAGGTCGAGGCTATGACAACATTTAATAATGATGGTGAGACAACAACTCTCTTTATTTTCAATCAGATAATAGCAAGGTTCGACATCCCAAAGGATATTGTCACTGACCATGGAAGTCACTTTCAGAACAAAATGATGTCTAATTTAACATCAAAGCTTAGGTTGAGGCAAGAGCATTAATCACCCTACTATTGTTATTGGATAAATCGGTGAATGTGGACATAAACTGATCTCCCTAGATCCACCTGGATCTAGAAAAAAACAAGACAAGACATGACTCTTTCCCTAAGCTTTAATCATTGAGTTTACTATCAAACAAGAGATGAATGACATACCTTTGAATATCGCTTCCTTATATCTTTGTTGTTCCTTCTCTGCTTCAGTGCTCTAGTGATATTGGATCTACAATGAAACACAAACCAACCAAAGTGAAAGAAACAATAGTATATTCAATGAAAAATTACACATGTGATCAAGGAGTCATGTAATAAAATGAGAATGATTTTATGGGAAATAAACATGCCACTGTATTATATTAAGTAAAAGTGGAAGATACAACCAAACAACCTTGATGTTGCAAGGTTCCCTTTTGGTGGCCCTTTGCTCCAACACACACACTTGCTCCAAACTTGCATGAAGAGGATCCACAATAACTTGATGGACAGATGAAGACCTCAAGCATCAATTGATATAGAATCCCTCACACAATTCTCAGCCTATTCCTTCATTAATTCCTTGCTTGATCTTTATTTTTCTTGCTTAACCTTTTCCATGAGAAATCCATCATTATATAGCAGAAAGAGAGGTGTTTAAAGAGATTAGGATGATCCCATCAAATCAGAGAAGCGAGTAGGATCCCAACCATATGGATGCCAACTCATATTCTAGAAGATCCATTCTAGAACTTTTGTGAACTTCGACCTTTTCTCAGTCTTCCAACACCGTCGCAACTTGTCTATAGTGCAGCCTATGAAAACGTCGCAAGAAGTTTCATGACAACCTGCAGAAATCAGGCATTTCTGCACTATACCTTACGTATGGCCTGCGACGACCTTCTAAAAACAAGTCTTGTAGAAGAGGGAGCTAGTCACTTTTCTCATGAAGAAAGGTTCTTTTGGAAGCCTGAACATATATTGTAGAAACATCACCATGGTGAATAAAATAATGTGTAACAGAATGGCCCCAAAGTATGAGGCTGGAACTCGTGACAGCTGAAATACTTTGTAGAATATGTGTGTGTGTCGGAAACAAGGAGCGCACCAATCAGAAACCTGCAAACAACCAAGCATCTGCGCAATATTATACCATCTTTGAGGTAGGAATTTCCATGCTCAGAGGACAAGTGATTTAAATCATAAATGTTAGTCATTGCCACTAATCATACACTATGGATCCATGTCATCAAGATTATACATAGCCACCAAGAATACACTGTGGATCTATGCTCGTAGAAAACTTAGATTCAAACATAGCCACGAGACATACAAAGTGGATGTCTCGTGGATGGTTTTAGTAATACCATCGGATTAGGGGTTGAATACAACCCCTCCTCATTGGCAGAATCATGACCAACATGGCATGTCGATACATATAATTTCAACATGAAAATAAATGTTATTTCAGTTATATAAACAAATGAAATAATTGATCGCCACACAAATAAAATTATATAAATAAATAACAAAATTCACATAAAATGAAAGTCGACTTTGATAATCAATTACATGTTCTGCGGATGAACCTTTTCCACAATTATCCTTCCACATTATAATATAATATATTTAGAACCCCCAAATAGTGAGTAGTCCATCCTCAACCTAGTTCCAATTTTTGAACTTTTTTTTCTATATTCAAAGTTCTAAATAAATTTTTTATATCTTTAGTTTTGGATGCACAATTAGAGGGTGAAATTACCTAAATTTGTAGGGGCACTCATGCATGTGGATTCCCAACTTAGTGAAGGTTATGAATATCTAGGTGGGTTCCCAATTAATCAATGTCTAGAGGGATTGCCCAACTTGATGAAGTCAAAAGGGTACCGAGTGGCATATTTGACTCTTTCCAGCCATGAAATAAGGATACAATAAAAATTATATGAGGACTTAGGAGCAACCCATGTAAAAGGGGTTATATGAGTCTTAGTAACATCACTTTTGAGTCTAAACTTGTAACTTATAAACTTTGTTGCAATTAATTTATATGTTGAACTTGATATTTTACTTTATGCATTCCAAGAAAACATAGAAAGTTTGTTGCATTTCAAAAAGGTGGGATAGGCCACTTTAGATGTGGTTATAAATTTAGAGAATAGTGGGTGTATAATGTTGTGGATCTTATCAATACTATTTGTTGTTATGGGAAAAGAAAGCATCAAATGGTACTAAATTGGATGAAAAATCTATCACATTATATCCCCGACTGTATGGATTAAAAAGTTGGATGCCCAACAAAGACACCCAATTGTTATGTACAATACAAATATAAAACAATTATAATTTACACCGAAATCAATGTACACTACAAAGTTACAGATATACAACATTATACATATCACTCGATGCACATCTACCTAGAAATAACATTCACTACATGGAATCTGCAGCACTGGTCGGCAGTGAACCCATGCAATTTATGGATGCATTGGTTGGTACACTTCCCAAAAGGAAGACATACACACATATATGTATGGTCCAAATCATGGTGAAAACATGTAGAGGGAGTAGTCTACTTATTAGAATTTGTTTTTTTTTTTGGGTAATTATTATCGAAATTGGGGATCTAATTGTTGGCGAAATTGAAAATTTCCATTGTTTGAATCGAAATTTTGAATACACATGTGGATCCGACGTCATAAAAAAACACTAATTCATATAGACCATGCAATTACAACAACCAATATTCCATCCATTCTTTCGAATTTCAGGATGGTTTATGGACAAAATTGATCATAAAATACAACTAGAAAAGGTTTAAAAAGTATAATATTTAGACTCATCCATACATTCAAGGTTTCACTGAGCGATATTTTCAATGGAATAATGATGTTAATGGAAGTGCCAATGATCAAAATTGAACTCTTCCTATCTCTTCCAAGGGGTTTAAACCTATCCTAGAAGAGTATTTTTTTAAAAAACCCTTCAAAAAAAATGTAATTTTTTTAAATCACTTGTCATTTATGAAGGACAACAAATATCATAAAATATCAAAAGAAGGGTTAGATTTTCAATAACCTGTCAATGTCCTCACTTCCAATTCTTGGTTGGTCAATGATAATTAGTTCATCAAACAATACTTGACTTGGAAATCAAAAGACTAAAATCATATCTATTCTAGTTGGCTCTTATCTATTCCTTATCTATTCCTTAACATGGTGTACCCTTCCATGGCATACCCATGCCCAATATTAAATCCATCGCATTGCTCACACCTAGATAAATACCCTACCACCATATTGGTGTATACACTATTTTTTGTTTCAATTCAAGAAAGCTTCCCAAAGAAGCTTAGACACCTTGTTTTTGCGAATCCCCACTTGAATTCATATGTTATGAGCATTATCAGCTCTTGTCAATATGATAATTGACATCACAATTAGCTTACATACTTCATGTTTTTGAATCCTGGACTCACCATAATTGCATTTTCTTTGTTGTTTTTGCCTCTGACACTCACCATAATGTTAATCCCTTTGTTATATTTACATCCACTCTTGGATTTGTTAAAAACCAAAATAATTATTCATAGGATATGTATGTAAATTGTGATAACATTGGGAGCTTCTTAGTAAGAATGCCATTTTTGAAGAGAACAAAATAGAAATCTAATTCTCTTTCATGTTCACATATTCCATCTCACTAATAGTATCCAACATGTTGATTCATAGCTATTTTATTGCATTCATAATGCTATGTGTTTTCCTATTAAAATGCATGACATGGTTATAGCTTTGGTATCTAATATGCTTATTATTTCAGCACATTGGCATTTCACTCAACCATTTAGTCTGTAATTCATGGCATCCCCAATAAAAATAATAGATAATAGAAAAAAAAACATAACTGGCCATTGAATGTAAATCTCTCAACAATCCACCAATATTGTACAAGTTCCATCAAGTTCATCATAAAGATAATGCATAATTTTTATTTGTTTCACATAAAACTATTTAACTATTAAATTTGGATTAAAAACTCTATTAAGCTTGGTGAAAATTTCTAACTTGTATGTCCTTGATTAAGTTTAGATATGAACTTGTACAAGATGAACCTTGTGAACATCAAAAAACCTAAAATTGGGAATACAATAATGAGAATTGTGATTTTGTTCATTCAATTTATAGCATCATCAAATGATGCAGGAGCATCTCTCCACGTCAGCAAGTCAGCCAGCCAGCCACGTTAGCACGTGCATTCAAGACTGAAGAGAGGCACAGCCCTCGTTTTCAAATTCAAATATGAATGTAATTAATGTTGTAGGTTGTTGAGCCATGGAGACGTGCCTTTGAGCAACCATTAGAGTAGGTAGGCCTTTAATGTTAGTAAGGATGAGATCTAGATCCGATTCTAGACTAGACAACCCATTCAATGTAATTGAATAGGGTAGGTAGATTGGAGGAAAGAGCTCGAAGAGCCTCCTCATGTAAAAAATCAATTGCAATCTCATTGAGGAGGAGAGTTGTAAGAGAAGAGAAGGAGTTGAGACTTTGATATAGTCCATGCTCAGGAACACCTTGTAAAAACAGGCATTTTCCATTTAATACAAACAACAATTTTTCCTGCATATTTCCTGTGTTGAATGAATGTTTGTGTGTGTTCAATTTATGCTATAGATGTATGCTAGACATTTGCAGAGAGTTGTTTTGATTTCAGGATTGAAAGGTTCTTTTTCATTTCATGCCGGGAGGGCGTGACAGAGTACTGTGGTCTCTGAATACCAGTGCATAGATGCACTTTTGAACTCTGCAGATTCAGACAAAGATGTTCCAGGTGGGAGCAGAAGCTGAAGTCATTAACTTGGAGGAAGAACTTTGAGGTTGTTGAACACCTCAGGAGGCAAGGCTGTGGAGAAACACAGTTGCACACAGAATCTCTGAGGAGTTCTATAAAGCTCTACCAAGTGGGCATTAAGCAGGTGCAAGGGAGTGCATATAGGAACTCTATTGTGAGTTCAGAAGAAGACAGAAGCTCCGAGGAGTTCTGTGAAGCTCTGCCAAGTGGGCATTGAGCGAGTGCAAGGAGTGCACAGAGGAAGAACTCTGCTGTGAGTTCATTAGAAGTAAGAATCATCTGAGAATTCTTGATACTCTTCCAGGAGGGCATTGAGTAAGTGCTAGAGCACACAAAAGGAACTCTTTGAGTTCAGAAATTGAAGAAGAGTCCATAGAAGGATCTTTGCAGGGTTGCTGAACAACCTGGAAGACTCAGCAATAGGTTGCTTGAGCAGACAGAGTGCCAGGAGGGCATCATATTTCTCCATCTAAGGGAGAAGGAAGAAGGTATTGTTTTCCTTAGAGGTTTGAGTCTCAGAGAAGCTCAGAAGAGACAACGCTTTGGGTGCAAAGACTCTACAGGAGCGCAGAAGTCAGAATCCTTCAAGGATTCGAGACCAAAGATCAGGAGGAGTAGTGTTTCATACGTGCAGGCGAGGATTCAAAGTTGTGAAGCTCACAGAGAAAAGAAACAAAGGTCTATGCCTTTGAACATTTGGAATTCTTCCAAGTGTTGGAAGAAAAGCACCAAAGCTCGGGAGGAGCAATAGCTGCCATTGGATCAGCCGAGAAGATCTGGGCCATTGATGATTTTGCACCCAGAGAGCAGCAGGAGGAGCGCAAGAGCCGAAGAGATTATGAGCCATCAGATCTTAAGCTAAAACCCGACAGTCGTTGGATCTGTTGAGAGTTGCACGAGATTTAAACCTCGCAAGCAGATGAAAAAGTCCCGAAGGGGTTGTATCTGGATATCAGCGTTCAGGAGTTCAGGAGTTCGGAGGACGAGAGTCCAGGCACTTGGCCTCAGAAATTGTGAAAAGGCCAGATTAGATCTGAGCCGTCCATCTGCAGGAGGACGTGTGTCATGGAATCATCCATTTCAGAGATTCAGGCATCGGGACTCACAGAGGTGAGCATCTTGACTTCGCGAGTACCGAAGTCCCGAGGAAATATGAGTCATTCGTCTGAGAGTGGACACGTGTCGCGAGATCCTCTCTATCGGGGATTCATACATCGGAGGTCAGAAAGGGAAGTCCTTCAACTTCAAGAGTGGAGAAGTCGTGAGAGGATCAGGATGGTCCATCTGAGGAGGACAGGTGGCACAGATCAAGGGATCTCGAAAACTCGGAGGTTTGCAAGGTGAGAGCCCAAAGGTTGGGTGCTCTAAGTCGCGAAGTCGCGAGGAGCGAGCACAACCATTGGATCTGGGGAACGGGAGGACCGTTGGATCAGGAACCCCATCACCTATCGTGCATTTGGGGGTTCGGAGGTTGAGAGGGGTCACTTTCGACATCAGAAGTCGCGAAGTGCCGAAGCCAGGCACGAGGGACACGTGGCAGAACCACAAAGTGGGCCTGGGAAATAGACAGGCGGACACGCATCACCTGGAGGAAGGAGTCAATACTCCGTTGACTTCTCGCATCTTGGGGATTCGCGAGATAAGAGCACGAGAGCTCGACATTGAAACTTGCGAAGTCACGAATAGTGAGAACGTGAGGAGAAAAGTCAACTTCGCTTCTCGGGGTTTCATGAAAGGAATGTGCCAAGGTTGGACATTCGAACTCGCGAAGGTGCGAGAGGTGAGAAGTGCTAGTGCTTAGCCTAGCCGGCGGTCACGCAAGGAGGGCACTGACAGGAGAAGAGCTATACCCGTATCAGCATTTCGGGTATCGCGAGATTGGAGGAGGAAGAGTCAGAGTTTCGACTCACGAACTCGCGAGTTGTGAGTTGCGACAAGCGCCTTTAGAATTGGGCCTTGGCCATAGCACTGTGGTCGCATGGAGAAGTGGAGCTCGCACCAAGTGATGTTGCACAGGGGAGCTTCCGAAAGGACCTATGGATCTATAATTCGTGATTCCAGTAGGGAATCTAAAGAGTCGATTTGTCTCGAGGGAGATAAAGAACGATCCTGTGAGTGGATCTCAGCCTGAGGGCTGATAGGTCTGCTTCAGTGAGGTATCAGAGCTTGGATTTTGTTTGTACATTGTAGACAGAAGGAGCAGGAAGAAGACAGAGTGTTGGAGACTCTGTCGTGATTTCTTGCAGGTGAGTAGCAGGTTTGCCAAGAGAGCAGACAGGGACAACGATATGGCTACTGAAGGCCGAAGATACACTGGAAAGTAAAACCCAGAGCTGATGAGAAAATCTGAAATAGATGAAGAGCTCACTGATATAAGGGCAGAAATAGAAAAGCTTGCATTGCAGATGCAACAAAACGCCAGGTCGAGATGGGTATACGAATGGCCCATGAGGAAGCCGAAGGTAAAATGGCCAGTCAAGGATTTGATGGCTAGAAGACAACATAGGCTGTTAAGAAGGTGGTTGAGGCATGCTGAAAACCTCGACAGACTAGAGAAAAGGGTTCAAGTATGTGAACTAGAGACAGGGAGAAATCTCGGTGATGATGAGGATGAAATGGGATCAACTGAAGATCTCAAGAACTGCCAGGAGGGCAGAGAAGAAATTCCCAATTGCCAGGAGAGCAAAGATTTGATATCACTATGGGATCTCATAGACTGTCATGAGGACAGTTGAGGAAATTCACATTGCCAGGTGGGCAATGAATTGAGATCGTTGTGGGATCTCATAGACTACCAGGAGGGCAGCAGTAAGTTTCCAGTTTGCCAGTTGGGCAAAGGAGTAGAGATGGGACTGCCTGAAAGTCTCATGGAGTTGGACGTAAGTTCAATTCAGCATGAGGTGTTGATGAAGATGGGATCAGTTTATCTCATAGACTGCCAGGAGGGCAGCGAACAGATCCCAATTTGCAAGGTGGGCAGGGATAAGCAGATGAGACTATCTGAGGGTCTCACAAACTCAGAGGTGAGTTTGGATTAGCAGATACAACTGACAAAGGAGGAAGATCAGAATAGCATTCTGATGATTGGGGAAATCGAAATATTCCTACCATTTGCCCAAGAGGAGGCAGAAATCTGCGTTGCAGATGTTGAAGTAGCAACAGCAGAAGTAAGACAGCTAGATGAGATTTTCAAAGAAGAATTGGAGTAGGTATTTGAGACTGCCCAAGCAGAAGAAGAAGAGAATGAGCATTTCGAGAAATGGCTCAATATTTTCAGCCAGGAAACTGAAAAGACTGCAGCCTTTGAGCTTGCAGAAGAAGAAAAAGAAGAAGCAAACAACATTACTTTGGCTGATCTGTATGAACAGATTGAAGCCCTGGAGAGAAAGGTGATAGTGCAGGGCATGCACATCCAACAGGTGAAGTTGGAAGCAGATGAAGAAGGCATGGGAGATCACAGTGATCTACCTAATTACAGAAATTTTTTGCAGCTAGGGAGACTGCAAAAACAGAGCCAACCATTGGAGAAGCTGGATGAAGTGATCGAGGAGATCAGGGAGCTGATGTTAGGGTCAGCAAAAACTGTCAGCAAGGAGAAGCTGAGCAGAAGAAAAGAAGTAGCAGGAGCAGCGCAGAGGTAGCAGCAGCGACAGGGAGATGGAGCAGATGAACAGTTCCAGAAATTTGTTTGGGATCCAGGAGGATTTCAACAGCTGAGATGGAAATCTCATGAGTAGGAGCTCATGAATTTTGCAGCTAAGGAGTATGATGCAGGAGCATCTCTCCACGTCAGCAAGCCAGCCATCCAGCCACGTCAGCGTGTGCATTCAAGGCTGAAGAGAGGCGCAACCCTCATTTTCAAATTCAAATATGAATGTAATTAATGTTGTAGGCTGTTGAGCCATGGAGTCGTGCCTTTGTACAGGCATTAGAGTAGGTAGGCCTTTAATGTTTGTAAGGCTGAGATCTAGATCTAATTCTGGATAGACAACCCATTCAATGTAATTGAATAGGGTAGGTAGATTGGAGGGAGGAGCTCGAAGAGCCCCCTCATGTAAAAGATCAATTGTGATCTCATTGAGGAGGATATTTGTAAGAGAAGAGAAGGAGATGAGACTTTGATATAGTCCATGCTTAGGAACACCTTGTAAAACCAGGCATTTTCCATTTAATACAAACAATAGTTTTTCCTGCATATTTCCTGTGTTGAATGAATGTTTGTGTGTGTTCAATTTATGTTGTAGATGTATGCTAGACATTTGCAGGGAGTTGTTTTGATTTTAGGCTTGAAAGGTTCTTTGTGGTTTCATGCCAGGAGGGAGTGATAGAGTACTGCAGTCTCTGAATACCAGTGCATAGATGCACTTCTGAACTCTGCGGATTTAGACAAAGACGTGCCAGGTGGGCGCAGAAGCTGAAGTCATTAACTTGGAGGAAGACCTTTAAGGTTGTTGAACACCTCAGGAGGCAAGGCTGTGGAGAAACACAGTTGCAGATAGAATCTCTAAGGAGTTCTATAAAGCTCTACCAAGTGGGCATTGAGCAGGTGCAAGGGAGTGCATAGAGGAACTCTGTTGTGAGTTCAGAAGAAGACAGAAGCTCTGAGGAGTTCTGTGAAGCTCTACCAAGTGGGCATTAAGCAAGTGCAAGGAGTGCACAGAGGAAGAACTCTGCTGTGAGTTCATTAGAAGCAAGAATCATCTGAGAATTCTTGATACTCTGCCAAGAGGCCATTGAGTAAGTTCTAGAGCACACAGAAGGAACTCTTTGAGTTCAAAAATTGAAGAAGAGTCCATAGAAGGATCTTCGCAGGGTTGTTGAACAACCTGGAAGACTCAACAATAGGTTGCTTGAGCAAACAGAGTGCCAGGAGGGCATCATATTTATCCATCTAAGGGAGAAGGAAGAAGGAATTGTTTTCCTTAGAGGTCTGAGTCTCAGAGAAGCTTAGAAGAGACAGCGCTTTGGGTGCAAAGACTCTGCAGGAGCGCAGAAGTCAGAATCCTTCAAGGATTCGAGACCAAAGCTCAGGAGGAGTAGCAATTCATACGTGTAGGTGAGGATTCAAAGTTGTGAAGCTCGCAAAGAAAAGAAAAAAAGGTCTAGGCCTTTGAACATTTGGAATTCTTCCAAGTGTTGGAAGAAAAGTGTCAAAGCTCGGGAGGAGCAATAGCTGCCATAGGATCAGCCGAGAAGATCTGGGCCATTGATGATTTCGCGCCCAGAGAGCAGCAAGAGGAGAGGAAGAGCCGAAGAGATTTTTAGCCGTCAGATCTTCAGCTAAAACCCTACAGCCGTTGGATCTGTTGAGAGTTTCACGAGATTTAAACCTCGCAAGTAGAAGCGAAAGTCCTGAAGGGGTTGTATCTGGATATCGGCATTCGGGAGTTCGGGAGTTTGGAGGATGAGAGTTTGGGCACTCGGCCTCAGAAATCACAAAAAGGCGAGATTAGATCTGAGCCGTCCATCTGCGGGAGGACGTGTGTCGCAGAATCATCCATTTCGTAGATTCGGGCACCGGGACTCACACGGGTGAGCATCTTGACTTCATGAGTAGCGAAGTCCCGAGGAAATCTGAGCCGTTCGTCTGACAGTGGACACGTTTCGCGAGATCCTCTCTATCAGGGATTCGGACATCGGAGGTCAGAAAGGGAAGTCCTTCAACTTCGCGAGTGGCGAAGTCGCAAGAGAATCAGGACCGTCCATCTAAGGAGGACAAGTGGCAGAGATCAAGGGATCTCGTGAACTCAGAGGTTCGCAAGGTGAGAGCCCAAAGGTTGGGTGCTCCAAGTCGCAAAGTCGCGAAATCACGAGGAGCGAGGACAACCATTAGATCTGGGGAACAGGAGGACCGTTGGATCAGGAACCCCATCACCTATCGCGCATTCGAGGGTTCGGAGGTTGAGAGGGGTCACTTTCGATAGTAGAAGTCGTGAAGTGTCGAAGCCAGGCACGAGGGACACGTGGAAAAACCACAAAGTGGGCCCGGGAAATAGACAGGCGGACACGCGTCGCCTGGAGGAAGGAGTCAATACTCCGTTGACTTCTCGCATCTTGGGGATTTGTGAGATAAGAGCACGAGAGCTCGACATTGAAACTTGTGAAGTCGCGAATAGCGAGAACACAAGGAGAAAAGTCAACTTCGCTTCTCGGGGTTTCGTGAAAGGAATGTGCCAAGGTTGGACATTCGAACTCGCGAAGGTGCGAGAGGCGAGAAGTGCTAGCGCTTAGCCCAGCCGATGGTCACGCAAGGAGGGTGCTGACAGGAGAAGAGCTATACTTGTATCGACATTTCGGGTATCGCGAGATTGGAGAAGAGTTGGAGTTTCAACTCACGAACTCACGAGTTGCGAGTTGCGACAAGCACCTTTAGAATTGGGCCTTGGTCATAGTGTTGTGGTCGCACGGAGGAGTGGAGCTCGCACCAAGTGTTGTTTGCATAGGGGAGCTTCCGAAAGGACCTGTGGATCGATAATTCGTGATTCCAGCGAGGAATCTAAAGAGACGATTTGGCTCGAGGGAGATAAAGAACGATCCTGTGAGCAAATCTCAGCCTGAGGGCCGATAGGTCTGCGCCATCAAATCCTCACTCCCTTGTTGTCCAAAATGATTATTTCCCTTTTCCCAATTCCATGCATCTTTATCTACCACACACTTTCACTTTATTCTTAATTATAGCAACATTGATATTAGTGTGACGATACTTTGGAAATATTTTGAGAATGCCCCATAGCTAGATCTTCCATGCCACCTCGTCCCAAGCCCAAGCTCAAGGAGGTGTATCCTTTGTAGCATTAACTCTTGGAACAACAATTTTGAAGCTAGGTGGGATTCTTAAGAAAGATAGAAATAAGGTACCATAATTTTTATTATCATCAAACTTATGCATTAGGGATTATGCTCTAAGATCCCAATCTTTCATGGATTTTCACATGGTTTGAGATATAAAATGAAAAATCAATATCCTCAATAAAAATAACATACTTGGTGGTTTTGATGAGTAATTTTCTTTAGTTTCGCGTTTCTATGGATCTTGGGAAGCTCAAAATCATAAACATATTAACCTAAATAATAAGCAATGGATGCAATCATGCTATATTTTCATGTTCTTAGAGGCCTATAATACAAGTAGGGTCTCTTCATTGCATTTATAATATTTTGATATAATTATCACCCTTCAACTAAGGCCTCAATATCAACTACAATTTCTTCTTTTCTAATGAGATCTAGGATGAATATGACTCCCAAGGTTAGGTAGGATTGGGGCATGTTCAAAATATGAATATAAAATGTAGGAATATTGCATCACATGGATATATAGATTACATCCTCTCTTATATGGGCGTTCACAAAACTATTTGATTTTGTGATTGTGTCTAAAGTTTTATATATTTATTTTTAGCACTTTGAAATTCCTCCAACATGGCTCAATGGTTATATATATAACCCATCCAAAAATTACATATGCAATTGCAAAGTACGCTTATTATTACTTTTTTATTGAAATTTCAATTTATTTATCTCGTTGTTCATTAAATTTTAACAATTTTATCTATAGATTTTATATAATACTATTACAAAAATAAACATTCATGTTTTCCATAAAAAGGGAACTTTTTGTAGTGTTGTATGAGGGGAATTATCTATGAACTCTTACTCAATCAGCACAGCCTCTTGAATAGATAAAGCTTCCTTTCAAAGATAATTTGCTCAGTAGTTGAATTCCCTGTAAACATGAGTAAAAGAAATTTATTCGATCACCTCTCAATACCTATACTATGTTCATAATAGGCCTTAAGACAACATTAGTGATGTTGATCTTTCCATTTAACTAGTCAATTACGAGCTTAGAATCACTTAGAATCTGGATCCTTTTCACCTTTTGTTCCAACGTAATATTTAGCAGAATCCAAAGGGAAGATAACTTAGCTCTGCTATTAGAGAAAATTCTCATACCATACTTCCTAGTAAAGTGATAAGATTTATTGAAAAAGAGAATGGCTCATGCACCACACTCACCTAGCGAGCCTTGGATCGAAGAAGCCCCGTGTCTTTGAAAGATTTATAAAAGAGGCATCGAGTTTCCTTGGAACATATTACTTAAGAAACTTCCTTCCTTCATCGAAAGAGACTATAATTTGATGAGATACTTTACCCAAATTTGACTCCAAACCTTCAAAGATCAATCGATTTCCAAAGAGCCAAATTACCCACCAAGCATAACATGGCAGAGACCTAACAAAAAAAAAAAAAATGTCGAGCAACCAGTTTTCAAAGCACTCTAAGAGAGTATGATTTTCCCAACGATTCTAAATATTGAATATTTGAAACAAATCCTTCCATACAACTTTGGCAAAGGAGCAGTAAAAAAAATATGGTCAATTGATTCACTGTCCTTTTTACACAAGTAACACCATCCTAAATTGATCCAATTCCTTCATTTTCTATTGTCCCATGTTAATATTTTATTTTCCAATGCGAGCCACATAAATATTTTGACTTTTCATGGACAAGGTAACTTCCATGTTACCTTCCACCACCACTGCCTTTCCACTCCTACATTCTCACCTACTTTAGCAATATAACCAAACTTTGCAGTGAGAGTCCCTGTTGCAACATTTTTACACCAACAAAGTTAACCATCTTGGTTTGAAAGACAAATTGCACTATGTTTAAGAGAATCACTATAGTGGTTCCATTCCTCTTCCAACTCAAACTGTATTCCCAAGTCTTCAATTGACTTCTAGACTTGTATGCCTTCACAATGCATCTTTTCCCATGAAGCATCAACTAGAGTAGTCATGTCATTGGTATGAAGGTACAACATGAGAGGTTCTAAAAGTCTATAATTTTCCCCACAACCAATCCATGAATCCTCATTGATTTTCACTAAAGTGCCCTTTACAATGTTCCAAGCTACCCACGGACCAACTATATTATATGATTTAACTAGTCCTTAACATACATCAGAACCACCTCTAAAATATTTAACTCTTTTCCTAATTCATGCCTCTCGATCCCTATCCTCCATATATCCCTATCCTCCATATACTTGACTCTCATTACCTTTCTCAAATTACCTTCCCCACAATCCTTTGTTAAACATCCCCTAGAGAAATTCTCCATTTAACTTATTGAAATTATTTTCGAAATTTTAACTTATTTATTTTCTTTTATTTAAAAATTAATAAAATAAGCAAAGCCTTCCTCTTTTTTCACTTCTCAATGTAATTCTAAATTTTACATGAATACTTACTTCTCACCATCATCCCCTTTGTGATGAAATACAATGTTAACCCCTTAATTTGTGTGTCATTTTTCTCTCAATAAACCCATTTGAATGTATTATTCTCTACAATGTTTCATCCTCTTCAAAAGATAGTTACTCATTAAGTATTCCATGTGCTCAAAATCCATGGTTCTCAAAGGACACTATCTCATATAAGAGTTGCACGTGCTCACAAACTATGGTTTCTGCACACTTAATGTTTTGGTTGTGAGTAACTAAGTAAACTCATCAAAACATACAATCTTTCTTGCGTAAATGATGACCATACACAATACTATAAGTTTTCCATTAACCATCTAAAACTGATATTAAAATGAAGAACCTTGCCTAAGCGAATGTTGCCCATAACATCACACTATATAAGCACATGATGCCCGTAATGACATAACGACGACCAAAATATAATACATCTTATGTTGCATAAGCAAATGCTGCCCAAACATAATATTATGATACTTTTCATTTTAAATATCTCTTTGTCATTCTTTGTCATTATTTTGTTGTTCATAAAACTATTAGCTGCGATTGTAAAATATGTTTATTGGAAAAATATGGTGTAACTGAACTTAATCTTAAACATCCGTTAAAGTTTGGAAAATCTGATCCCTACAATTTTATATAATAATAATAATAATAATTTTTTTTTAAGGTCACGGCCAAGCCAGCACACTAAATTGGTGTATGAGACCCCTTGTTTGTGGGACAAGGGACCCCCCTCCACCCAGCGATTTGACTGGTAAAGTCTACGAAGGTATACATACCCTACCCCCCTCTGGATTTGAACCTATGACTTCTTAAGAGGAAGCACATGTTCTTAACCATTAGGCCCACTCAGGCTATATATATTAGAAATGTAAATTATCTACACATGGAGAGATGAAAACTATTAACTGTTCATAAAACTATTAGCTGCGATTGTAAAATATGTTTATTGGAAAAATATGGTGTAACTGAACTTAATCTTAAACATCCGTTAAAGTTTGGAAAATCTGATCCCTACAATTTTATATATATTAGAAATGTAAATTATCTACACATAATGGAGAGATGAACCTGCGTAATTAATGTCACATGGAAATATATCAATTACGACATGGAAAAATGATAATGGAGAGATAAACAAGCGTAGTTGATGATACATGGAAATATGTATCATATTCGGAACAAACTGGTCACAGGAATGCAAATCCGATTACCTAGGTACCAAGTCTGTGATGGAAGCATTGACGTTGGAGGGAGGAGCCACCAGAGGAGTGTGAGATGGAGAACTCACAAACGCAGGCTTTGTGGGATGTGGAATCGTCACGGACTGAGATGAAAGCATCAAATTTACTGTAGACATGGATGGACGAAGTGATGAGTCGGCTTGTGTACACAAAAGTCCAACATGAATGCATCTCAGGGCTTGCGCTTGATCGCATGTTTCAATTATTCCTGGATCAATCATCTGCACAATATTTCCTCGTTTGTATAATGTCCACGCCTGCGTAAACAAAATGAATCATCATTTTGATATTTAATATTCTCCTTGAGAACGGCCTTCATTTAATTTTATCGTGAACGAGTACAGAAGTCCATAGAAAAGGAATTCATATCAAAATAGATAAACCCCTAAAGTCATACTTCGATTACCTTAAACCCCTAAACTAAATAACATGACATGGATAACGTACATATGCTTAGTTGGCAATACAATGATAACAGTATTAGAGTATCTCACCCATTGCAAAAGCATCTCCATTTCAGATGACGAACAATAATCCATGTTCTTTCTTCCTGTGATAAGTTCCAGGAGAAGAACGTCGAAGCTATAGACGTCAGCTTTTACAGATAATTGCCCCTTTACAACATACTCTGGCATCATATACCCGCTGCATATCCAAATTAAATTGTTGAAGATTATACAGTAAGGGAAAATTCAGGAATTGAGAAATGATAAATTGAAAGTTAATTGCAAATATAGCCTAGTCCTGAATCCTAGACAATTAAAAAAACGTAACCGAGAAGGTAAATCCTAAAAGAAATCGAAGTAAAATAACAATACTTCCAATCCTCCTGAAATAAAATAAGTAAAATAACAATACTTCCAATTCTCCTGAAATAAAATAAGTATAGAGTAAAATACATGCATCCCTCATTGTTAATAGGTTTTGACAGTTTGATAGTGATTATTGTTTTGATATCTTACTAAGTTCCTGCAACTCTTGTGCTCACGTGACTCTTATCTTCAGGAAAAAGTCTAGCTAAGCCGAAATCTGCTATGGATTCAGTTTCTTGTCCAACAAAATATTGCTTGATTCCGGATTCAAAATTCAGTGGATGACTCAATTTTCTCAAAAATCTCAAGTGTTGTTACTTCAAAACAGGCCGGGGACATCCTTAAATCAGCCTACCAAGGAAATGACAGGGTCAAAACAGTCAAACTATGGACCTTGAGGACGCAATTCGAGACTTTAAGAATGACAGAGTCTGAAAATGTGGATCAGTTCATGACCAGAGTCATGGGAATCGTAAACCAGATCAGGTTGACTGGTGAAGCCATCCCTGATCAACGCATTGTTGAGAAAGTCCTCGGAAGTCTACCAAATAAATTTGAAATGGTCGTTACAGCAATCCTTGAATCCAAGGATCTATCACATTTTTCAACAGATGAACTAATTGGTTCTCTGTTGACACACGAGACCAGACTGCATCTCACAGATGAGTCAATCTCCAATGCCTTCAAAACTCAATTCTCTTTCAGCAGAGCGAGAGGCAGAGGGAGAAGCAGAGGTCACCAAGGAAGAGGGAGTATTCCAAGTAACCCTCACTCCAGTGGAGGACACAGACAACAGATCCCGAATCAAAATTTTCAAGGTCACAAACAACAGAATCAGAATCAGAGTTTCCAACCTCAAAGAGGCAAAGGGAGAAGATCAAATGACAAATCAAGCATACAATGTTATTACTACAAAAAGTATGGGCACTATGAATCTGAATGCAGGAAGAAGCAAGCAGATTAGTTCTCAGGCAAAGCACATGTCTCAAATCATACAGGAGAAACCTCAGAAGGTATGTTTCTCTCATGCCACAAGTCTGAAGAACAACCTAAAGACAAGGATGATTTTAAGGATGGAAATTTATTTTAAAATGTAGAAACATTGGCGAATATTACTAATCCTTCATATGTCAACTATAAACATTTGGCGATATTTTTTTAAAAATATTCAAATTTCTAAATATTTTATATAGTTTTTATAAAGTTTTGGCGATTTTTAAGGTAAAATAATTTTATCCTATAGAATTTGGGCGAATCATTTTTAAAATAGCGAATCCTGTTTTTGGAAAAACCATGGAAAATTAGCCCATGAGCAAAATTTAGCCCCTCAAATCATCCCTACTTAAAGATCTCTGGTTGTTGAACAGTGGATGTAGCAATCACATGACAGGTAACAAAGATTTACTTTCATGCATTGATTCTTCAATTTCATCTGATATTACACTTGGAAATGATTCCTTACTCAAAGTTCAAGGAAAATGAACTGTACCTATTATTACTAAACAAAATGTAAAGAAAAACATAAACAATGTTTATCATGTTCCAGATCTGAAACATAATCTGCTAAGTGTAGGACAGCTCATTGAACATGGCTATAAGGTACTTTTTGAGGGAGAATCTTGCAGGATATATGATAAAACTCCCAACAGAAAATTGATTTCTGAAATCCACATGACTCAGAATAGGATGTTTCCCCTGACACTCAAAACTGCAAATCTGATCCAAACATATGCACAAAGTGCATCCACCCCCAATGAAACTATGGTTTGACATACAAGATTTGGACATCTACCCTTTCAGAGTCTAAGTCTTTTACAGAAGCTCACGCGAGGTCGCAGAGCGTACTACGCTTGAAAGTTTCAAGGAGCAGAAACATGAGAAGGAAGCAGAGACTGAGAAGGAAGAAACAGTAAAGATTCTTGTACAATTTTCAAGAATCATCAAAGATTCATGAAGAAGAGCTGCAGGAGGTCGGAACTCTTGAAGAATTCAAAGCATTTGTTCAAATTCATGAAAGATAGTTGCAGAAAGAAGAAGCGTTTAAAGAATTTCGGAAATCGCTCAAATCATTCAAAGATTGTAGCAGAGAACAAAGAACTCATGAAATTATTTCAAATCTTTGAAAGATTCACGAATTTTTCTTCCGCAGGAGAAAATTCCTTCAAACACAACAAAGATCGCATCAGAGGAGCAAAGAATAACCGACGCAGCAGTAAGATCCGCCCTCCGAAAAAGAAAGAAAAAAATCTGAGGTAGAAATCCAGTTCATAAGGGACGAAGAGAGCACGGAAAAGACGAAAGAATTTCAGCCGTTAGATCTTGCGCAGAGGACCGACAATCGTTGGATCAGCGAGATAGTGCACGAGGTTTAGTCCTCTGGAGCGCACAGGAGAAATTCGACTTGCGAAGTCACGAAATCATCTGGACCGTCCATCAAGAGACACGTGGCGAGATCTTGGCATTTCGCTGACTCGTAAGGTGTAAAGGTCAGAAGACAGCCGTGAGAATTCGTGAATCGCGAAATCACGAGTTATTATGGACCGTTGGATTGAGATAGATCATGAGCCGTCAATCTGATCCAATTGCAAAATCGGGGATCGGGAGTTGGACGAGCAAAGGAGACTGCTCTCCAAAACCCCAATACGCGAAATCCCGACATCACAAATCGCGAAATCTCGAGAGGATTGTGAGCCGTACATCTCAGAGGACAGGTGGTAGCAGATCCAAGTGCCATCATTTCAACATTTCAGAGTTTGGGATATCAGAGGTCTTGTTGATGAAAGGTCGCGACACTCCACGGCGAAAGTCCCGAAATCCCAAAAAGATCACAGCCATCCATTCATTCGGACACGTGGCGGAGATCGAGGAAACCTTCCGCATCTCGGCTACCGGGGTTTCAAGTTAACAGAAAATTTGTGTCACAGAGGGTCGCAAGTCGCGAAATCGTGAAACGACGAGGACCATCCATCTTTCGGGGACGCGTGGCATCAATCCAGGATCTCGGGAAATTTTTCGAAAAAATGATTTCGGCAAAATCGGCAATTCGGACTTCGCGTTTTGGAAGCGCAGCGTGACGAGGAATCACGATTCGCGAAATACTGATTAGTGAAATCCCGAAAGGATCTAGACCGTCAGATCACAGGAAGATTTGGACCGTTGAAATTTCCAAAGGCGAAATCTCGGCATTTCGCATACCGGGAGTCCGAAGGACCCAGGATCGTCGCAGCAAAACCGCCAAAGTCCCGAAACGTGAAATCCTGAAAAGGCGTTTGAATAAGCACCAAGATACTTCGGATTTCGACGATTTGAGGGACAAAGAACCGACAAAGGCATCGCTATTCTCCGATTCATGAAAAGCCAGCAGCGCTTTAACCTTTAGGCGTGTGGTCACATTGTTCGGAGATCCTTTTTGCAAGCACAAGAGTGCTGGGATCCAGTAGCTCATGGATATGTGGAACCAGATCCAGCAGACCTGTCTGCCATGACTAATCAGCAGAAAATTTCTCAAGCAACGCAGAGAAACAGAGAAAATAAAGCTAAATTTTGGATTCAAAATTCTATGGATGACTCGATTTTCTAAAAAATCACAGGTGCTACTACTTCAAAACAGGCATGGGAAATCCTTAAATCTTCCTACCAAGGAAATGATAGGGTCAAAACAGTTAAACTGTAGACCTTGAGGACGCAATTCGAGACTCTAAGGATGACAGAGTCCGAAAATGTGGATCAGTTCATGACCAGAGTCATGGGCATCGTAAACCAGATCAGACTCACTGGTGAAACCATCACTGATCAATGAATTGTTGAGAAAATACTCAGAAGTTTACCAAAGAAATTCGAAATGGTTGTAACAGCGATCCTTGAATCCAAGGATCTGTCAAGTTTTTCAACAGATGAATTAATTGGTTCTGTGGTGACACATGAGACCAGACTACATCTCACAGATGAGTCTATCTCCAATGCTTTCAAAACTCAATTCTCCTTCAGCAGAGGGAGAGGCAGAGGAAGAAGCAGAGGTCACCAAGGAAGAGGGAGCAATCAAAGTAACCCTCACTCCAGTGGAGGTAATAGACAATAGTATCTGAATCAAAATTTCCAAGGTCAAAGACAACAACAACAAAATCAACATCAGAATTTCCAGCCTCAAAGAGGCAGGGGGAGAAGATCAAATAAGAAATCAAGCATACAATATTATTACTGCAAGAAGTATGGGCACTATGAATCTGAATGCAAGAAGAAGCAAGCAGATCAGCTCTCAGGCAGAGCACATGTGTCAAATCACACAGGAGAAACCTCAGGAGGTATGTTTCTCTCATGCCACAAGAGTGAAGAACAACCTAAAGATCTCTAGTTGCTGGACAGTGGATGCAGCAATCACATGACAGGTAATAAAGATTTAATTTCATGCATTGATTCTTCAATCTCATCTGATATTACACTTGGAAATGATTACTTATTCAATGTTCAAGGAAAAGGAACTGTTCCTATTCTTACTAAACAGAATGTCAAGAAAGACATAAACAATGTCTACCATGTTCCAGATCTGAAACATAATTTGCTAAGTGTAGGACAACTCATTGAACATGGCTATAAGGTACTTTTTGAGGGAGCATCTTGCAAAATATATGACAAAAACCTCAGCAGAAAATTGATTTCTGAAATCCATATGACTTTGAATAAGATGTTTCCCCTTACACTCAGAACTGCAAATCTGATTCAACCATATGCACAGAGTGCATCTACCCTGAATGAAACAATGGTTTGGCATACAAGATTTGGACATCTACCATTTCAGAGTCTAAGTCTTCTTCAGAAGCAATCTATGTTCAAAGGTATTCCCATCTTTAAAGAACACATTCCCCCGTGTGAGTCTTGCATACTTGGAAAACATAAGAGAACTAGTTTTCCACAGTCTTCCAATCAAGTCAAACAACATCTTGAACTTGTTCACACTGACCTATGTGGACCAATGCAAACAGAGTCCATAGGTGGCAGCTTTTATTTTCTAACGTTTATTGATGATTTCAGCAGAAAAATATGGATCTATTTTCTCAGACACAAGTCTGAAACTTTTGCAAAATTCAAAGAATTCAAGGCAGAAGCTGAAAAACAGAGTGGAAAATATATCAAAGTACTCAGGTAAGATGGAGGAGGAGAATACACCTCCAGAGAATTTGCAAATTTCTGCAAATCACAAGGCATTATCATGAAAACAACAGCCAGGTATACTCCACAATAGAATGGAGTGGCTGAAAGGAAAAATCAGACAATAATGAATATGGCAAGAACACTTCTTAAAGAGAAAAGGTTGTCAAATATTTTTTGGGCTGAAGCAGTAGCATGCTCAATTTATCTCCTGAATAGATCTCCAACCACAAGTCTAAAGATGAAAGTCCCTCAAGAAGCATGGAGTGGGACAAAGCTCAATGTTGCGCATCTAAGGACATTCGGATGCATAGCATACACTCACATACCTTCTGAATTAAGGAAGAAACTTGATGACAAAAGTGAGAAATGTATTTTCACTGGATATAGTGAAACATCTAAAGCTTACAAGCTTTACAATCCAATCACCAAGAAACTAATTCTCAGTAGAAATGTAAAATTTCTAGAAAATCAATTCTAGAATGATTCAGAAAGTCAACAAATGGACAGTCAAAATCAATTGCTGTCAAGTTCTGAAAATGCAGAAAATTCAGGACAGCAAGTACCTCAAACTATTCTTCCAAGATTGCAAGTACAAAGACAACCAGAAAATTCTCAGGATAACTCAACTTCCAGCAGAGAATCATTCTCTAAACCACAAAATCAGAGAACTCGAAGTTTGAGAGAAATCCATCAGCACTTGGATGACTTTGAACAACACAACCTTTTTTCTTTAATGCCATGTCAACCTACATCTTTTAAGGAAGCTGCTAAGGAGCTACATTGGGTTCAAGCCATGAACCAAGAAATTGACTCCATTGAGAAAAATCAGACAGGGGATCTTGTTGATTTGCCAAGTCACAAGAAAAGTATTGGTGTCAAGTGGGTTTATAAAACTAAACTCAATGAAAAAGGGTAGATTGGAAAACACAAGGCAAGACTTGTTGCCAAAGGATTCTCACAACAACTAGGTACTGATTATGGTGAAACTTTTGCTCCAGTAGCAAGATTAGACACTGTAAGGACCCTATTGGCCATAGCAGCCCAACACAAATGGCAAGTATACCAGATGGATGTCAAGTCAGCATTCCTGAATGGTTTTTTAGAAGAAGAAGTTTATGTCGATCAGCCACCTGGATTTGAAGTCCAAAAGCACCCAGCCAAAGTATATCGGTTGAAGAAAGCCTTGTATGGCTTAAAGCAAGCTCCAAGAGCTTGGTACAACAGAATTGACACTTACCTGATCAAAAGTGGTTTCAACAGAAGTCAAAATGAGCCAACTCTTTACACTAAAATAGATCAGCACGGTAAAATTTTGATTGTATGTTTATATGTTGATGACATGATCTATATTGGAAATCTTGAGTTAACAGATTTTAAACATGCCATGCAATCTGAGTTTGAGATGACAGATCTTGGCATAATGAAATATTTTTTAGGGATTGAGGTTCATCAATCAGCCAAAGGCTTTTTTGTCTGTCAGCAAAAGTATGTAGTAGACATCCTCAAAAGATTTCGCATGGAAGAATGCAATCCAGCAGAAACCCCCATACCACTAGGCACAAAATTGAGCAAGAAAGATGAAGGCCCTACAGTGGACTCTAACTTGTACAAAAGTTTAGTAGGCAGTTTGTTGTATCTTACAACAACTAAGCCTGACATTATGTATGCAGCCAGCCTTGTTTCCAGATTCATGGAATCCCCCAAAGATTCTCATTGGAAAATGGAGAAACGAATTCTAAGATATGTTGCAGGAACTCTCAATTTTGACTTATGGTACACTAAATTTGATAGTAATCAACTTTCTGATTACACAGACAGTGATTTTGCAGGCAGCCTAGACAACAGGAAAAGCACATCTAGACATGTTTTTCAACTGGGCACGAACCTGATCTCATGGGCATCAAAGAAGCAACCAATTGTTTCAATATCTTCTGCAGAGGCAGAGTATGTCACTGCTACCTCAGCTTCCTGTCAAGCTGTGTGGCTGAGAAGAATATTGAAAGATATGTCACATACAGAAAAGGATCCAACTCCTATTTTCTGTGACAATACTTCAGCAATTGCTCTATCCAAAAATCATGTGTTTCACAAGAAAAGCAAACACATTGACACTCGTTTTCATTTCATACGCGAGCTAGTCAATAATGGTGATATTGCACTTCAATTATGTGGTTCTCGAGATCAGTTTGCTGATATCTTTACAAAGCCACTAGGAAAATCGGTTTTTGGTTTTCAAAGACAACACTTAGGCATAATCAGTGCTGATGTTTGTAACTGTTGAGTTTAAGAAGGAGTGTTAAATATAATGTAACCTCAACAGGTTGACTGTACACCGCCAGTTGTCCTGCCAACTGTACTTTCTATTCTTGTTTTGCTTGAGCCTATTTAGCTCAGCTATTTCCCTTTGCATAGACTCACTACTTCAGAACTTCTTCATGTACTTGTTTTGTACTCTTCTTCTTATATTATAATATACTGTTTTCTGTTCTATTCTTTCTCTCTGCATTTCTTGCTTCACAATTTATCATCTTCCTCATCACCTACACAATGAAAAGACACAGCTACATTAGAAAATAAAGCTGCAAAAATTGAATGCGTCTAACTTGGCTCTTGCAATCATTTGGTAGATTTCTTGAAAAGAATATAGGCCAAAACTGTGTTCACCAAATAAAATTCAACAATAGTCTAACAGAGCAAATAAGCCTATTGTATTGTGAAATCGATTGATCCATCATATCATATCATATTTTGGCAGCCAGATTTAAAACAGATGCATTTGGCATAAGGACTTAGGGATCTATCTATGTGTGTGCGCCTATGCAATATGAGTAACGGCATAATCCCATCTAATCATATGATCGAACCCACCTCGACCCCCACGAGATAGCAAAAATAATTGTATGCAGTACCTTCGGATGGTCTTCGAAATATTGCAGATTTTAATCTTCTCCAAGTTATAAACAGGCATACCAATAACACTAGAAGAAAGACGCCAGCAACACCTAAAAAAATTAAGCGTATTTTGTTTGAAGACTTGTTGTTTGGCGTAGTATTAGTCGATGGTGTGGTCGGATTTCGTCATGTATCAGACACCGGCGTATTAGCTGGCGATCGCGCTTCTTCAGGCGATGGTGGAAGCGCGGGCGAATTAAAGAAAGAATATGTTTCATAACGAACTATGCAGCTCAACGTCAAAACCCGACCTCCTTTCTTTCACCATCAGTTGACATAATATAATTGATTGTATTTGACAAACATTTTATCTCTCATGCACTGGACCAGACCGTAAATCTCTTGAAGCGAGGAGTCTGTAGTTGTTCCGGAATCATATAAACTAGATCTAGATGCTGCTACAGATGACAAGTTGGTTAATAGGTTGAAAAAAGCATGCTTAAAGACATCAGGGCTCGACGCATTAATTGGATTTGAGATATAATATATCGAGCGAATGTCCAGTCGTCCAATAATATAATATTTGAGATATAATTGAATTTGGTTTTGATAACGTAAGTAGCAAGCTTCCATCCAAAATCTACAGCCAAAGGCATTCTTACATTTAACACAGCCAGCTTCTTCTCGGACAGTTGAAAGGCACGGACAGCTGAAACGCACATAGAGCTGAGGAAATCTAAAAGTTAATTTCAAATGTGGTAATTCCAAAGGTTAATCAATTAAACGTGGCAATCATATGGTGGAACAGTAATTTCTTAATATGATTAGGTAAATGTTAAAAAGTAAACAAGTTAAATGATGCATTCAAAAATACAAGGAAGTTATGAAGAGTAAATCACATTCATTGATTTGGGAGGATGACTAAGAATATGCCAGCATCTTCAATTGTTAGCCATCAGATTAGAATTTTAAATTAAAAGGTGATTAATTGTGCCCATCTCCAATAGGTATACGCCTTTCGACATAAATATATCGAGCAAATGTTTAGTCGTCCAATAATATAATATTTGAGATATAATTGGATTTGGTTTTGATAACGTAAGTAGCAAGCTTCCATCCAAATTCTACCGCCAAAGGCATTCTTACATTTTTGTCGAAGGGCAGTGTTTGCTTGTTGTGAACAATTGTAGTATCGGTCGACTTTGGGCATACTCAGAAGTGTTAAATCCCGTTTGGGACGTGTCTTGAATAAGCCTATTCAAGACTGTGTTCAGATTGCTCTCAAACTTACTCCCTTCTGTATAGTTGCCAGAGTCGCAGCTAAATTCCATAAATGGATTGAAAAACTGCCCACGAAGAGTAATGATCATCGAGAGAAGTACGATTATGTAGAATAGCATAATACTTTGCCCCATCAGGATAGAGCATGCAGAATGTCTTCCACGGAAGTTGATATTCTTTAGCACTGTAAGGGCCATTGGAAAATGGAGAGGCTGCAGTGCGAACAATCTTCCCCAAAATTAGTTCTATTATGTTATGAACATATAGTCAACAATGTTTCCCAAAAAAATTTATGCTGTTCTGCAGAGATAACATACGCTTGTAAATCATTACAACTAATCGACAAAGCCCAAGTTTTGGCCACGGTTTGAATATGCTATATGAATGTGGTTAATGCCTACTCCCTCCTGTCAATCGTGAGCTGTCAAGATTGAAGATGTCGTCTACATCGGGCATCCAACAGCGGACTTCATATGCCACTTTCCAAACATGGAAAAGGGATTTGATTTGAATTAAAATGTGACGATGGTTTTACTAGGAATGTGTAGCGGGCGAACATTAAGCACTCAATATTGCTTAATAAGTAGAGATAGAATTTGACACAATTTGTCTCCCACTCAACATTCAGTATCTCAACATTCAGTATTGGTTAATAAGTAGATATTCAGGCAGGGATAGAATTTGAGAGACAAATTGATTGTCAAGAGGTAATTTGCCTGCGTAAATTTTTTAGAATCCTGCATATTGGTCACCCATATTGTCTGCATATTGGTCACCCATAATTTATGATTACAAAGGTGAACAACTTTAAGAAACTTGGATTTTATAGACATAATAATTCAAATCATCAATTTCAATAATTTGTAACTTACTTTCATACTTTAGACAAAATTGATAGAAAAATATGTAAAAACCCAAAAATTGATAAAAAAATATGTAAAAACCCAAAAAAAATGTTTAGACTCACTTAAGTCAAAATATCTTAGACAAACCTTTAATTATGGAACATATAGTTATTGATGAAGATTGAACTTCATTACTAGTCATATAGTTACTTTAAATCCAAGTCCTCACTTAACATTCAATGTTGCGTAGTAAGTGGATATTGGTCAACATTCAATGTCTCAGTCAACATTTTATGTTGAAATGTCTCACTCAATAATCCATGTTGTCTAATAAGTGGGTATTGGTTCCCCACAATTTATGACTACCTCACTTAATATTCAATGTTATCTAATAAGTGGATATTGGTCAACATTCAAATTCAATATTGTCTAGTAAGTGGATATTGGTCAACATTCAATGTCTCACTCAACATTAAATATTGGTCACCCACAATTTATAACGGAGTAAGCTAACTACGCTACCTTTTGGGATTCCGATCGACGGAGAACGTCTAATCTCTGGCCACTCGGAAAACCCAAAAGGTGGCCTACCACCATTCCCGTTTTTGTTTCTGTTTTCGTTCGCTCTGTGCGCCTCATGACTCTGCGTCCTTCCCTTCGTGGTAGTTAGGTGAGCCATTAATGCATGGCCACCCTTCTACGCTACCTTCAAACTCAGAGTGAACTCCCGAACTTTTATCCCGCGCAACCTTCTACAACCATTGCCCACGGACTGCAACCATTGCCGACGACTCTGTTCACATTTGCAATCATTGCCGACGGACTGGACTGCAACCATTGCCGACAACGCTGTTCACATTTGCAACCATTGCCGACAGACTGCAACATCTGCTCAGGTTAGCAGCACTGTTTTAACCCTCCCTCCTTCCTCCGTTGGTCGCTACCCAAACTGTAATGTATAACAGAACGATTAATGATTAATGCACGATTACTCGATTATATTGGTATTACACGATAATAAGATTAATACCTGTCATGGTATACTGTCATAGCTCTCCCTGTGCTTACTTGCAACTGTCAATGCCAAAAACATTCAAACATTAACCTCCTGCTATGTATTTTCTGAAATCGCCCACCAAACGGAGTGTGGGTTTCTCTAAAATCGTCCAGCTACCGAAGATCGCTTGCTCACCATTCAAATTGTGTAATATTCAAACCCAATTCATATTATCGGAGATGTGTGAAAGCTAATAATGTCACCAAAAGTGTGAAGTCTGGCTACAAGATTCATTCCTTTTCTTTATCATCCAAGTAGCCCCCACTATTGCTGGTAAGTTTCTGATAGAAGTCAAGCACCTTTGGGTGTGCTTTGAT
>ML791546.1:240609-266155 GCA_009831015.1 Picea engelmannii
AATGTTGATGTTAGGAGGGTGAATGATGAGAGACTGAAGGCCCTGTGGCAGGAAATCATCACTTTTAGTGCCGAGGATAAAGGAAAAGAGTATCACAAGAGTAAGCTGAAGAGTGGAATTGCTCCTGATCGGATTGGTCTTTGCGTAGGGGTGCGCGTGATGCTTATCAAGAATATAGACACTGGGATAGGACTGGTGAATGGTGCAATGGGTCAGATTGTTGATTTTGTTACGGATGACACGCACTCGAAAGCTATTAGTCCAACAGAGCTTTGGCCAAAGGTGAGATTTCTCTGTGGGGTTGAAAGGATTATCACACCAGAAACCTGGAGTGTTTATGAAGATGAAGTGGAGGTGGCTAGCCCAAGACAGGTACCATTAATTTTAGCATGGGTTGTTACTGTGCACAAGTGCCAAGGTATGACATTGGAGAGGTTGGAGGCAGATCTTTCCAGGGCATTTGATTGTGGCATAGTATATGTAGCCCTTTCCCGTGTAAAGAATTTAGATGGGCTGAGGCTGACAGGATTTAAACCTTCTAAGATCAAAGCACACCCAAAGGTGCTTGACTTCTATCAGAAACTTACCAGCAATAGTGGGGGCTACTTGGATGATAAAGAAAAGGAATGAATCTTGTAGCCAGACTTCACACTTTTGGTGACATTATTAGCTTTCACACATCTCCATTAATCTGACTTGGGTTTGAATATTACACAATTTGAATGGTGAGCAAGCGATCTTCGGTAGCTGGGTGATTTCAGAGAAACCCACACTCCGTTTGGTGGGCGATTTCATAAAATACATAGCAGGAGGTTAATGTTTGAATGTTTGTGGCATTGACAGTTGCAAGTAAGCACAGGGAGAGCTGTGGCAGTATACCGTGACGGGTATTAATCATATTATCGTGTAATACCAATATAATCGAGTAATCGTGCATTAATCATTAATCGTTCTATTATACATTACAGTTTGGGTAGCGACCGACGGAGGAAGGAGGGAAGGTTAAAACAGTGCTGCTAACCTGAGCAGATGTTGCAGTCCGTCGGTAATGGTTGCAAATGTGAACAGCGTCGTCGGCAATGGTTGCAGTCCAGTCCGTCGGCAATGATTGCAAATGTGAACAGAGTCGTCGGCAATGGTTGCAGTCCGTGGGCAATGGTTGCAGAAGGTTGTGCGGGATAAAAGTTTGAGAGTTCACTCCGAGTTCGAAGGTAGCGTAGAAGGGTGGCCATGCATTAATGGCTCACCCAACTACCACGAAGGAAAGGACGCAGAGTCAGGGGCCGCATAGAGCGAATGGAAACGGAAACAGAAACGGGAACGGTGGTAGGCCACTTTTTGGGTTTTCCGAGTGGTCGGAGATTAGACGTTCTCCGTCGATCGGAATCCCAAAAGGTAGCGTAGTTAGCTTACTCCATTTATAACTACAAAAATTTATAACTACAAAGTTAAAAAAACATATAAATTTTATAGACTCACTAATTCAAATTTGCAATTCCAATAATTTGTACCTTGCTTTCAACAAAATTGATAAGGAAATATTGCCAAAAAAATAAAACGTTTAGAATACGTTAGGTGAAAATAATTTACAAAAGAGCTTCATTACTGGCTAATCGCCATATAGTTATTGACGAAGATTGTGCTTCATCACTGCCAAAGATTCTCGTGTCGAACCATTCGAGGGTTTCCACCTATAACTGTGTCTTCTCTCCACCGATTCCCGTGCCTCCAACATCTTATGCCTTCTCCAATCCAGTATTAGATCTCGTGTCCAACCATTCCAGGATTGGGATTCCCGACTCCCAACTCCCCTTTCAAAATTTAAACAGGGATCGACTGGCCTCTCTCCCGCTTCTTCCTTGCCGAACTCACCTCAGTTCTTGTGCAGTCATCAAGCAAGGAGCGCTGCAAAGCGTTTCCGTTTCTCCTACAGTCTTGCTATCTGATGCCTCCTTTACCGTAGCCGTAGTAAATAATATATTCCCTAATGCAGTCCTCTTAGAAATGATGTCACTACCAAAACATTCTAAAATTTAAATCCAATTAATTAAAATAAAATAACTTAATTAAAATTTCTTTTAATTCATAAAAGCTCTAGACAAAAACATGTGACCCACTATTCTTGACACTAATAACCACAGCTCAAGTGGCCCATCTCATCTCACCTTTTTTAAACTCAATATATTTTCTGTGTAAATTATTGTTTCATCTTTCAAATCAATAAGTTTTTTTTAGTATGCCCACAAAAACATTATAAAAAGTGAGACTTGTGAAACCATAATAGATAATTTCAATCTGTGTAGTTGTTTGTGGATATGGGAATGCACTTATTCTTGTAATGTAAAATATATAAAATATACATTGAGTTCGACATATAAATTGTTATAAATTAATTACAATGAAGTTAAGTTTCGAACCGAAAAGTTACTGTAGATCAATGTTTTACTATAATTCCATGATTGGTTCATCATTGTGTTTTTATGGATATGGTAATATGCTTGTATATCTAAGTGAAACCTAAAGCATGTTAATGCTCATATGGTAATAAACTTGTATATTTAAATGAAACCTGATTGGTTTATCATTGTGTTTTTATGGATAGGGTAATATGCTTGTATATCTAAGTGAAACCTAAAGCATGTTAATGCACATATGGTAATAAACTTGTATATTTAAGTGAAACCTAAAGCAAATTAATGCTCAAATGATTGTACAGGGACAACATTAAACTAATATTTTAGTTTCCTGATTTTCTTGGCCTTTTTTTTTTATGCATATGATAATAAATTTGTATCATATGTTCAAGAAAACCTTTAGTCTTATGGTTTTCTTGAACATTTTAATAAATTGTAATTCAAAAAATTTAGTTTTGGTTTTTCCTTTCTATTCCCCATTCACAACTAACCAAGACATTTTCAGCATCAAGCAATCATTACCTACACAATTGCACAAGGTGTTTGCCAAGTAAATTCAACACTTCCAAAATCTTTGGGAAGTGCTACTTTATTTTAAACATTGATGTATCCCATGACTAGGCACTGTTGTATCCTCTGATTTTGACTAGATTTAGAGCATGCACCATGAATATCATGTTTATTTATATTCCATCACATTCTATGTAAGATTTTATCTTTCACCATGACACAGAAAAGGGCTTTTAGCCCAACTTCTTTGACTAGATTTAGAGCATGCACCATGAATATCATGTTTATTTATATTCCATCACATTCTATGTAAGAGTTTATCTTTCACCATGACACAGAAAGGGCTTTTAGCCCAACTTCTCTGACTAGATTTAGAGCATGCACCATGAATATCATGTTTATTTATATTCCATCACATTCTATGTAAGAGTTTATCTTTCACCATGTATGACACAAAAAAGGGCGTTTGGCCCAACTTGAAGAGTCAATTTTATTGCAAGTCTTCATTCAGTGCAATATTCATATGTAACATTATTGTGAAACTTGTGACTTGAACCATTGCTCTGGATATGTGTTGGTAGCAATACCAATATGGATGAAAGTGTATCACTTTTTAAAATTTGACATAAGGACATCTTTTGCATGTTTTTATAAAGATGCATAATAAGGATAACGTGTTTATGGTGAGATGTGTTTTACATGAAGAGTGTCCTCTATTTATGTTGAATGTTGCATGAACATATCATCTTTTGGTTATTTACAACATCGGATACTACATACAAACACTAAATATTGAATATAAATGCTTATTTAGTTAAAAATCATACACAATACTCCAATAGCTAAATCAACACACTAACCATATGTGGTTCTTGTCTACCAACTAGGATGAGTTTAAAAACATGTTCATTTTTAGTTTCTCTTACAAAAATTGAAGGTTGTGTTATTGAATGTTTTTGGATTGTTTGTAGTAGCTTCAACTGGAAAATAACTACCCAAAGAGATTCCAATGAAATGTTGTTATAAGTGTTCACTACCAAGAAGTTTTTCAGTTTAGTCTATAAACGCTTCCCTCAAGTATTCAAGTGATTGGTTGAGCATTAACAATAGTCAATTGACATCCAAAACTTGACATACAATGTACAATTGGTCTCAAGACTTGACATACAATGTACAATTGCTTATAGAAAACTATTTGGATGCTACAAGAACACCCTTTGGGAAGTTATTACCTTACTTCACAATGTAATTTTATTTTAGATCTTTTGTTGCCTCTAACATTTTAAACAAATTATTTTCTATGTATTCATAAGTGGCCAACCACTCCAATAAGTATTAAAAAAGAAACAAACTTTCTTGAATATACATAACATGTGAGTCAATGTGAAAAAGATAGTCTAAGTACTATGATGGTGCAAAAAGTTAAGTATCGCAAAATTTGTAAAGCTTAACATTTTTCACCTACCTCTCATGTACTATACCTCTAAGACACTTTAGAGAAATTTTTGGATGGAAACTAACCAAGAAAGGATAGTTCGTAAAGAAGTAGTCTAAATACTTTAGTTTTTTTATTGCTTTTCGTCTTCAATTTGATAGAAATTGTTGGAATTGCATATTTCAGTTGCTAAAGTATTGCATATTTCAGTTGTGCACAATCACAATGCTCTAAGGAGTTTTGAGGGTGTTTAATCCATTTATGCATTTAAAAGTGCAATTTAAGTAACAAAAAACAGTGATTTCACCAACAATTTTTAATCTATTTTTGTCTTGTTATTATCGAAATCCTATAATCTATTTTTTTCTTTGTATATATTGAAATCCTAAAATATGTATACATCTTTTATTTCTTCTATAATATTTTGTCGACTTAACCATTTGTAAAATGAGTTATAGGCCGCACTAGAGGAGACCAATATCTACGATCTAAAAAAATAAATTATTTTGATCATTTTAAGACTCTCTTAGCCACACTAGAGGAGACCGGTATGCCTTGTAGTTTTAAGGATATATTGACTTCCATAATTTTAAAAAATATAAAATTAATATTCTAAATTTCCAAAAAATATACCTCACTAGAAAAATGGGTTCTCTAAAATTATACAAGTTTTTGGAATGAAATTTCATAGTTAAAGTACTCAACACCTCCAGGAACAAAAACATATACCTTATATTTTGTTGGAAAAATAACATACCACTTTTAGAAAAATTTAAATTTCACATAGTTATTCACAATTTCTATGAATAAAAATTGTGATTGTTCTTTTTCCATGTTTGCATTTTCAGACCATCATTAAATTGCACACACACACAATGTAATATGCCAGATATAAAATGTATGCAGAACAGATCTAAAATGCTAGTAATGGAAAAATAACAACAATATAACCAGAACATTCACCACAATAACATTGAAACGATATGAGAATAATAATAGAAATAACACTTTGAATCTGAAAGCAATGTTCACTGGCCTCTTTGAGGGGGAAACCTCTAGTTGAGTAGAGCTCTATTACAATAATATCCAAGCTAGGGTTCTCATACCATCGACTCCTATTTATACTAAAAAGAAGCATCTAGAGGAAGAACCTTCTAGAAGCAGAAGCTTCTATTAGGTCTTCTTACATCCGCCTTATTATATTTTATTGAAAGGCCTTATTAATATTGACCTTTATTATATCCGAATATATTGTTCTACCTATGTGCGGGTTAGGACCCTAACATGTCTGTCCCCTTAAAAACAACCTTTTCCTCAAGGCTTGAGATGAGGAAATTGTTGCAGAATGGTAGTTGGTTCCCAAGTGGCATCTGCTGGAGTTGTATCTTTCCACTAGACTAGCACTTCCTTGGTGGTTCTCTGACGTAGGTGATGCTCACGCTGGTCCAAAACTGCTTCTGGGTGTATCCAAATGGATCCTTCTTTAGCTAACTCTGGAAGGTTGGTTTGAATTTGGCACTTAGCTGCAATCACCTTCTTTAAGCATGAAACATGAAAAACAGGATGTAGCTTCGAATGGCTGGGAAAAGCTAACTGATAGTCTACTTGTCCCACACGCTTGAGAATGGTATAAGGACCATAAAATTTGGGTGCTAGCTTCTGCCAATGCTCGACCTTGAGGGAAGTTTGCTTGTAAGGTTGCAGTCGAAGAAACACCTGATCCCCTTCTGCAAATTGACGTTCAGAGCAACCTTGATCTGCTTGTTGCTTCATGCGATTTTGTGCCATGACCAAATTATCTTTGAGGGTACAGAGAATAGCCTCTCAAGCTATAAGTGTTAGGTCAACCACCTGGACCTTCGAAGCACTCGGTAAGTATGAGAGAACTGAAGGTGGCTTCTATCCATATACCGCTTCAAAAGGAGTAATGCTTGTAGTTGTATGGTATGAAGTGTTGTACCACCATTCAACTAGGGGTAACCATTGAGCCCATTGATTTTTCTTTTCCGAGGCAAAACACCTCAAATATGTTTCCAAACACTTGTTGACAACTTATGTTTGGCCATCAGTCTGGGGATGATAAGTTGTGCTGAGATGCAATTCGGTGCCTTGTATCTTGAATAGTTCTTGCCAAAAATTGCTTGTGAAAGTTGGGTCGCGATAAAAAACAATAGAGTGTGGCATGCCATGAAGCTTGAAGACCTGATCCATGAAAATTTGAGCCACCATGGATGTTGTAAATGGGTGTTGAAGGGCGCAGAAATGAGCATACTTGGAAAGGCGGAAATGAGCATACTTGGAAAGGCGGAAATGAGCATACTTGGAAAGGCGATCAAAAACCACCATGATGACGGATTTATTTTCCAATTTGGATAAGTCAGTAAAAAAATCTATAGAGATATCCTTCCAAATAGCCGGTGGAATCGGGAGCGGTTGTAGTGTGCCCGGAGATTTGAATATTTCTCCCTTGTTGCGTTCACACACATCACATTCAACTACAAAATTACGAATGTCCTGTTTCATACCATCCCAGAAAAAGGAACGTTTGACCCTGTCATAGGTTTTAATGAACCCAGAGTGCCCTGCTGTGGGTGTAGCATGAAGCTCAGAAAGTACTGTGGATTTAAGCTTGGATTGTTTACTTAAATACAAACGGCCTTTGTATCGAAGTTCATCATGGAGCCAAGAGTACCCTGGGGAAGCTGGAGCATTGGACTGCAATTATTGGAACAACTGTGAACTTTTGGGATCTTGCAGCCATTCCTGGTGAACGGCTTGGAGCCAATCTAGTACAATGAATGAAAGAGAAAAAATAGATCCTTCATCTTCATATTTTCGGGAAAGTGCATGTGCAACCGCATTGTCTTTGCCTTTCTTGTAAATGATCTCATAATCATATCCAAAGAGTTTAGTCACCCATTTTTGTTGTTCTGAGGAAGAAATGCATTGTTGCAGAAAATACTTGAGGCTTTGATGCTCTGTCTTAATTTGGAAACATTTCCCCAATAGATAAGGGTGCCACAGATCAATGGCATGCAAAATAACCAACATTTCCTTTTCATAGATGGATTTGCCCAGATTTCTTTCAGATAGTTGCTTGCTGGTAAAGTGATCCATATTATTTTCGGCACGAAATGAGAGCGGAGATATAACACAAAAATATTCAGAGATATTGCAAGAGAGACAACAATATAACAGAGATATAGCGGAAATATACAAGAGTCGCAGATATACAGTAATACACGATTTCTATTAATGAAAGAAATGTACAGAGACTGTAAAAATACAGAGTGAAAGACTCGCTAGAATGGTGGCTGCTTATCTCTGAGAAGAGATGTGACGGCTACTCACATTCGCAAGAAGATGATTACAATGAGGCTCTGAAGGTTGTTTTACAATAAGCAGGAATTTCGAAAACCCTAGACATCCAAAAACCGAACCCTAGGAGATGAAGCGCCAAAATTCATGTGGGCCCCGTTTGGGTAAGTGAGTACATCAACTTCCCGGGGTCGTAACTTTTGCATACGATCTCCGTTTTAGGCGAGTGATAGCTCGTTGGAAAGGTATCATCAAGGATATTAATTTTGGGGGATCAATTATTCCTTTAGCTATCATTGAGAACCTCGATCTCGAAAAACCTTCATTTGGACCCTCAAAATGGCCCTGGAAGTTAAAACCTGCTAAAAATAGTAAATTGCCAAAATTGCCAGAACATTGTTTCGAGCCATTTGGAAAAGGTGGGTGGCCACCGATTTCCACCTGGATCAATCCTCCCTCCTTAGGAAGCAATGGTCTCCATTGCGTTGAGTTCCTGGGGGAGAGGGAAAAGCGTTTCTTGAATCTGCATATTAGTGAGTTGCTTGCCTTGCTGGAGACGTCGCGCTGCTCAGGTTGTGGAAGTTTGTCACGAACCTGTTGAGGTTGAGGTTGTTCAACAAGTCGGGATACATGAGAGGACTTTGTGCAGAAGGAATCTTTGCATTTTGCTGCAGCCTTGTCGACCTGCTTCTGTGGGATAGAAGGTGCTTGGGCCGACGCTGTAGTGGCTGCAGTGTCCTTCTGTTCTCCTTTTGAACAGATTATGAAGAAGCTAAATTTTGCAGTATGAGATACTACCTTGTGGCACTTTTTAGGTGGAATAGTAGTCGAAACTACCTTTGGTATTTTGTAGAGATGACCCCCCAAAGTAACAATGACACTACAGGTTCGAGACTCATAAACAACATGGTGTCTCCACATATATGGTTGGCCCAAGAGAACATCACAGACATCCAGTGGGGAAACATCACATAATACCTCATCCTTGAAGGGTTGGATGACATATGACAATTGACACTGTTGGCTGACACGGAGATCTCGTCCTTTCTGAAGCCACCCGATGTTGTATGGCTGCGGGTGTGTTGTTGTCGACAATCCCAATTGTTTGACGACCTCTACTGAGATGAGGCTTTTCTGGCTTCCGCTATCAACAATAAAATGCAGCGGGGTCCCCTTCACCCACATCTGTGAATGAAAAAGGTGCTCCCCCTCTTCAAGATCTGTTGGCTCTTCTGGTTGAATTGTTGCGGTCACGACAATAGCAGTGGGGTCTGCGTCAATGATCTGTCCTTTACCAGTATTTTCAAAATCATATTATGAATCAAGGTTCAGCTCCTTGTCTTTGATCTCGGCCACCAATGACTATTTTGAGCGACATTCATCGGTGTTGTGCCAGGGGCTTTTGTGGAAATCACACCATTTTTCGACATCCTTTGTCTTTCTGTGACCCTTCTTTTCCTATGTCTTGGACTGGTTTTCAGGAGACTTTTTGTTAGGGCTATCTTTGTCATACTTTGGTTGTTTCGGATTTGCAGACCCGAATTCCCATTTGTTCCGGTGCTTAAATTTCTGCTCAATTTTAACAGCATATCGATAGGCAACACCGAGTGATGAGATGTCCAGAAAATCCATTTCAGTTTGGATGTATCTGTGTAGAGCCCCACAATATTTCAAAACCAAATGTCACTCGGAGTCTTTGATACCTAGCTTGGTGCGCAAGGTATGGAAGGTATTGGTGAACTCTGGAACTGCTTGGCCCCTCTCTTGCCGCAGTGTGGTCCATCTCATGTACTGGTCCTCATAGTTTCCAATAGGGTAATACTGTTCTTTTAGCGCATCCACAAAAAAATCCCAAGTGGGATCGACCCCATATATTCCAGACTCCTCTGTGGAACTCTGCTCCCAGTAAGTTTCCCACCAATGTTTAACATGGGGGAGAGCCTTAAGGAGTGTGAAGGTGATCTTTTCCTTGTTGGAAAAATTATGAACAGAGAAATAACCTTCTAGCAGATTTAACCATTTATCTAGGGCATCTGCATCTATTTGACCTTCAAATATGGGAATATCAAAAGTAACCTGTACCTTGAAAGGCGAGGTGCCTCCAAAGTGGCCACTTGATGAAGATGTGCCTGATGCTATCGGGAGGCGTTGAAGGATGTGGGAAAAATTCTCCATCATTTCGTCCCTCTGTCGCGTGAGAGCTTGCTCAAGCAACAGACTGATAGGATCGTCTGCTCCGTCGTTTTTCTTTTCTTCCACCATTGAGGGTTTCTTGGGTGTGAGAGAGCGACTGTCCTCAAGAGAGACAAGCTCGAGACCTAACTTGCTATACTCAGACCACATCAGGGACATGCACTGAAAACGATCAAGAGCAGCCTGTTCTGATACCACTGGTCTGGATTATTTTTGGCACGAAATGAGAGCAGAGATATAACACAGAAATATTCAGAGATATTGCAAGAGAGACAACAATATAATAGAGATATAGCGGAAATATAAAAGAGTCGTAGATATATAGTAATACATGATTTCTATTAATGAAAGAAATGTACAGAGACTGTAAAAATACAGAGTGAAAGACTTGCTAGAATGGTGGCAGCTTATCTCTGAGAAGAGATGTGATGGCTACTCACATCCGCAAGAAGATGATTACAATGAGGCTCTGAAGGCCTTTTTACAATAAGCAGGAATGCCGAAAACCCTAGACATCCAAAAACCTAACCCTAGGAGATGAAGCGCCAAAAGTCATGTGGGCCCCATTTGGGTAAGTGAGTACATCAACTTCCTAGGGTCGTAACTTTTGCATACGATCTCCATTTTAGGCGTGTGATAGCTTGTTGGAAAGGTATCGTCGAGGAGATTAATTTTGGGGGCTCAATTATTCCTTTAGCTATCATTGAGAACCTTGATCTCGAAAATCCTTCATTTGGACCCTCAAAATGGCCCTGGAAGTTAAAACCTGCTAAAAATAGAAAATTGCCAAAATTGCCAGAACACTGTTTTGAGCCATTTGGAAAAGGTGGGTGGCCACCGATATCCACCTGGATCAATCCTCCCTCCTTAGGAAGCATTGGTATCCATTGCATTGAGTTCCTAGGGGAGAGGGAAAAGCGTTTGCTGAATCTGCATCTTGGTGAGCTGCTTGCCTTGCTGGAGATGTCACGCTGCTCAGGTTGTGGAAGTTTGTCACGAACCTGTTGAGGTTGAGGCTGTTCAACAAGTCGAGCTACATGAGAGGACATTGTGTAGAAGGAATATTTTCATTTTGCTGTAGCCTTGTTGACCTACTTCTGTGGGATAGAAGGTGCTTGGGGAGACGTTGTAGTGGTTGCAGTGTCCTTCTGTTCTCCTTTTGAATAGATTGTGAAGAAGCTAAATTTTGCAGTATGAGATACTACCTTGCGACACTTTTTAGGTGGAACAGTAGTCGGAACTACCTCTGGTATTCTGTAGAGATGACCCCCTAAAGTAACAATGACACTATGGGGTCGAGACTCATAAACAACATGGCGTCTCCACATATATGGTTGGCCCAAGAGAACATCACAGACATCCAGTGGGGTAACATCACATAATACCTCATCCTTGAAGGGTTGGATGTCGTATGACAATTGACACTGTTGGCTGACACGGAGTTCTCGTCCTTGCCAAAGCCACCTAATGTTGTATGGTTGCGGGTGTGGTGTTGTCGACAATCCCAATTGTTTGACGACCTCTGCTCAGATGAGGCTTTTCTGGCTTCCACTATCAACAATAAAATGCTACGGGGTCCCCTTCACCCACATCTGTGAATGAAAAAGGTGCTCCCCCTCTTCAGGATCTGTTGGCTCTTATGGTTGAATTGTTGCAGTCGCGACAATAGTAGTGGGGTCTGCGTCAATGATCTGTCCTTTACCAGCATTTTCAAAATCAGATTCTGAATCAGGGTTCGGCTCCTTGTCTTTGATCTCAACCACCAATGACTCTTTCGAGCGACATTCATCGGTGTTGTGCCAGGGGCTTTTGTGGAAATCACACCATTTTCTGGTGTCCTTCTTTGTCTTCCCGTGACCCTTCTTTTCCTGTTTCTTGGACTGGTTTTCGGGAGACTTTTTGTTAGGGCCGTCTTTGTCATACTTTGGTTGTTGCGGATTTGCAGAACCAAATTCCCATTTGTTCTGGTGCTTAAATTCTGCTCAATTTTAACAACATATCGATAGGCAACACCGAGGGATGAGATGTCTAGAAAATCCATTTCAGTTTGGATGTATCTGTGTAGAGCCCCACGGTATTTCAGAACCAAATGTCACTCGAAGTCATTGATACCCAGCTTGGTGCGCAAGGTATGGAAGTTATTGGTGAACTCTGGAACTTCTTGGCCCCTCTCTTGCTGCAGTGTGGTCCATCTCATGTACTGGTCCTCATAGTTTCCAACAGGGTAACACTGTTCTTTTAGCGCATCCACAAAAAAATCCCAAGTGGGATCGGCCCCATATATTCCAGACTCCTCTATGGAACTCTTCTCCCAGTAAGTTTCCCACCAATGTTTGACATGGGGGAGATCCTTAAGGAGTGCGAAGGTGATCTTTTCCTTGTCGAAAAAATTATGAACAGAGAAATAACCTTCTAGCAGATTTAACCATTTATCTAGGGCATCTGCATCTATTTGACCTTCAAATATGGGAATATAAAAATTAACATGTAGCTTGAAAGGCGAGGTGCCTCCAAAGTGGCCACTTGATGAAGATGCGCCTGATGCTATCGGGAGGCTTTGAAGGATGTGGGAAAAATTCTCCATCATTTCGTCCCTTTGTTGCGTGAGAGCTTGCTCAAGCAACAAACTGATAGGATCGTCTGCTCCATCGTTTTTCTTTTCTTCTTCCATTGAGGGTTTCTTGGGTGTGTGAGAGATATTTTCCTCAAGAGAGACAAGCTCGAGACCCAACTTGCTATACTCAGACCTCGTCGGGGACATGCACTGAAAACGATCAAGAGTAGCCTGCTTTGATACCACTGATCCAGATTATTTTCGACACGAAATGAGAGCGGAGATATAACACAGAAATATTCAGAGATATTGCAAGAGAGACAACAATATAACAGAGATATAGCATAAATATACAAGAGTCGCAGATATATAGTAATACACGATTTCTATTAATGAAAGAAATGTACAGAGACTGTAAAAATACAGAGTGAAAGACTCGCTAGAATGGTGGCAGCTTATCTCTGAGAAGAGATGTCACGGCTACTCACATTCGCAAGAAGATGATTACAATGAGGCTCTGAAGGCCTTTTTACAATAATCAGGAATTCTGAAAACCCTAGACATCCAAAAACCTAACCCTAGGAGATGAAGCGCCAAAAGTCATGTGGGCCCCGTTTGGGTAAGTGAGTACATCAACTTCTCGGGGTCGTAACTTTTGCATATGATCTTCGTTTTAGGCGTGTGATAGCTCGTTGGAAAGGTATCATTGAGGAGATTCATTTTGGGGGCTCAATCATGACTTTGGCTATCATTGAGAACATCGATCTTGAAAAAAATTCATTTGGACCCTCAAAATGGCACTGGAAATTAAAACCTGCTAAAAATAGTAAATTGCCAAAATTGCCAGAACACTGTTTTGAGCCATTTGGAAAAGGTGGGTGGCCACCGATATCCACCTGGATCATAAAGGCCAAAGGTCGACCCTCTTGCATCAGGACAACACTAATTCCTTTCCTTGAGGCATCACATTCCAACACAAAGGTCTTTGTGAAATCAGGAAGGGCGAGGACTAGAGTGGTGCACATGGCCATCTTCAAGGTTTGAAAATCTTGAGAAGCGGTTGGAGTCCAAGTGAAAGAGTTCTTTTTTAGGAGAGCAGTGAGAGGTGCTATAATCTTCCCATAATTATTAACAAACTTGCGATAATACCCTGTTAAGCCCAGAAATCCACGCAAGCTATTAAGATTGTTTGGCTGAGGCCAGTCTTGCATAGATTCAATCTTTTTAGGATCCACCCTAACACCATCTTTCCCAACCAGATGACCCAAGTATTCTACTTCTGAGGCGCCAAAAGCACATTTAGACTGTTTTAGGAAAATTTGGTGCTGAGAGAGTAGATGGAGAACTCGTTCCACATGATTAAGATGGTCTTTCCATGTTTTTCTATAGATGAGGATATAATCAAAGAAAACTAAGACAAAATGGCAGAGAAAAGGAAGGAAGACATGATTCATGAGGCTTTGGAAGGTGGTGGGGGCATTAGACAAGCCAAAGGGCATGACCAAAAAATCATAGTGGCCCTCATGAGTTCGAAAGGTAGTCTTGGGAATGTCTGCCTCTTTCATACGTATCTGGTGGTAGCCCGAATGAAGATCAATTTTAGTGAAGAATTGGGCACCACTCAATTCATCCAGGAGGTCATCAATGACAGGACTAGGGAATTTTTCTTTGATGGTAAGTTTGTTGAGGGCATGGAAGTCAGGACATGTTTGCAAAGAACCTTCTTTCTTCAGGACCATGACCACAGGAGAAGAGTAGGGGCTCATACTAGGGCGGATAACGCCTACATTAAGGAGTTCTTGGACCATTTTCTCAATTTCATTTTTTTGGGAAAAGGGGTGATGATACGGACGGATATTGGGAGGAAGGCTTTTGGGTACAAGGGGAATGGAATGATCATGAACACCATGAGAAGGAGGGAGTCCTTGGGGAGTGGAAAAGACCAATTGATTTTTAGAAAGGATGGCTTGGAGGTCTTGCGGGACCGAGCGTGTCTATGTTGCTTGTATGGCATAGAGTTGGGCGATAACACCAGAATGACCTTTTTTGAGCAGTTTTTAGTATGCGATGGGAACTAATTATCTCAAGTGAACCGGCGGTGATGCCTTGGAACTTATATTGGTGGCCCTCCTGGTCGAATTGCATGGTTAAGTCTTTAAAATCCATGAGAATGGGACCCAAAGTCCTTATCCAGTCTACACCCAACACAATGTCACAACCTCCCATGTCAATAGCAAACATATGGGATTTCAGGTGGTAGTCACCAATTTGGAGACGCACATTTTCACAACGCCCTCCACATTTCATGGAACCACCATTGGCAATCATGATTTGGAAATTATTGACGGCATGGATGTAGCAATGAAATTCTTGGGCAATGTGGCGATGAATATAATTATGGGTGCTGCCACTATCAACCATAATGAGGACCTTCTGATGCTTTATGTAACCGATTAGCTTGAGTGTTTGGGGAGCGAAGAAGCCAATGAGAGCATTGAGGGAAATGACCAGTTCTACTTTGAGAGGGTCTGAGGGAGGGGTTATGTCAGTGGATTCAGGTGACTCAGACACAAAGGGAGTTTCTACATCCTCTTCCGAAATATCCTCGGAGATGGCCATAAAAAGATTTTGTTCTTTACACTTGTGGCCCAGGAAATATTTGTCATCACAGTTATAACAAAGGCCTTTGAGTTGGCATTCAGCCATTTCATCCCTGGTCAATTTTTGGATCTTTAGTGGAGCAAAGGGAGTAGTGGGATTTATTGGTTTAGGGTGAGGGATAAAGGAGGGTTTTCGGTTTTGAGAAGATACAACCTATCTGGAAAGAACTTTTGTGTTGTTGTGAGGAGAATTATCTGTGAATTCTTACTTGATCAACACACCCTCTTGAATAGTCAAAGATTCCTTTGAAAGAGTATATTCTCTATGGTTGAATTCCCTGTAAACATGAGTAAAGGAAATTTCTTCAATCACCTCTAAATACCTAAACTATGTTCATAATAGGCCTTAAGACCAGATTAATGATACTTATCTTTCCATTTAACCAATCAATTATGAGCTTAGAATCACATAGAATATGGATGTTTTTCACCATATGTTCCAACACAATATTTAGCAGAATCCAAAGTGCAAACAATTTAGTTGTTTTATTAGATCCATTTCTAGTGCCATACTTCCTAGTAAAGTGATGAGATTTATTGAGAAAGAGAATGGATCCTGCGCAACACTCACCCAACGAGCCTTGGCTCGAAGAAGCCCTATGCCTTTGAAAGATCTATAAAAAGGGATTGGAGTTTCCTTGGAACATATTAATTAAGAGACTTCCTTTATTCATCAAAAGATACTATAACTTGATGAGACACTCTTCCCAAATTTGGCTCCAAACCTTCAAAGATCAGTTGATTTCTAAAGATCCAAATTCCCCACAAAGCACAACATGGCAGTAACAAAACAATTTTTTTTTGTCAAGCAACCATTTTTCAAAGCAATCTAAGAGAGTAGGATTGGCCTAATGATTCTAGATATTAAAGATTTGAAAAAAATCCTTTCATACTTCTTTGGAAAAGGAGCAATGGACAAAAATATGGTCAATTCATTGTCCTTTTTACACAAGTAAAACCATCCCAAACTGATCCAATTCCTTCATTTTCTATTGTCCCATGTTAAGGTTTTATTTTCCAATGCCAACCACATAAATATTTTGACTTTTAATGGAAAATGTAACTTCCATGTTACCCTACACCACCACTTCCACTCTACTCCCACATTCTCACCTATTTTAGCAATATGACCAAGCTTTGTAGTGAGAGTCCTTGTTGCAACATTTTTATACCAACAAAGTTCATCATCTCGGTATGAAATACAAATGGAATTATGTTTAAGAGAACCACTATAATTGGTTCATTCCTCTTCCAACTCAGGCTTCATTCCCAAGTCTTCAACTGACTTCCAGACTTGTATTCCTTTAAATTTCATCTTTTCCCCTTGAGCATCAACTGACTAGTTATGTCATTCTTATGAAGGTACAACCTGAGAGGTTTTGAAATTCTATAATATTCCCCACAACCAATCCACGGGTTCTCACTGATTTTCACTAGGAATATGCAAGGCGATTAGCATGTTGGGATTCCCTTTCTTATATTGAAATTCCCATTGATTTATTATTCTTCCATGGACCACTCTGGCCTAAGCTAGCCATATATTTATCAAGTACCCCCAACAATTTCTATCCTATTTTGAAACTAATTCAAGATTGATATTTCTACAAAAAATGTTGCCCTATTCTGAATCTAGTTCAAGATTGATATTTTTTTATAGGTGAGATGTTGGACTTTGTAGCGTTCACTAGGGATAAAAAATATATAATATCCTTGCCCAAAAACAACACCTTTGATTACACGAAAGGCTTAGTGATTGTCAATGAAGGCCAACTAAACAAATGGAGATCCTCCTACTTCTCAACTCAAAATCCTATTAAAGTAAGCCCTCTAGACACCAAGGGTCATGCTTGGTATTGCTTACAGTTGACCAAAAACTAAAATAATAACATGGTGCTAACAAGGTATGATGTATATAACAAATCCTCTATAATATTTTTAGAATATTTTTATTTACAAAGACCCTTTAAGATCTACAAGATAGATTAAAATTTGTACAGGACATTTTTATTTATTCAGATCCACTTACGTTGCAAGCAGTGGAGTCTTGTCACTGGAGTATTTTCTAGGGCCTCTGGACTTCATTCAATGGTTCTATATCTTTCCTCTGAAACCCATATTTCCTTTGCAACCCATCTTCATAGGGTCTCTGGAATTCATTCAGTGGAGCACAAGATCAGATTGTCAGTAAAAAGTCTTGATAGCGGTGGGAAGGCCATGAGGCAGTGAGGAGTGGGGAAATGATGGGGAGGCGATGAGGTGGTGAGGAGTGGGGAAGCAATGGTGAAAAGAATAAGGTTACCATACCAAGTAGAGGGTGGTGACAAGTGCAGAGATGAGTCATTGCAATGATATGCACGTGATCTACATGTTAATAGCATGACATAGATGAGTCATTACATTGACTACAATGATCTGACATAGCCTCCAAACCAACTATTTTTTATTTTGTTTTCTAAAATTATTTATTAAATATGACAAATAACGAAGATAAAAAATATTATACCAGTGGTATTTATATCACATCATGATGTCTCAACCAATAAAAAATTTAATATACAAAATTGAAAAATTATGTAAATAAGTTTATTTTTATGGAAAAATTGGATTAACAAAACTTTTCACAAAACTTTTGAATTTTTTAATGAAAGAGATCAAATAATGTGAAGTCAACGTAGTTTGACTTCGAACCAAAAACTATATTCCCTATCTAGGCAAGGACTAATAGTACATTCAAATGGGTTTATCTAGTTAAAAATGGCATCCAAAGTAAGGGGTAACTTTGTACTTCATCACAAAGGGGATGATGATGGTAAGAAGTAAGTATTCATTAAAAATAAAAAAAAAGGGGATGATGGTAAGAAAGGGGATGATGTTAAGAAGAAAGTATTCATTAAGGAAAATTTAGAAGTGAAAAAAGGGAAGAGTTTGTTTATTTTACTAATTTTAAATAAAGGAAAATAAATAAGTTAAAATTTAGAAAATATTTTAAATAAGTTAAATGGAGAATTTCTCTAGTAGATGTTGTTTAACAAAGGATTGTGGAAGAAGGTAATGAGAGCCAAGTACGTGGAGGATATGGATCCATATGCATGAATTAGAAAAAAATTTAAATCTTTTAGAGGTGGTTTGAATGTATAGTAAGGACTAGTTAAATCCTATGATATAGTTTGTCCATGGGTAGCTTGTAACATTGGAAAGGGAACCCTTATGTGAATAGTACTAAACCATAGCTTGCAAATCGTTTTCCTAATGTAATTCCCTTTCATACATGTTATCTGATTTGTACAAGGGGTATGTGTTGTTCCTTAGCATGTCTAAAACACAATGCTTGAATGAATACCTCCTCCTTTGAATTCCACATTGGTTACCTTCTTCCAAAATCAAACACAAGTTTTCTGAAAGGAAATTAGTAGATCATGAAAATTTATTCATTTTAGTGCAGTTCATACCAGCATAGGCTTTGCATGGTTTAAAGTGTTTTATACTACCATATATTCTCAAATAGGTTTTGCATGGTTTAACATGTTGTCTACTATCATATATTCTTAAATAGATAGGCAATGATACAATCTTGTATGTTTGGCAGTTCACTTTTTTCTTGTCCATCTTTTGAGTTTCCATATTCTTAAATATATAAACAACAACACATTATTATATTATTGACTTTGCATATTAGTAAATAGATAAATGTAACATCCTTCTCTTGCGCACTGAGCGAACTTATTCTTTGAGGACACTTGCTTGCAAGTGATCCAGATTTTATGCTATTAAAACATTGATTTTGATTATGAGGCGTTATGGGTTGATGACATGTTGTTTTACTGCATTGACATAGAGAGGTCCTATTGACTCGGTTTTACTGAGTGTGCAGGATATTGGACCTCGAGGATGCAAAGGCATCGATGGAACCCCTTGGAATCCAGATCGAGCCGGGGAGTGTACCATTGGGGTTTGATTGTTTTATATGTGATATTAGTGCATCTGATTAGATGATATGATATGGAAATATTCTGACATGATTTGTTGATGATGTAGGCTAACGATAGCTTGTCGACCAGACTCACATGTGGAGTAAAGGGGTCACGCACGACTACTAGAGAGGTTGAGGGAGAGGTGTGGACAGCACCCCTGCCACAACCTACTAGCACTCACGTCGTGGCTCGAACTGTAGGTTAACGGTTACCTAGTTCGAGAGGACCCATGATGCTATGAGGGCAGACTTCGAAAATCGTTCACGATGATTCTAAGGGGCGTGCAATAAGGTGGGGGCCTTATTCCTTAGAGGCCCTTAGTCTCCCACAAATTTACCTGGAGGAGTATTGACTCCAAGGGTTTTTTAGTTCTACCAAGTCAGTCAAGAGGCAAGTGGCACCCTTGGAGCACATGGTGTGTCCTGAAGGGCACGTCGCCTAAGGGAAACAGATGAGGCGAGTGGCACCCTTGGAGCACGTGGTGTGTCTTGAAGGACACATCGCGCAAGGGAAATAAATGAGGCGAGTGGCACCCTTGGAGCACCTAGTGTTTCCTGAAGGGCACGTCCTGTTATTAATGATAAATAAATGAACCCAAATGACCTTAGGACTAATAATGTGATAAGAATTTTTAAAACAAGATCCCTAATAAAATGTCGCCCACGAAATTTAAAGTCTAGGTCTAAATTATACTAGTGGAAAAATTTTCTTTATCTTTTTAACAAAAAAAAAGAATATATATATATATATATATATATATATATATATATATATATATATATANTAGATATAGATATAGATATAGATATAGATATAGATATAGATATAGATATAGATATAGATATAGATATAGATATAGATAAATAAAATAAATAATTGTTTAAAAAAAAGAACAGGGGGTGAAGGGAAAAAGGTAACTTCCAGACCTACCATTTTGAGTTCTAAATTAAAAGGGGAAAGGGTAAATCTAAAATAATTAGGAAACTAGGAAAAAGAGGGAAACATAAAAAGAAAAGGGAAACACAAGGGAAAAAGCAGAAAGTCAAACTTAGTAAGGTATCTACAATTTAAAAACTTTATAATTTTAAACTAAACTAGCAAATTAATAATGGGGAAAGTCATTAAAAATTGTAAGAGAATTTGGGGACACCTAGGAGCGAATCTAGGAGTGATTCTAGGTGGGTGAGGGAAATAAGGGTAATTAATTAATTAAATTAATTAATTTATGGAGGAATGAAGGGGATGGGTGACACTTGTATGGGGAGGAATTTTTAGGAATTAATTTTTAAACATTAATTTAAATGGGATTTTGAGAAGGTAAAGGGGTTCGAAACTCTATATAATGGAGGGAGGAGAAGGATAGAGGGGGTTATTTTGTTTTGCGTGACGTTACACTGCATAAATATATACTTGACTGACTTAGCTTGTGGGATTTGGGATACCCATCTTGGTGAGGAGTGGTAGCTCGGTCTTGCGAGGCGAGTTGGGAGATAGTTGATTCTCTAGTTAGTGTGCGTGGCCCCTTTGCGGCTCGGGGGGCTAAGGGGGACGAAGAGTGCCCCTAGCATTGGTTGGGAGGTACCGATGAAGTCTTGTCGGTTGACAAGAGGGAGTTTCACAGAGCGCGTGGGACTTCAACTCAGAGCGAACGATCAGACAACGATACGCTTTCTTCATTTTGTATGGTAGATTGTCGTAGGATTTATGCTTGGGATTTGCTTGTTTAATTGGGTAAGTATACTAATTGTCTAGATTGTTGACTGAAATGTTTATATCCTAGCTCTATGATTGACTGACTCCCATGGCCTTCATTTCCCCACATGTCTTGACCACCCTGTGGTGTATTGATTATGACCATTGTGGTTGTTTGCCCTTCGTCCCTAGCTCATCAGTCCTCACCTGAGCAGTTGACCAGGAGCCTGATCTACGGTCGTCGCTTCGGCATTAATAGACCCATGGATCTCAATGCCCTACTTTTTTGTGTGAGGATGATGAGCGAAGGATGAAACTATCATCCGTCTACCTCCATTGTTGTCCTTGGCTGATTGGATCCTTTCGATTCTCTTACTGTTGTCTGCATTTTTGTGTTGGTATTCTGGGAATGGAAAAATGAATTCACTCATGTCTGCATTTTGTATTGGTAATCTAGCAATGGAAAAATGAATTGATTCATGTCTGCATTTTGTATTGGTATTCTAGCAATGGAAACACGGATTTATTCATGTCTGCATTTTGTATTGGTATTCTGGCAATGGAAAAATGAATTGATTCATGTCTTCATTTCGTATTGGTATTCTGGTAATGGAAAAATGAATTGATTCATGTCTGCATTTTGTGTTGGTATTTAGGCAATGGAAAAACGAATTGATTCATGTCTGCATTTTGTATTGGTATCCAAGAAATGGAAAAACGTTTTTTCTTTTAAAAGTTCCCAGATATTGTCGTTTAAAATTCCCATGTTTTTGCATTCAAATGAGACAGAGATTGTCGTTTTAAATGCCCACATTTTTGCTTTAAAATGAGACAAAGCTAACCGTTTAAAATTGCCCACTTTTTTTCTTTCAAATGAGACTAAATTTGTTGTTTTAAATGCCCACGTTTTTTCCTTCAAATGAGACTGAGATTGTTGTTTTAATTTCCCACGTTTTTGCTTTCAGATGAGACTACGTTTACTTTTTTAAATGCCCACATTTTTGCTTTCAAAGTTCATATCTCATGATAACCTTTTGCATTATCTCTTTCATTGTGCTTTCCAGAATATCTAGTTTCACTTCTAAAGATGTCAGATGCTCCTTTTCTATGTTCTTCCTTTATTTTGCCTTTGGCTTTGACCTTTTGATCAGCAAATTAGCTTCCACACTTATTACACTATCCTGCATTTCCTTGAGTGTTGTAGTGTTCATTTCTCTCAATTGAAATGACATCTCTGGATCAAAGGAATATGGGTAGTGTAAGAAAGATAAACCAGGAGGTGATCTTATATCAGTAGGCATTGAATGGTAAACTTGATTGAACCTAGCTGAAAAGTGTTGCATTGTTTCTCCTGGATGTCTTTTCAAGTGATCATATTCTTCTAAAATGAGAAAAAGATTCCTCTTGATCACCCATTTATTAAGGAAGACTTTCACAAACTGATTGAAATCACAGATGTTTGCAGCTAACATATTTTTGAACCATTCCTTATCTCTACCTTGCAAAGATAAAGCAAAAACCCTAACACAGATGTCATCTTCTTCCACCTCAAAAAGGTCAAGAAATTTTTCAAAACCTTGAATGTGTTTTTCAGCAGTGATGCTACCATATTCTCCATCAAATCTGGGAAGATATTTGTAATATTTTTTAGGAAAATCATGGAGTATAGGATGTAATATCCCTAGGCCAAACTCAATTGTATTGTAAATGAAAATGTACTTAAGCTAGTGAGTTGTTTGATATCATTTTGTATGTGCATTTCATGGCATAGTGTGCTCTTGTACTGCGCAGTAAAATGATGAAGTGTGCACAATCCTGGATACCGCACACAACAAATTGAGTGCGAGCGATATTGAGGCCAAGGAACCTTTTGTGAATATGCTACATTTTATAGGCTGGTGAGTCAGTTATTATAAGCTAGGATGCTTATGTTTTGATTAGGTCGGAGAGCCTAGATGTTAAAGGCCAGTGTGCCTATTTTTGTAAATGTCTCAACATTAATATAAAATACATCACTACGCACAAACCGACCACGATAGAAGAGATGGGGGACTAAACTCCACTGGTTACGTAAAGGGAGGGGCCTGAAAGTTAAGGAAAAGGGCTAAGCTTGGGAGCTTAAACCAAAAAGGAATATTATATTAATATTTCTTAAATCATAAAGTATGGATAATTATTTTATCCTAAGTTCTAAAGTTGGGGACAAGTAGGCCAAAGTAGCTCCCGACATGAAAAGTATCAATTTGGGGACAGGCATACATATTGTGGGGACTTAGTTCATTTTCCTATCTTTTCCTTCATTATCCCCATCATTCCATACATCATTCAGCCATCCAGTCAATCATCCATGAGCATGCACACACATCCAGTCATCGTGAATTGATTTTGGATAAATTCATTCCAGAAATGTCAACTTACAATGATTTGTTGTTTCATAGGTGAAATGGTGTTATCGGGGTGAAATTGAACAAATTTCATGGTTGCAGAATGTCGATGGTAAATTGGGGAAAAAGTTAAGCCAAAAGCCCCAATTTCTGCAGCGGAATTCACGAGGAATTGATGCGCATAAAAATGAATGTCCACGGATGGGCACACTTAAAATGCATGATGCGTAGTGAAAAGCTTGTGATAGGTAAAATTCATCACTGCGCGATAGGATATTGGCATGATGGTGTGCATGCTAAATTTTGGTGCCGCGTGAAAAAATGTTAGTGTGCGTGTGTGTGCGCTAAATTTTTGTGTCGTGCAGAAAAATGTTGGTGTACAGGACCACGTGATAAATTTAGCATGGCACGGTGTGCACACACATAATAATGACGCGCGTGGTGTGCGCAGTGTTGGAAAAGCATAGAGGAGTTTTGTTAGTGCGCGTGAAATGTCGGTATATGTTGTCACGTGATAGTTTAGTTAAGTGGTGTGCACAGATTTTTGGTGCGCGGTGGAGACGTACTAAACTCTGGCATGGTGCAGCGCGTAGAGTACAATGCGCACAGAATATCAGCTCTCAATACAAAAACTGCACGCAACAGGTAATAGTGCAAGAACCAAAAATGTGCGTGGTGAATAATGGTGCGTGACACAAAAGTAGTGTGCAGTCATTGGCGCAACAGAGAAGTGATGCATAGTGGTTATGAATGTGTGAAGCATGATTTTCCTTGTGTTGTTGTTGTGCATGGTGAATATGGGTGTACATGTTGAACTTTGTGTGCACGGAGTCATTTGGAGGGTGAACAACAGTAGAAAACCAACGATTTTCTGTGACATTTTATATCATTTGAACGTCATCTTTTTGCAGCGTGTTTTTGAGGCCCTTAAGAGCGTTTTTAGCAACGCAAAAACCATGAGAACAGAGTGTGCCAAGGCACACTTTGTTTCTACATTTCAAATAAAAGAGCTTGGAGAGAGCTTTCTAATGGTGTTGTTAAGCCCTAAATAATGGCTCATTACCCCTTAATTTGGGCATATTACATTAGTAATGTTATTTTATTTATGTCAACTTTAGTCCATTGGTTGTAATTATACCTCCTAATCTCCTATATATACCAACGAAACATTTTCATTTGGAATCATCTTGTAATTGTACATTTATGTGGGAATAAGGAGGTTTCCCCTGTTGATATTATGGTAGTTGTGGGAGGTATTTACCTCCACGTGTAAACCTGACAAGGATAGAATACTCCGGGAAGCAAGAAGAAACCCTAATGAGTTGGCTAATAAACCTAGAAGACTTGTCGGCTCAAGAAGATAATTTATATTAGGTTATTAGCCTCCAAGAGAAGAAGTCGGCCATAAATAATAATATATACTGAACAGACAGATACCCAGAATGAGAAGTCGGCCCAGGCAATTAGCCAGAATTAGTATAAATACAGGAGGTTAGTTCTCATTCTGGCAAACAGTCTCAGAATTGCAGTGCCCAGTCTTGTGCGTAGGTTTGAGGAGAGCTGCCATTACAGCTGCTGCAGCTAGTAGATCATGTTTGGCTTGGACTATCTCTTGGCTAGGGTTTGGACTATCTGATCAGCTCTTGTTGGTGCGCTATCCCTAGGGAAAGGAGCGCTACCCTTTGTTTGGCTATCTAGCCTAGGGTTTGCTTCCGAAATGATTCTCTGTCAAGGTTAAGGGGAGGGTGGCTTTCGCCTATGGTTGGGTGACAAGGGTATTGTCAATGGTAAAACGAGCACAGAATATTTCATATTCTAACAGGTTATGGGCCCACACCTCCTTCATTCAGTCTAAATGCTGGAAGGAAACATAGCCGCTAGGATATTGAGCTCGCTGAGGAACTGTCGCTAGGGTTACTAGCAGAAGCATCTTCCAAGACACTACCGCTAGGGTTACTAGCAGGAGCAGTTGCAAAAACCCTAATCCTCTTGTTGAGGCACCTTAAGTGAATGGATTTACCTAATCTCTAGATAGATCAGTGCGCTCTAGCCTAGCGCATCTCCTGATACTCTTAGCAAGCCAAGACATGAAGTTTGAGTTTATGGTCAAATCTAGGGTTTGACCAAGTCAAAGAAGCCATGAATTATTCTATGAAGTCAAAGAACAAGTTAGATGGAGCCTCTAACTTTAGAGCGTGGAAGACAATGATTGACCTTATCCTTGCCAAGAATAAAGTGTTGGATATCGTGAAAGGAAAGATCATGAAGCTAGAGTTTGAAGAAGGAAAAGAGAAGGAACCACAGAACGTTGCAACTATGGAGAAGTTCAAAGACAGTGATATCAATGCTATGAGTATCATAGTGGAATCTATAAAATACCACTTGATACCCTACATCTCCCATCTTGACTCATCG
>ML791547.1:6643-49563 GCA_009831015.1 Picea engelmannii
GAATGGTCCAAGCATTTCTTGAGGGCAGACTCATTCTCTCCAGGTTACACTTTGTTTAGTGTCGGAAGAATGGCCCAGGGTGGGAAATGGTCTAGGTTCAGAAATCAGAAACAATCCTTCTTCCTTGGTTGAGAAGAATGGGGAAGATAGCCCAGTGTTGATATTCCATATTGAGGGCAGACATTCTTTCAGACCTCACAGATGTGAGTGAAAGATTGGCCCAGATGATTATTATTGATGTTATACTGAGGGCATACACTCTTTCAGATCTCACAGACGTGAGTGAAAGATTAGCCCAGTTGATTCAGTTTTATGATAACATTGTTTCTATGTAGATGAAGACTACTGTGGTGGCAGACATTCTTTCAAATCTCACAGATGTGAGTGAAATATTGGCCCAGATGATATAGTTTTTATCATAACATTGTTTATATGCAGGTTGCTATTTGCTATGAAGGACAGTTTGTGAATGTGTTTCACAAAGTCTGAGTAGTTGTGTACTACTGGAATAGACACAGGTGTGTTCTATAAACTGATATTGTACCATTTGTCATAGGAAATTATCCAATCGGATAATAATGACAGGTGCTCGTGGTGCTACCAATTGAATGGTCTATTGTGCTCAAGACCATACCTCCCTAGCTAGGAGGGAGTATTAATATTATGGTAGCTTTGGGAGGTATGAACCTCTATGATGACTAATGACGAGACTAGAATCCTCTGGAAGGAAGCAAAGAATTGAAGGAAACCCTAGACAGGTTGTCGGCTGAACAAATATATTTATATTGAATTTATTGATGCCCAGAAGAAGAAGTCGACAAAGTTAGACTGGTCAGGTACGCCCCAGTTAGACTGGCCAATCCACTATAAATATAGGGCGCCAGTTTCATTATTTATCATCTCAGCAGTTGCAGAGAGAGCAATATCTGCGCAGGCAGTTGCAGGCAGCAGCAGTTTGGTGCGCAGGTTTTTTGGGAAAGCTGGGAGAGTGGTGCGCTAGCTTCTGGGTGGGATCATCTATTCAGTTTTGTTTCTATTCTTTTTCTTGGTGCATTTAACCTCTCTTGGCTATAGATTCTAGCCAGAATTCTCTTCTCGGTCAAGGTCAAGGTGCTCGGAGGGTGGCTTAAGGCCTGTGGTTGGGAGACGAGGGTATCGTCGTGGTTAAACGAGCACAATCCTTTATATTCTAACACCGTCCTCATAGTAAGTAGATGTTCACCGCCACATTTGTGGCCTTTATACAACACCTCACTTTGCAGCAGAAGCAAGTGGACGGAATCGTGGAATAATACAGAGACATCTTCATTTCACCTACAGGGGTACTAACACACTGCCAAGTCAAGCATCCAATTGATTTGACCCCCGGTGCACCTCTACCTAATGGACCAGTCTATCGACGCTCGCTGATGGAGAATGACGAAATCAGGCGTCAGATCCAAGAGATTCTTCAAAAGGGTCACATCAGACCTAGATCCTCCCCTTGCAGAAGCCCGACTGTACTGGTGTAGAAGAAGGACGGGACTTGGCGACTCTGCATTGATTAGAAAGCCTTAAACAAAATAACATTCAAGAACCATTATCCCATTCCCAGGATTGATGACCTTCTTGACCAACTCAAGGGGGAAAATTTATTCAGCAAGATTGACCTAAATTCTAGCTACCACCAGGTTCCCATCGAACCAATGGATTTCTGGAAGACAACCTTCAAGTCTAAGGAAGGTCTCTATGAATGGCTAGTCATTCCCTATGGCTTAACAAATGCACCAGCCACGTTCATGAGATTGGTAGACGATCTATTGAGACCCTTAACCAACCCCTTTGTGGTAGTATATTTGGATGACATCCGCATCTTCAACAGAACATGGGAGGAGCACATGCGACATATCCAACAGGTTTTGAGCACTCTATGGCAGCACAAGTTTTATGCCAACTTGGAAAAATGTTCTTTTGGCATGAACATGGTCCAATAACTGGGCTACATTGTTGATGAGCATGAAGTACATGTTGAGTCAGCTAAGATCCAAGTCATCCATGATTTTCCATCCCCAGCCTCACTGAATGAGCTTCAGAGCTTCTTAGGACTCACAAATATTTACCGACGGTTTGTGTTGGGATTCTCCCATATTGCCTGGGCCCTCATCCAGGTGACCAAGGGTGGTGGTAGGGACATTTTCATGTGGGGGAAGGAGAATCAACAAGCATTCAAAGATATGAAACATCGTTTGTGCTCAGCTCCAGTACTCTCCTTGCTCGATCTGCACCAACCATTTGAGATTGTGACTGATGCATCTGACTATGTTGTGGGTGCAATTCTTACTTAGCACGGCTATCTGGTGGCATACCATAGTGAGACACTCTCTGATACTATCTGTAAATACCCCACCTATGACAAGGAAATGTATTCCATTGTACAAGCCTGTTGTCAATGGAAACATTACATTCTGGGGACAGAGATGATCATACACATTGATCACAAGGCTCTGCAGTTCATACAGACACAGGGAAAATTGCAGAATGACCGCCATCAGAAGTGGTCCACCTACCTGCAGTAGTTCCATCTCAACATCAATTATAAGACATGTATCTCCAATCGTGTCACTGACTCCCTCAGTCAGCCTCCTATGGTTGCACTTACCACTATGCTCCATTCCTTTGGACATGAAACATCAGAGTGGCCCCAACTTTACCAACAAGATCTCGACTTCGCCACCACATATCATCTCTTGGGTACAAGTGCCACTGTCACTAATTTTCACATTTAGGACAGACTCTTATGCCACCTGATCCATCTCTGTGTTCCTACAAGCCAGCGTGCAAAGCTGATTTTGGAAGCCCACTACAATCGAGTGGTAGGGCATTTTCGCGTAGAGAAAACTGTGGTTGTCCTTCAGAAAAAAAATTATTGGCCAAAACTTTGATTGGACGTCAACGAGTATATCAAATATTATACTACCTGTGCCATTTCCAAGCCGGCCATCAAGAATCAAGGCTTATACACCCCGCTATCTATTTCTGAGAAGTCGTGGGAGTCCATCTCCATGGATTACATGTCTGATTTGTCGTCCACCAAGCACGAAAATGACTGTGTGTTTGTGGTCGTTGATCTGTTTTCAAAGATGGCCATCCTCACAACCTGTAAGAAGACTGTCATAGTGGTCGATACTTCCAATATTTTCTTTGAACGATTTTGGGTTCACTTTGGGATACGAAAGACCATCATCTTCGACCGAGACAAGTTCCTTAGCACCTTTTGGTCGAGTCTCTGGTCTCTATTGGACACCAAGATCACAAATTCCACTTCTTTCCACCCCCAAACCAATGGCCAAACCAAGGTCGTCAATCGGATGATTATGCACATCCTGCTCATGTATAACTCTAAGAATCCCCATACATGGGACGAGATTCTTCCATATGTCCAACACAGTTACAGTAGGGCTTTCCATAGTTCCAAGTATACGAGAGAAATGTGAAAATTAAGTATATGAGAGAAATGTGAAAATGAATTTGTTGTAGGATTGTTTGTGATTGTGTCTGTAGTTTTTTGTGTGAGAACTCATTTAGTTTAGAGTGTTGTGTTCGGCCGCCTCTTTGTGGAGGAAAGAAGATTTGTTGCAGCTGAGAGGAGCGTTGGTGCGCTGTGTGCAGATGCTGGCTGGATTGATTTTCAACCCAGACGGAACCACAGCCATTGAGGGATCCACTACAGCTGTGAGATCCGTATTGAGAAGCGTTCAATCGTGAGCAGGTTGGTCCTGTGAGAACTGGTGAAGAGCGTGAGAGATCCGCGCAACCCTAGCCACGAGGAAAGAGCCGAAGAGGCGTTAAAAGAGTCGAGTTTACATTTGATTGAGTTGAATCCAAGCCACTATAACCATTTTTTCTAAAACTCGGTATTCCATCCGGAGCACGCTTCGCTATATTGTTGTTGATTTTGAAATGGAGGTGCCTTGCACTCGGATCGATGATATTTACAAAAGGGCTTTGATCCCTATTTTGTTCTTTTAACTGACAAAACCATCAGACCCGTCCATAGCTGGAATAAGGAGAATATGCGTGGAGGGGAATTCGTGGAGTGGCCACGTTGAAGCATTGATTGCTTCTGTAGTAGATTTATGACTCTTGTAAAACATGGTTATGACCTAAGAACAACTACCACTGGTTAGTGTACAGTTTGTGAGTTTTGGTAAAATGAATGTTGATGAAAAAATCAAATGAATGTTGATGAAAAGGTCATGTTGTAAGATTGATTTCTAGATACATTCTGTATTTATACTACTTTCTTAAAAAATTGGGAAGTATGTCAATAGAATGGCTAGCAGTCTAGTGATTACAAATATGTTATGGATGGTTAGAAGCTATTGTATCTTCAATGGATGAAGTGGTAGCTCTAATGAATTGGTCAAAAAGAGTGTAGTGTATGAAAGTTCAGAAGTTGATAGTTGACATTTTATGTTAATTGACATAAGAGATGACATTTTATGTTAATTGAAGTAAGAGACATGTACGCACATTATCACAAAGAGCGATTGACACAAAGCGTGCAGCCCCTTATCATCTAATTATTTATATGGTTTTAGTTAGCTTTTATAAATATTCGTAATTTGTTTTATCTCCATTGTCTCGCGATATGGGCCGGCAGCTTTCAACACTTGACTCCATTGTCTCGCGATATGGGCCAGGCATTGGATCAGAATGAATTGGGTAAGTATTCTTCAGTCGTGCAGGATTATGTGGCTTCTATAAAGGAAGATCCCAACTTCATTGCAGCCCTGTTTGTAGCCATAGCCGGTTCTATGCTCAATTTGGGTATCCAGTAAAGGGAATGATGCCCGAATTACCTCCTGCAAGGCAATGCGCCAACGGTTCAACTCAGAAAGCATTTGTGTAGACTCGTGTACTCTACAACAGTTATGCCTTCATAAATTTCGCTCTTTGCATCTAGTGCAGAAGCTTTCTTAAGTTTTGTCTGTTGCATTTACAGGTTTCCAGTTTATGTAGACCTGTCATGTCAAGTATCTAACATTAGCAATTACTATTTACTTCTGGTAGGGCTAAGGATTACAATGTTCAAATAGGTTTGAGCCGTTGGGGATAATGCAATGCATGATGCTTGAATTTAACTCATCTAAGTTCTTTTTATCAATTGTATACTCAACTTTTATTCTTCTTCAAGAAATTCCTAACCCTAAATATGACCTTTTAACAAAGTAACCTTCATTAAAAGCATTCTGCTTTGGAATAGATTTTCCTTTGTTTTACTAGCACATGTTTATGTACGTTTTTGAATGAGTGTACTTCAAAACTTTTATTAGCTTCCTTTTCATATTCATTTTTCTCTTAACCAAGGATGTGATATTCTTTCTAATCATTGAAAGATATTTTCCCTTAACTCTTCTTTCTAGAAACATGAACAAAGATATTTCAATTTGTTAATGGTAAAAACAAAGACTCCTCAAATTTTAGCCAAGTTTAAAATAAATAAATAAATAACGTTGTTTTCAATTTGAGATAAGATTGTTGCAATTTTAATGAAAGGTCTCTTTTATTTTAAATTGGCCATTTTGCTATCAAAAATCATAAAGTTACTAATAGAAAAAATATTGAAATCCTTTATTTGACAAAATTGCCATCACTAGTTAGCCAACAAAGTCAATACATTTTGTCATCACTAGCTAGTAAAGCCAATACATGTTATTTTTCAATGACTTTTGTCTATGTATTCAAAATTTTCTCAATAATAGGTTGACCAAAGCTTTGCATTTACTTTAAAATGTCATAGCTAGTAAGGAAACCCAATAAAGAAAAATTATATGTTATGTTTAGTAATTTTTTAGGAACTAAAGGTTTTATCCAATCATGGAGTGCACTTCAACATAATCTCTTCTTCAAACAAAATAGGGTGAGTCGACTTTTCAGGCCTTTCAATGATGAATTCTAATTCCATCCACCAACAAAAAGTAGGTGTTGCCTCCTTTTGTTGCCATCTCTAAAAGGAGCCAACTAATGTTCCATATGCTCAAACCTACTTATTTGAATATGAATTTCATAAGGTGCAATATGCTCCCTCTCTTGAGATGTTGATTCTAATAAGTATCCATTAAAACTTATTACTCAAGTGGAACCTAGGAAAAACTCTACAAGATTTTCTCTTCGAATTCATTAATATTTGATTAGATGTTGCACTTTGGATTTCCGAAATGACAATCTCAAATGGAATTCGTCAAGTTTCTATAACCCTAGAATTCGTGTAGTGTAGAATGCTCTAATAACTAACCAATCATCATCTCAAGTCCTAATGAAATCAAGATCATGATCTATGGAAAATTACTTCAAGTCAAACCCAATTGCATTCACATTAACTTTTCTAAAATTGGTGCTAAAATATTGTCTTGGGTGTTTATAATTAGCAGTGAGAAAAGCACAATCGTGATATCGTTCAAAAAATAACAATGTGTGTTTGGGAATAATTAACAAATGTGTGGGAGGGGGTATATTAATATATCTTCCTACTTTTAGGTTGGAACCAAAGGAAAACCCGCTGACATTGCTTTCAAAATTATGAACATGGCTTATCTAAAGCTTCTGGGTTCATCTCAGTGCATGATAAGTGGTAATGAAAGAAGTGGTAACATATGAAATTAGAGGAAACCTCTTTTCTTGATGCACTTTTGAGATGTGTCATTTTATGCCAATAGAAAACAAATATGAATTGCTTCAAAACACCATCATGCAGATCTAGCTCAAGATTTTCTTCCTCAATTTGCATGTGACTATATTGATCTAACACGTCCATCTCTTTTAATATTCTACCCATTGCCAATCTATCCATAGAACAATGTGTATTTGGGTATAATTGTCAAACCTTTGAGAGGGGGTGTACTAATATACCTTCTTATATTTAGGTTGAAACCAAAAGATGAAATTGCTTTCAAAATTGTGAACATGGCTTATCTTAAGCATCCAATTTCATCTCAGTGCATGAAAAGTGGTGATGACAGAAGTGGTAACATATAAAATTGTAGGAAATCTCTTTCCTTGATGCACTTTTGATATGAGTCATTTGATGCCAATAGAAAAAAAAAACATGACTTGCTTCAAAACACCAACATAGAAACCTAGCTCAAGCTTTTCTTCCTCAGTTTGCATGTGATTGTAGTGATCTAACACATCCATCTCTTTCAATATTCTACACATTGTGTGTTTAACCCATAGAGGCCAATTGTGGGCAATGATAGTTGAATGAAGGAGTTAAAATTGATTTTGATATTAAGACATTGATTTTTTGTGGCATTGGATACAATTAAATTTCAAAGATGAAAAATATGCTCTTCTAGAATATGTGTCTTCTCTACAAATCCCAGTTCTTTCTTGTAAAATATAATTTATATAACTTGAAAGAGAGAGCTAGGCCTTTGAGTTCTTACTTGAGACTTGAACAATAGTTTGGAATCAAAGAAATAAGGTTGTCACCTATCAATTGCATCACAATAACCTAATCATTTAAGGATGTAAAAACTACAGTCTATATTCATCATCCACTATATGTTAATTTGTGACGTATATGGTATCATCAAAAGTGAAAATCTTAGGTGTAGTAGACATTTCTTCCCTATTTATAAGTGAAGTGGGGTTATTTTCTTCTTCTTCCCTGCAGACTATAATCCAGTTCCAAATACCTCAAGTGAATTCAGGATGATGGAGGAGGATACCCTCCTCCCATTGTAAGTAAGGATAATCTGCAAAGAACAAAAAGTAGAGAAATTCCTTGATAAACTGATGAAGGAAACACTTATCTAACAAACAACCACTAAATCATTGTTGTAATAGTAAGAATAATAATAACATTAATGAAAAGAAAAGGGTCACATATCCCTTCACCTTATGACTAATCAATGTATATTTATAGATAGTCACAAGGATCAATGTAATCATCATTTCATATCAATAATTCATTATTCAACATTCTATTATATACTTGAACAAATACCCTAACAATCTTCTAATAAACAAGAACATTTTTTTCCAACTGGTATATGTTATATATACAACCAAAAAAATATTATTGTGTTCAAATATGGTGACTTACTTGAGACTTATTCAATAGTGTGGTTTAGTAATTCAAGTTGAAGGAGTTCAGAATTTATCAATGCACTTGGATATTAGTTATCGATGATAATTGTTTTTGGTAGGGAATCCAATGTCTTGTCTACAATGGATTTTGGAGGGTTTTTAATTTTAGAATGCATCACGTTGGGACAATCATGTTGTAAGGACATCTAGTTCTCTGTGAGTTGTTTGTTTCAATTAAGCAAATAGAGATGGAGGCAAAGAGATATTGAGTGTGTGTGTGTGTGGGCGGGGGTGAGGGAGGGGGATCCAACGCCATATATAGACTACATATTGACTAGTGGAATTCATCCAATATAGTATCAATGGAGAAAGAAGTTGCAATAAAAAAGAAAGTGTGTGCAAATAATGGGAGATTTTGAAGAAGAAATACCTGGATGATGCAATAGCCTAGCTAAACAGAAATGCTTGCAATCCATGGTGATTGTTTCACCCATGTATCATGTGGTGCAAGACCTCTTCAAATAAGTTATAATGCTTATATTGAATTTAAAGAAAACAACGGTTTCAACACTATCATATCCCTAATAGAATCAACATGTATAAAAACTCAGTTATGCACAAATGAGTATTAAAATTTGGAAATATAAATTTCAATATCAATAGGAAAAAACATTGAATTACATGTACATAACATGGTAAGATGCGGAGCCATCTAATCTTGTACCAAACATCCCTCACATTGTCTGAATTCAGTGATACAAAAATTTAAAGTTATTATTGATCTAGAAAACTCATCAAATATTTAACAATATAGGTTGATTCTGAATTGGGAAAAACCGCTCAGGGGATTGCTCCACCATACATGGATCTCGAATCATGGTAGAACTTTGTTGATGATTTAAATTTCTACCATATCCTTATCAAATTTGTCGTTGGAAATAGGGTCCATTCACTACAAGAATAGTTTACTCCTTAAGGGAGTAAGCTATGTAGTTTACTTCGTAAGGGAGTAAGTTATTCATGAATCATGTAGTTCAGTGGGACATAGTTTAAAATATGAATTTCAATTTTTAAGGAAGTGAGTTGTCCAAGAAAATTGTTTTAATGACAAACATTATGGGAGATATGAAAACATAGAAGGTATCATACTTCTGTATGAGCCAATCACAACAACTAATGTTTGATGTATGGGCATGATGCCTTTTTCAATGATGAAAAATTTATACATGAAATATAGTAGTACTAATAGTGAGGGAGGGAAGAATGATACATGAATAGATTACTCCCTTATGGAGTAAGCTAATCTTCTAGCAAATGGACCCTCTTTCTCACAACAAATAATATGATAAGAATCAACATCAAGGTCATCTTGAATGCCCACATCTTCTTGCCTTTATCTATAAGATGTTAACATTTATCTGCCTCTCCACCCCCCCTTTCAACTCCTTGCCCCTCATTGAAGGGATATGGAATATGTATATCAGGGGAATATTTTAACAGAGGAACAAAAAACAGAACAAATGGGGATCCAAGGGGGGAGGGAACAAGTTCTATGAGCTAGTGATAGTAAAAAAAGGGTTTACCAAGTTACTCAAGACTTCAAAAGATTACAAATTTCCCTACTTTGAAGATGGGGAGATGATAATGGTTGGTTTTCATTGGATTTTCATAATATGATGAAAATGGATCAGATTTAGATACATACATTAGGCTTTGAGGATTAGTTCTTCCAATAGAAAATATCAACTTTGTTCCATCTCATACATGTGCCCAAAATACATTATTTCTTCTTGCTTCTCCATGTGAGTAGCTCTCCAAAGCTAAGGCATTCCTTTACAAATGGGGCTTTATCCTCAATGCCCTTAGAAGGATATTGAAGAGGACCAATTTTTTTAGTAGGATTAGATTTGCTACTTCCATCAACTCTTTTATACCTATGGGAAGAAGTGTGATATATGAAACCTTTCTTGACATTATTGTCCTTGACAATTGCACCATTTACGGGGTAACTTCCATAATGTCCTTTAAGATAGCCATATATATGACATGTAGAACATATTAATGGGATACTCACCACTACTACTATATGGGGTTCTAGCATTTTCATTAATGTCATCACCCACTGTATATTTTCTAGAAAAAAATTCAAGTTTGTAAGGTGCAAAACACGATGCTATAAGGAGGACCATGATTTGTGTCAATGTGACATTTTTATGTGTTATCCTTTTTGACACGTGCTTTATAATACATCATATTAGTTATAAAAAATATGATTCGGAAAGCCTTGCTACATCACATTAGCATCATGCTGCATGCATATTAATGCAAACAACACCTTAGAGAGCCATTTTTTTATCATGTTTGTGTTAAAAAGATGTATTTTGCATCACACTACATCTATTGTGGAATTATATTTCACATGGGGCATCATACTAGCATTGCACTAGCATCATGATAGCATCAAACTATGAAAGTTTTGAGTCATTTTTCATCATTTTTTTGTCTTATTAGTGTCATATTAGATCGCCCATGTGTCATTTTTGCATTACAATACTCATTGATTTGGATTATTTTTGGCACAAAATGAGAGAAGAGATATAATAAAGAAATGTACAGAGATATCTCATATATACAATAATATAAGAGGAATATATCAAGGATGGAACATAAACACAAAGATATAGTAATACACTAAATGTAGAAAACTATAGAAATACAGAGTGACAGTTGTTAGCTCCCAAAATGAATCAGTCACTATGGTTTCATTTTGTGGTTGATAGCATGGTTTTTTGTAGTTGTTAGCGACATTTCTTGTAAAGGGGGTAAAAAGCAAAAGAATGGGCTAAAAACCCACTTGCCCTAAGTTTGGATGCAAAGTGTTCTTGTGATTAAGCAGAAAGCAATCTTGGACGGCAAAGATTAGCGTGCCCGGATCAACGACGCACATAGGATTCTGGAGCCCCCCCGCCTTTCTACCTTTAAGTGGAGGGGGGGGGGTCCGTAATTGAGGACGCATCTCTTCGACGACTACGATCGAAACGCCTGGATCAAGGGCGTGCAAGGTGATTCCGGAATACCCCTGCCTTTCTACCTTTAAGCAGAGGGGGGGTGGGGTCCGAAATTGAGGACGCATCTCTCCGACGGCTGCGATTAGAGTGCCTGGATCAACGGAGCACAGGAAATCCGGACATCCTCTATCTTTCTTCGTTTAATCAACGTAGGGCCCCCCTTTCTTGGCGTGTCATCTTCCCTCCACCTAACCGTGCGATGAGGCTTGCTCCCTTTAGCCCCTTCCTCATCCTCCGACATCTGTCCATCTCCCCTCTTCTGGTCTGTGTGGTCCCTTTCCCATCTCATCATCCACTCACCCCTTTCCATGTGTCCCACTCCCTTCCACATCGGCCTCCCACTAAAAGCGTGCCCATTATATCTCATCTTCCGCCCCCTCCGCTTATTTCCTTCTGCCATATGTCTTCCCCTGTAACCTCTCTCACACCTCATCACTTCATATCTCACCCTCATAGTTTTGGCACCGCCACTCCCGTTATGCACCCCATCCTTCGTGCTAGCCTCCACGTCTAGTCATCAGGCCATTCAGTTAATCCATGTGGCAGCGCGAAGGGTCTTCCACATCCCAAAGGTGTCGAGTTGGTTGGGCCATCCTCAATCCCAATGAAGCAGTTATTGAAGTAGTTGGTGGTGGTTAGACATCGCCTCTGCCATAATGGGAAATTCCGGCAACGAATTAGAGGCATGTCGATTCACCCACGGAACTTTCAGGAGTTCGATTGCGTCCGCCGTAGGTGCACGATCATTCAGAGACTACAGGTGCAGATTGTCAGAAGCCATGCAGATGCAAAGTTTCTAATGCAACGTCTCGATTTTGTTGTTGTTGTTGTTTTGAGTATATGTAGGCGTTTTCTCCATATTTGTATCTATCGATGGTAGAGCGAAGCTCCTGACGGTAAAGTTTTAATGATCATTCTAGTTCTGTGGTTGTGCATCTGTGTTTGAGATTTCTTGTTTTATGACAAACAGTTTTCCTCCTCCGTCAATGTTTTTGTCTTATACCAGAGAGTTCATGATTGAATGATTTGCATGAGTTGTTGCATTTATGCTATGATAAAAGATTTATCGTTGCATTATTGTATTTTATGGTTTTCTGCATTTGGATGTAAGAGGATCTTGCCTTTAGATTCTTTCTCCCATAGTCTGTTAGAAACCTGACGTTTATAGTAGACCCCTGCACTCTTCCTATACAAGTCTTCCCCCTACTCACCCTTATTATCACTTACTATTTGAAGTTTATCTAAGAACTCATTCTCCCATGCATGCCTGGACTAGTTTCAGAGTTGTGACGATATTGTTATGAGTTTACTTCCATTTGATCATCCTTTTATAAACAAATCGTGACATTAAACTGATGGGTGTCGGGCTCTGCTCCTGCTGCAATCCAGGAGTGACTTTCGACGCTAACATTTCTGGCGTCGTTGCCGGGGAGCGAAGTTGAAGATTTTCCCCGGGATTGAACGACAACGATTAACTAATTCTGAAGGTGCATCAGATATCAGAATTATCAAGATTGCTACTGTGCACCTGACGACTCCACTGTGATGACTCCACTGAGACGAACCTATTAGGTTAGTTGTGGCTTCTAGAGGTAGACACACGCGGTCCCATCCACAACTGCCTCTGGCCACGCCTGAAGAAGATCCAGAGGTGATTATCAGAAAAGGGAAGCCCTCCCAAGGAGAAAGCTTCATTGTTGAACCAGGTATTTCCCCACCTCCTTCCGTAAAAACTCTGTTTTCTTATTCTCAACTTCGTAACCAACCTTCTTCAGAGGTTTCCCATTTCCTGAATTTTGGGAGTGTTCCTGCTGAGTTTTCCCCTCCTGGTATTGGATTGGAGGGAGAAATCCTTGTCACTCCCCTCTCCTCTGAAGTTGTTCCTCGGTGTAGACCCGGGACTACAGAAGATTTCACCACTCCTACACAAAGAGGAGCACCTGCTGACTTGAGCTCGTTAGTCTTCTCCTTAAACCCTCTCTTGTTTCCCACTCCACTTCGAGACTCAATTCCCGCAACCCCTTCATGAACTCCTTCTCCTCCAAGTTCTCCTCCACCTAATATTCCTATGGCTGGTGCTAATCCCCCTATGACCAGAATGGAGGCTATTATAGCCACTAGGTATGCTCCCCTTGTGTTACCTCAACCCCTCAACGCCCTCCCGGCAGATGGTTACCTCAAACAACTACCCAAGTTCACGGGTAAGGGGGATGTAACTGCATATGAACACCTAGAGACCTTTTACAGTTTCACAGATGATAATGTCATCATGCATGCAGACGTATGGATGAGGATTTTTGTCCATAGCCTCCAAGGCGAGGCTAGAAAATGGTTCAAGGCCCTGCTTCCTGGATCTATTGATGGGATCGAAGCTTTAGACAATGCCTTTTTGAGACAATGGGGAGATAAAAAAGATTTCATGTATTATATGACAGAGTTTGGATCTTTGAAGAGAAAAGAAGGAGAGTCTGTCTCTGACTTCTCCAAGAGATTCAATAAAATGTATAATAAAATTCCCGCTGAGATAAAGCCCTCAGAAGCCTCGGCTAAGATCACTTATGCTAGCGCTTTTGATCCTAATTTCTGCCTACCGCTGAGAGAGAGAAGAGCCACTACCTTGGCCCACATGCAGGATGCAGCCGTGGAAGTAGAATCTAACATATTGGTTGTTGACCGACTCAGGAACGCTGCTGATAGAAACATATCTAAGAAAAGGCCTGAAGCCTCCCCATCTAGTTCCTCTCCCATGCCCCATCAGACTAATGAGACAACCAAAGTACTAAAATCACTTTCTGCCAGGATGGAGAGGTGGGAGTTAGAAGGGAAGCCCATGTACAAACATCCCTAGAATGCTGATAATAGAGGTTTTAGGAGACTTAATAACAATGGACCACAGGCCTTCCCAAGGGAACAAAGGGAAAAATATAGAGAGGATCAAAGGATTCAAACCCCCCTCCAAAATTACCTGGTTACTCATGAGGAAGGAGAGGAGATAGATGAATTTGACCCTGAAATTCACTGTGTTGAGGAAGCCCCTCCTTTTCCCCATTTGACTCAGTTTGCATACAAAAAACCCCTGATGAACATTCAGATCCATGAGTTAGAAAAGGGAGAGAGGGCCGGCCACACTTCTAACAGATACAATCTCAAGTCAAGAAAGAAAGAAGGAGACTTTGACATCCAATATCATCCCCTCATAGCAGCGACCACGACTAAAGAAAAGAAAGCTCAGAGTGTTTTTCCAGCAGCCAAAGAACCTGTCGCTGAGGTAAGGGAAGCTCCTAAGCCCGTTTCCTCTTTTAATTTTGAGCATGAAATTCAAAAGATCAAGATTCCCATCCCCATCTCTGAGCTAGTTAAAAATGAATAGTTTAAAAGGTCCCTCTCGAAGCTGCTACAATTTGAGTCCCTTCAGCCTCCCTCTGACTCAATGAACCTTCAATATGAGAAGCCAACCATCATCCTAGGTCCCATGATAGAAGACAGAGATGATTCATCCCCTCCCTTCTACACCTCCCTGAACATACATGATAAAGTGTTGCATAATTGCCTCATGGATTCAGGAGCTTCTCATAACCTTATGCCCAAGATAGTCATGGAAGAACTGGGACTAGAAGTGACCAAGGCCTATCATGATTTGTACTCTTTCGATTCAAGGAGGGTGCAATGTTTGGGAGTCATCAAGGACCTGGTGGTTTCTTTGTTTCAACTGCCCATGAAGAGTGTGGTCATGGACATTGTGGTAGCTGATGTTCCCCCCAAGTTTGGCATGCTGTTGTCAAGGTCTTGGATTAAGAGACTTGGAGGAACGTTACAGATGGATCTCACATATGCCACCATCCCAGTTTTTGGAGGGGAACATAGGAGGTTGTACAGAGAAGCCCAGCTAGCCTATATTGTCAGTGATGAAGAAAACCCCACTAATCACCCCATCTTTGCACTTGACACTGATTTAGGGTCTAGTTTGTTACAGATCACCGAAACTCCTGAGGCCCCTTTATAGATCAGAAATCAGTCCATTCTTAATCAGGAGATACCTCCTCTAACCACCTATGTTTGGAAGTTGTTCTTTGATGGAGCTTCCTCCAGTATAGGTGCAGGTGCTGGAGTGGTTTTCATTTTTCCCTGTCAAGAGACCATACCTCTATCATTCAAGCTAGAATTTGAAATCACCAACAATGTGGCAGAATATGAAGCTCTTGTCCTGGGTATGAGGGCTGCAAAAGAGATGGGAATAAAGGAGATGGATGTGTTTGGGGATGCAGAATTGATCATCCAATAGGTCAAAAATATTTATTGGGCCAAGCATCCTCAACTTAGAAGCTACATAAATGAGGTATGGGACTTGATTGATAATTTCTTCTCTGCTTTCAACATTGTTTTTGTCCCAAGGGAAAAGAATACCGCAGCCAACTCCCTAGCAGTCTCATCCAGTTTGTTCAGGATCCCCCTGCCACCAAAGATTAATGGTGAGGTCGAGGTAAGATACATGTCATCCATCCCGGACAATATAAATTATTGGAAGGTATTCGAGGATGATCTTGAAATCGAAAAATTTCTTCAGTCTGTCGATGAGTTTTCTGCATTGCACATCGATCAGGACCCTGATCCCGAAGGTGACCCCCCCTCTGATGTATTCTTGAATAAAATTGTTAATCACCAGATTATTCAACTGCCTAGTAATCACATTCTGAGGGGACTGGTCCCTTTAGAAAGACTGTTTGACAAAAATGATGTGGCAATAAAGAGTGGTGTCTCAAGTGAATATGCTGACATAGCCGAATGCAACATTGGCACCCAGGATGAGCCTAAGTTCGTCAAATTGTCAAGCAGCCTGAATAATGAACAGAGGGCGGAATATGCTGGGTTATTAAAGGATTTCGCTGATGTGTTTTCATGGGCCTATGAAGACCTCAAAACCTATGACACATCTGTCATTGAGCACAAGATCCCACTGAAATAAGAAGCTAATCCATTCAGGCAGAAGCTGAGACAGATAAATCCCATGTTGCTACATGTCATGGAGAAAGAAGTGAAGAAATTGTTAGATGCCCAAATCATTGTCCCCTTGAGGTATTCTGAGTGGGTAGCCAATTTGGTTCCAGTAAGGAAGAAAAGTGGAGAAATCAGACTCTGTGTTGATTTCAGGAACCTGAACAGAAGCTCAAAGAAAGACAATTATCCCCTGCCCAACATGGAACACATATTGCAGAAGGTAACTGGAGCATCTAGGATATCCATGATTGATGGGTTTTTGGGGTATAATAAAATATCAGTCATGCCCGAGGACAAAGAAAAAACAACGTTCACCACACCTTGGGGCACATTCATGTATGCCAAAATGCCTTTTGGATTAATGAATGCAGGGGAAACCTTTCAGTGAGCTATGGATATAGCCTTCATCGGGGAGAAAGATCAGTTTGTAGTGATCTATTTGGATGACATCACAGTCTTCTCCAGGTCAGACGAGGAGCACTGCTACCACTTGAAAAAAGTTTTCCTGAAGTGTCGGAGGTACGACTTATCTTTAAACCCCAAGAAATATTTTTTTTCTATGAAGGAGTGGAAGCTATTAGGCCATATAGTATCAGCAGAGGGAGTGAGAATTGATCCTAGTAGGGTAGAAGCAATTCAGACCCTGTCACCTCCCAGATCCAAGAAGGAAGTTCAGGCCTTTTTGGGGAAGATTAATTTTCTGAGGAGATTCGTCTCAAATTTTGTTGAGCTGGTGAGACACATCACATCCATGCTCAGGAAGGGAAATGAAGTGAAATGGACCGCTGAACCTAGGGAATCTTTTGTCCAGATAAAAAGGGCATTGACTGAGGCACCTGTGCTGATCAGTCCTGACTATTCCAAAGATTTCCTGATTTTTTCTTTTGCTTCTTGTGATACAGTAGCAATGGTCTTATTGCAGAGAAATGGTCAAGGGCGAGAGCAACCTATTGCCTTCTACAACAAGTCATTGAGAGATGCATAACTCCGGTATGAGATCATGGAGAAGCAGGCTTATGCCCTGGTGAAAGCCCTCAAAGCTTTCAGAGTCTATGTATTGCACTCAAAGATCACCTCGTACGTTCCTTCTGACTTTGTGAAGGACATCCTCGTACAGCCTGACATAGACGGGAGAAGAGGTAAATGGATTGCCAAGATCCTGGAGTTTGATCTGGAGTTTAAGCCCACCAAATTGATAAAGGGGCATGGTTTATCCAAGTTGTTGGCTGAATCCAGTTGCAAAGCTTTGGGGATTAACTTCATCAGTGAGCAAGCCGAGTCATCCAACAAGAGTTCCCAAGGTGCTTTATCACTAGCAGCATGCCCCTGGTACAAGGATATCTTGTACTTTCTGCAAGAATTGAGGCCTCTTGATGGCATGGAAAAAAGCAAGGCAAGAGCTCTAAAGCTCAAGGCGGTTAGATATTGCCTCATTGACCAAGACTTGTACTGGAAAGACCCTTTAGGGGTATCTTTAAGGTGCCTGGACCCACAAGAAGCCCAATAGGTTAAATTTGATTTCCACAGTGGCCTTTGTGGGGGTCATCATTTCTAGAAGACCACAACCCATAAGATCCTACGAGTTGGGTATTACTGGCCCACTTTATTCCCTGATATCTGCAGAGAAATCAGAGCTTGCATCAAATTCCAGAAGTTCTCAGGAAAGCAACAGCTCAAATCTCTACCATTAAAGCCTGTAGTAGTTTCAGCACCCTTTCAGCAGTGGGGATTGGACTTCATTGGAGAAATTCATCCTCCCTCAAGTGGCCATCACAGATGGATCCTTATTGCGACAGACTATTTCACCAAATGGATGGAAGCTGTCCCCACCAGGAGCACTTCCCACAAAGTAGTTATCAGCTTCCTGGACGATATCATAGCCAAATTTGGCTGCCCACAATTGTCACTGATAACACCGCCCCCTTCAAGTCTAAGCCTCTGGTTAAGTTCTGTGAACAGTTTGAGATTTCACTGATTCACTCTACTCCCTATTATCTTCAAGGAAATGGACTGGCGGAATCATCCAATAAAAGTCTGATCAAGCTCATTAAGAAATTAGTGGAAGACAATAAAAGGGCCTGGGATTCAAAGCTCAAATTTTCTCTATGGGCTGACCGAGTGACAACGAAGAATTCCCTAGGCATATCACCCTTCCAACTTGTTTACGGAACAGAGGTCGTTTTCCCTACTCAGCTCACCTTATCTGTGGAAAAATTCCTCCAGGAACTTGAAGGAGAGCCTGACCATATGATCAGAAGGATTCATCAGATGGTGGAAGTGCGGCAGATTAGAGAGCAGGTCATGAACAGGGCCTACAATCATCAGTAGAAGATCAAGCAGGATTTTGACAGGAAAGGCAGAAAGAAAGAGTTCGAGCAGGGTGATCTGGTGCTCAAATGGGATACACCCAGGCAAGACAGGGGTAAGCACAGTAAGTTTGATGCCCTCTGGTTTGGGCCTTTCAAGATCCTTGAAGTATTTTCAAACAACATGTACAGGTTGCAGGATTTGGAAGGCAAAGAAGTTTTTAGTGGCCCAGTAAATGGGCATTTCTTGAAAAAAGGTTTTTTGTGAGTCGCAGTCGGCTCTTTTGTTTTTGTAAATATTGTTTTTATTTTCAGCTTAATAAAAGACTCCATAGCCCAACAACAAGGCACTGAATCTACAAAAATATTCCTTAGAGAATCACAGGGACGACTCTATCCCCCATGGAGCCTAATTTTAGCGACATTTCTTGTAAATGGGGTAAAAAGCAAAAGAATGGGCTAAAAACCCACTTTCCCTAAGTTCGGATGCAAAGTGTGCTTGTGATTAAGCAGCAAGCAATCTTGGACGGTAGAGATTCGTGCGCTCGGATCAACGACGCACATAGGATTCTGGAGGCCCCCCACCTTTCTAACTTTAAGCGGNGGGGGGGGGGGGGGGGGTCCGGAATTGAGGACGCATCTCTCCGACGACTACGATTGAAGCGCCCAGATCAATGGCACGCAAGGTGATTCCGGACCCCCCTCGCCTTTCTACCTTTAAGTGGAGGGGGGGGGTCCAGAATTGAGGATGCATCTCTCTGACGGCTGCGATTAGAGCGCCCGGATCAACAACGCAAAGGCAATCCGGACATCCTCTGTCTTTCTACATTTAATCAATGTGGGGCCCCCCTTTCTTGGCGTGTCATCTTGCCTCCACCTAACTGTGCGATGAGGCTCACTCCCTTTAGCCCCTTCCTCATCCTCCGACATCTGTCCATCTCCCCTCTTCTGGTCCGTGTGGTCCCCTTCCCATCTCATCATCCACTCACCCCTGGCCATGTGTCTCGCTCCCTTCCACGTCGGCCTCCCACTAAAAGCGTGCCCATTATATCTCATCTCCCACCCCCTTCACTTATTTCCTTCCGCCATATGTCTTCCCCTGTAACCTCTCTCACACCTCATCACTTCATATCTCACCCTCATAGTTTTGGTGCCGCCACTCCCGTTATGCACCCCATCCTTCGTGCTAGCCTCCACGTCTAGTCATCAGTCCATTCAGCTAATCCATGTGGTAGCGCGAAGGGTCTTCCACGTCGCAAAGGTGTCGATTTGGTCGGGCCATCCTCAATCCCAATGAAGCAGTTATTGAAGTAGTTGGTGGTGGTTAGACATCGCCTCTGCCATAATGGGAAAGTCCGACGATGAATTAAAGGCATGTCGATTCGCCCACGGAACTGTCAGGAGTTCGATTGCGTCCGTCGTAGGTGCACGATCATTCAGAGACTGTAGGTGCAGATTGTCATAAGCCATGCAGATGCAATGTATTGATTTTGTTGTTGTTGTTGTTTTGAGTATATGTAGGCATTTTCGCCATATTTGTATCTATAGATGGTTGAGCGAAGCTCCCGACGGTAAAGTTTTAATGATCATTCTAGTTCTGTGGTTGTGCATCTGTGTTTGAGATTTCTTGTTTTATGACAAACAGTTTTCCTGCTCCGTCTATGTTTTCATCTTATACCATAGAGTTCATGATCGACTGATTCACATGAGTTGTTGCAGTTATGTTATGATAAAATATTTATAGTTGCATTATTGTATTTTCTAGTTTTTTGCATTTGGATGTAAGAGGATCTTGCCTTTAGATGCTTTCTCTCAGAGTCTGTTAGAAACCTGACGTTTATAGCAGACCCCTGCACTCTTCCTATACAATTCTTCCCCCTACTCACCCTTATTATCACTCACTGTTTGAAGTTTATCTAAGACCTCATTCGCCCATGCATGCCTGGCCTAGTTTCAGAGTTGAGACGATATTGTTCTGAGTTTACTTCCATTTGATCATCCTTTTATAAACAAATCGTGACATTAAACTGATGGGTATCGGGCTCTGCTCCTGCTGCAATACAAGAGTGACTTCCGACGCTAACAATAGTTTTCTCCATTTTGTTTTAATTTCTTCTAGTGTCAAAACTTAGGTTTTAAATTCATATCTTAGAAATAAGTTGATCCATAAAGGTCTTTTCTATAAAATTTCATGAAAACACTTTCAATAGCTAATGCGTGTTGCAAGGTTGATGACTAGCTGGTGAAAATGACAATTTTCAACAGTTAAGGAGTACTTTCCCGCATACCGTTAGCTGGTGAAAGCACGGAACACATGTGTTTCCTCCACATTTTCAGAAATCAAAAGATGACACGCTCAACACACGTCACGTAATCATTATAAGGTGCCGGTGAAAGCAAATAATGATGAGGATTCTGTTATGCACGTCTAAATCGGATAGCATAGCAGATCGTGTTCGTGAATGCATGCTTCACGAGATAATGGCATTGGAGATGATGAATTCAAATTCATCATCACAGGTAAAGGAGCAGTACTACTCAGCTGGCGACATCAAATCGACACTTCATATTCCCAACATGCATTATCCACATGCCTATGTTATGGTTTCATATTTGAAAGACAACGCCGAGAGTTTTCACCAGCTCCAAACCTTGGCTCAAACAACAAATTACAGTTACTTTGTTTGCAAAATTGTCTGAGGTTCGAGTTACATATGGCAAGGAAACGAAGTGATTCATTGTTAAGGAAATAATTAGACAGTCTTTCTTTTTTACAAGCACATCCAGAGGCGCAAAAACGCTTCTCAGACGCAGGGTGCATGGGTTATGTTGAAAAGTTACAGAATGGTTGCCACCAAACAACAGCTGAAGCGTTTGATAAATTGTATGATGGAAACAAAGCTTGTGTGGGTTCTTTAGAAACCATAGTTGATGAAGACACCATTTCTATAGCAACCAGCTTACTTAGATCAGGCCAGAGCTGGTTCAAGACAACAACAACCAAGAACCTCAATTTCAGAGCACATCTTAAGGCATAATTCAGAAATGTCACATGGAAGAAAAGCATGCCAGTTTCTCATTTGGAGGATGAATGGAAAGACCTTTTCAAATGAATTCAACTCTATATAACCTCAGAAGGTAGGTATGACAAGATGATGCTATACCATTTCAAGCTCTTAGATCATTTCACAAGGAAAACTCTCATAAATTTACCTTTGTTCTTTCACAAAAGCCTAACTAAAGTATGTAAAAAGATTAGGGCTGAACCTCTAAGTATGAAAACCACTCTTTGTCATTTCGGCCTGATCAAATTGATAATTATGGAGGAACTAAGACAAAGAGGAAGGACTTGGAAACATTTTATTTTTTGGGAAGGCTTTGAAACCCAAACTCAACCCATGAATGAGTAGAAGAGAGCTGGAAAAAAGCAATTAACTCCTCAGAGCAGATCGAGGAAGAGGAGAACTCTTCCAGGACCACCATAAGATAGGATTTTCGGCACAAAGTCTCAAAGATCAAAGAAAAAAATAGATTTTGAAACCACTTCAGAGCAGCCTATAGAAAAGAAGACGAATATTCTAAATCTACCATACACAGACTCAGAAACATAGCCAGAGCAAGAAGATGAAAGTCCAGCAATTAAAATCCCTGAACACTCCATGGAATTTGCACAGGATTGTGAGACTTTTACTCCCACTGATGAAGGTGAAACATCAAAGAGAAAAAAGTCAAAGAAATCACAAAAAATTAAGCAACTAAAAGAAGTGATTGCTCAACAGGAGGTTTTAGAAAGAGTAATCAAGTCAAGATACAAAACTTTGTCTGACAATTTCATAGAGACAAATGCAGCATTTGAGAAGTTGGCTAGTGAAAGTGTCAAAGAAAAAAAAAGAAAGAAGAAAATCACCAAAGATTATAACAGTTTATGGTGGTTAGCAAAATGCCTTAAGAGGAAGATTAGAAAATTGAAGCAGAAGAAGAAGTCACACCCAGATCTACAAGTGCTAGCCCAGGTTGTTGTGAATATGCAAGGAGATAAAGCAGAGACACGCTAAGTTTTTGATAAAACAACAGTTTTGGAGGTGAAAGTTTATTTTTGGCCAAGACAGAGCTTTCACCAACGCAAAGGGTAAATTTACAACTAGTTAGCTGGTGAAAGGCAAAGCTTTCACCAGCTAACCAGCGAATCATAAGGCGAATTAGCTGGTGAAAGAACAAAAATAATTTTTGAAAGCTAAAGATGGAGCAGAGTGATTTTCAAAGTATTTAAAGAAGTTCAAGAGAATCAAAGGATTAACCACTTAGTGAGAAAATACTTAGCATCAGAGATTCGTGGAGATTTTGAAAACCAAATGCTAAATCGGTCTCCTAAAGTTTCGACTATGATTAATTGAAGAAATCCAGCTACAAAAGACATGTGCCTTTACCTTTTCCATGACACAACAAAGTCCAGAAGTTGATGAAGTACAGATGTCAAATGTTGATATAGAAGACAGTTCGAGTTCTAGCAACTAGTCTTTGTTATTGATTGCCTTAGTTAGTTTTATTTTCTATTTTTAGATACAGATCCAAGTTTTCAGGATCTTAAAAACCGATTGTAAAAGGCTATAAATGCCTATATTTTCTAAGAGACAAGGGTTAAAACTGGGAACACATTTTTGTGCTACTGTATAGACTCTTATTGCATAATAAAATTATAGTCTCCTTTTGCTTTCAATATCATAAATATTCATGCTTCCTTTTCTGTACTTTATTTCATTTTATCTTAGCTTATGAAGACTATCATCTCTTTATTGAGCTCATAGACTTGAAGTGAAGGATTTCTTTCTATCTTGCATTAATCCCTACACCCAGTTGTATTTGGTAATCAAGATTAGTGTTCTTCATCCTCTCCTTTTAAAATACTTGATCTGATTATTGTTTTCTAAAAGCACTGTTTCATTTGAATGTATGATGACTTGTCTATTACATTAATCATTGAGTGATCCCATTGTTCCAAGCATACCTACACATTATTTTCTTAAGTTACCAAGCATCCTTAGCCTACAACCCTAAGGAGTTTCTTGGAGTGATAACAAATTGGCATCGTTGCCAGGGAATCAAAATTTAAGTTCTTCTTTCCTGCAATACGACACAGAACTGATATTTGATGATAGACAAAGATTAGATGTTTTATTGGTTGTAATTATCTATCTGGCGACTCCACAAGTTCATCCTGGATCCTAAGAGGATCAGTACTAGGGTGAATCGTCAAGAATCACCTATCACACCAGTGCCCAATCCAGAACTAATTCTCAGGAAAGGAAAGACAATTCAAGGTCAAGCCTCAAAATCAGATATAGAAGGTAATCCTCTTTTTAGTTCTGGAAAATCTACTACAAAAAAATTTGAATTGTTTTCAAAGAGTACTGATGAAAAAAAAACTGTAAATACTGTAGAAGAACAAACTCCTTTTTATCAACAGGAAAATAGCAATGATGATAAATTGACATATTCAAATTTGATTGAAAACGCATCCAAGACTTTAGAAAGAAATCATAGTTATTCTTCTCTTGAGTCTTTTCATTCACAGCAAAAAGAAGATCATTTAAACATTTATACTAGCCTCCTTTATGTTGAACATATTCTCCAAGAGCTATCTGCTAAAGGTGAAGAAAACTTAGCTGGACAACTTGCAAATTTTTATAGAGCCTCATATCAGACCTCTTTCCCATTAGAAGATTCACCTCCTTCACTTTCCCCCAGTGTTGAAGACTCGAAAAAGAAACTATCACCTTTCCCACCCATGATCATTATGGCTGCACCACCTCCTTTGACCAAGATGCAACAAATCCTAGCTGCTAGGTATGCACCACTTATATTGCCAAACCCAGTATCAGCCATGCCAACAGGAGACTATCAGAAGTATATGCCCAAATTCACAGGTGAAGGCGATGTGTCTGCTGAAGAACATATTGAGGATTTCTACAGTTATGCTGAAAAATCTTAATATTGAAGAGGAAGATGTTTGGACACGAGTTTTTTTCCAAAGCTTAGATGGCCATGCTAGGAAATGGTTCAAAGAACTCCTTGTTGGTTCCATAGTTCGAATCGAGCAATTGGATGATACCTTCTTGAAACATTGGGGTGATAGAAGAGATTTTGTATACTATATCACAAAATTTGGAAATCTAAGGAAACAAAATGGCGAGTCAGTCTCTGATTTCACTAAAAGGTTTAACCAGATGTACAGTAAAATACCAGCAGAGATAAAACCTTCAGATGCTTCTGCCAAAATCACAGATTCTGATGCTTTTGACTGAAAGTTCTGTTTATTGTTGAGAGAAAGGAGGTCACCTACACTATCTCTAATGCAATATGCTTCCCTTGAGGTGGAATCAAATATTTTAACCTCTCAAAAGCTAAACGGAAATTCTGATAGGAGAAGGACAAAGAATGAAGCTTCTTCTTCATCAAGTGTTGATCCAAAGTTAGATAAAATGGCTAAGATAATAGAGTCTCTAACCTCTGAGATATATAAGCTCAAGATTGAAAATAAGCATCCTGTGAAGGGAAGAGGCACTTATGATTATGCAGGTAGGAACCCAAATCAAAATCCTAACAACTTCAGAAGAAATAATCAGCCAACACAAATTTTGCAAAGAGAAAAGAATCCTACTGAAGATCAGAGAATAAAGGCCCCTCTTCAGAATGTTGTGATGGATGAAGCTAAATGTGATTATCAAGAAGATCGATAAGATAATATTCATTGTGTTGGAGAAGAGACAGGGAAATCTTATCTGACAAAACACGACTATGAAGAGGCATTGATGAATGAACAGACAGAGGATAATTCTGTTGATGATGGCATTTTTACGACGGAAGATAAGAATAGATATAATCTCTGATATAAGTCTGATACTGCCCAACAGAACACACTAGCCTCTCCTGAAAAGAGCACATTCCCCATTAAGAAAAAATATCATACATCGGAGAATCAGCAAACAAATCCCTCAAAAGAAAAAACATCGGCTCCTCCAAAGAAGATTGTTGCCCCTGTCAAGCAACAAATTCCAGAAAGTCAAGCCCCTGTTGAACAGAAAATCATTCAGAAAGCTCCTTTAAATGAGGTAAAAGTCTCTGATAAAGTCCCATATTCTTTCAATTTTGAGGCTGAAATACAGAAAATTAAATTTCCCATTCCTCTGGTTGAGTTAATGAAAAATGAAATATTCAAAAAGGATATCCTCAAAACTCTGGATCCCAAATCTATATCCCCTTCTGCTGATATTCTCAACATATATGATGAAAAGCCAACCATTACTCTGGGACAAATGATAAAAGATAGAGATGAAATCTATCCTCCCTTTTACATCTCTCTAAATATTCATGAGAAAACATTACATAACTGTTTGTTGGACTCCGGTGCTTCTCACAATTTAATGCCAAAGGCGGTCATGGATGAGCTTGGGCTAGAGATCACCAAGTCTTACCACGATCTTTTCTTTTTTGGCTCTCGAAAAGTCAAATGTCTCGGAATGATCAAGGACTTGGCTATAACTTTAACCCAAGAATCCATGAAGACTATGGTTATGGATATAGTAGTGGTAGACATACCACCTAAATTTGGATATCTGTTATCAAGATCGTGGATGAAGAGGCTAGGTGGCACTCTTCAAATGGATCTCTCCTACGCTACTATCCCTATTTTTGGAGGGGTAAACAGAAGGTTATACAGGGAATCACAGCTGGCATATGTAATCAGTGACGAACAAAATCCATCCAATCATCCTATCTATTCTGTCGACACAGGTATGGGATCTTGTATTTTACAAATTGATGATTCATTACCATATGCATTGCTACTTAGAAATCCCACAGTTCAGTCCACAGAAACAACAGAGGACGAACTTTGGACCATGTTCTTTGATGGTTCTTGTACCAAAGAATCAACAGGAGCAGGGGTAGTACTGATTTCCCCTTCTAAGAAAACTTCTCATTTGTCCTTTAAACTTGATTTTAAAGTGACTAACAATATTGTAGAGTATGAGGCACTACTTCTTGGGTTAAATGCAGCCAAAGAGATGGAGATTAAAATATTGCATGTATTCGGAGATGCAGATTTAATCATTCAGCGGGTGAATAAGTCCTTTCAAGCAAAGCATGTTAGGTTGAAAGCATATAGAGATGAAGTTTTGAGGGCAATTCATACTTTTGTAGATTTTAAAATTTCATATGTACCTAGAGCAATGAATGAATTGGCTGATTCATTAGCTGTGTCAGCCTATACTTTCATACCTCCTCTACCTCATAAATTGAATTATGAAATTCAAGTTAAATATAGGCCATCCCTCCCTGATAATGTAAAATTTTGGAAGGTTTTCAAAGACGATGCTGAACTCACTAGATTTCTTGCAGTAATAGATGAGTTTACAGACTTGCAAATTGATCAGGAGAATGAACATGACGATGAAATTGAGAATCCAAAATCCAGAAGCAAAATCGCAGCACATGAAATAGTACAACTGTCTACCAACATAATTTCTAAAGGTTTGGTCCCTTTAGAAAGACTTTTTGATAATAATGATGTAGCCGTCAAATTGGAAAAAAGGGAAAAAGATTCAAAAGTTTTGCAGTATAATGTAGCCAGTGAACAAGATCCTAAATATGTCAACTTAGCTTCACATTTGACTGAAAAACAAAAGGCTAATTATGGAGAATTGATAAAGGAGTTTGCTGACATCTTTGCTTGGCAATATGATGACTTGAAGACTTTCGACACAGAGGTAATTCAGCATAAGATTCCCTTAAACAAATATACCAAACCATTTAGGAAGAAACTTAGATCTTTTAATCCTTTGTTGCTGCCTACAATGGAAAGGGAAATAAAAAAACTATTGGATGCCCGCATCATCATACCTCTCAGATATTCAGAATGGATTGCAAATCTTGTACCAGTCAGAAAGAAGAATGGAGAGACCAGACTCTGCGTGGACTTCAGAAATTTGAATAAGTTCTCTAGGAAGGACAACTACCCTCTGCCCAAAATGGAACATATTTTGCAAAAGGTGTCAGGATCAAAGGTGATGTCGTTTATTGATGGGTTTTCTGGATACAACCAGATTGTTGTCCATCCAGACGATAAAGAAAAGACTGCTTTTACTACTCCATGGGATATGTTTATGTACGAAAAGATGCCTTTTGGATTGATGAATGCAGGAGCGACATTCCAAAGGGTGATGGACATTGCTTTCATTGGAGAGAAAGATAAATTTGTCCTGATATATCTTGACGATATCACTTTTTTTTCGAGCATCCATGAACTTCATTTGTAGCACTTAAAAAGACATTCCTAAAATGTCGAAGGTATGGCATTTCTCTTAATCCAAAAAAATCAAATTTTGCACTTAAGGAAGGGAAATTACTTGGACATATTGTTTCAGCTGATGGGGTGAAAATCGACCCAAAAAGAGTAGAAGTAATTAAAAATCTGTCTCTTCCTAGATCAAATAAGGACATTCAGTCTTTCCTTGGGACTATAAACTTTATCAGGAGGTTTATAGCAAACTTTTCAGAACTCACAAAGAATATTACTGCTATGTTAAGAAAGAACTCCCAAGTAAAATGGACTGAAGAAGCCAAACACTCATTCAATGCTATCAAGGAAGCCATTACAACAACCCCTGTTTTGATCAGCCCCAACTTCGCCAAGGAATTTTATATCTTTTCATTTGCTTTAAAAGATACAATTGCAGCAGTACTCTTGCAGAAAAATGTTGATGATCAGGAGCAACCGGCTTCCTTCTTCAGTAAAGTCTTGAGGGATGCAGAGGTAAAGTATGAATTATTAGAGAAACAAGCATATGCACTTATCAAGTCATTAAAAGCTTTCAAAGTTTACATCCTTCAATCCAAGGTAATAGCTTACGTACCCTCCAGTTTAGTTAAAGATGTGCTTATACAACCCGACAGAGATGGGAAAAGGAGTAAGTGGATAACAAAGTTAATTGAATTTGATGTTGAAATTAAACCGACAAGACTTGTGAAGGGTCAGGGCCTTGCCAAACTTCTGGCAGAAGAAAATTGTAAACTGCTCGAAATAAATTTGGTAAGTATTAATGCAGATAATGGTCAATCTTTAGAGGATAAAAGAAGTGAGGAGATGCAGGTCTCATCTCACCTAGCTAATTGCAAATGGTACAGTCACATTATTCAGTTTCTGCAAACTTTATCAGTCCCTTCAAATTTGACAAAAACACAAGGAAGGGCTTTAAAGCTCAAAGCCCATGAATTTCTGCATCAATGGCAACTTATTGTTCTGGAAAAATCCAATAGGTTTATTATTGAGGTGCATAAACCAAGAAGAAGCAGCTAAGGTCATGATTGAGTTCCATAATAGTGAATGTGGAGGACATCACTATTGGAATACCACCACACATAAAATCTCAAGATCTGGTTATTACTAGCCATCCTTATTTTCAGATGTGTGTGAGTTTGTGAGAACATGTGACAAGTGACAAAGATTTGAAGGCAAACAACAACTGAAATCTCTTCCCCTCATACCTATAGTGGTCACAGGTCCCTTCCAGCAATGGGGTCTAGATTTCATAGGTGAGATTCACCTGCCTTCTAGTAGTCAGCACAAGTGGATCCTTGTTGCCACCGATTATTTTACAAAGTGGATTGAGGCTATTCCTACCAGGAACACCAATCATACTGTCATCATTAATTTTCTGCAAGAAAACATATTCGTGAGACTTGGTTTCCCTAAGAGAATAGTCACTGATAACGTTGTTGCATTCAAAGATAAGCACTTGGTAAAATTATGTGAAGAGCTAGGAATTCAGCTAGTACATCCCACTTCTTACTATCCACAAGGAAATGGCTTAGCTGAGTCATCGAATAAGAGTTTAGCCAAAATTATAAAGAAGTTGCTTGAACAAAATACCAGAGGCTGGGATTCCAAGATAAAATTTGCTTTGTGGGCTGACAGGGTTACAAGTAAAAAGTCAATCAGTGCATCTCCCTTCAAGTTGGTATATGGTACTGAAGCCATATTTCCTGTTCATCTTGCACTACCAGTTGCAAAGTTTTTACAAGAAACTGACTCTAAACCAAGTGATTTAACTCGGAGAATCCATAATTTGGTAGAGTTGCAGCAAGATAGAGAACAGCTTTTGGAAAAGACAAAATTACACCAAGGAAAGATGAAGGAGATTTTCGACAAGAAAGTCAAATCAAAAATCTTCAAAACAGGGGAACTAGTCTTAAAATGGGATGCAGCAAGGCAAGAGAAGGGGAAACACGAAAAATTTGATTCTCTCTGGGTAGGTCCTTTCGTCATAACAACAGTTCAGCAGAACAATACCTTTGTTCTCCAAAATCTTGCAGGCGAGGAAGTAGCAGGTGGCCCTTTCAACGGGCGTTTTCTAAAGACCTATTTTTCATAAGGATTTTTCTTAAAGCCCTGTTTTACTTGTACATATTCTTTTCAGTTCTGTTTTCTTTGTTTTTATCACTTGAATAACTCCATGCCCAATGGTACTGAGAAAAAATATTTTTCAAATTTTCAAATTGTAATAAAGGCTACTGAGCCTACCTAGGTTCTTGGTGACCTTACAGGGAGGTGTCCATCCCAGTTGGAGCTAAATGTTATCTCCCAAAATGAATCAGTCACTATGGTTTCATTTTGTGGTTGATAGCATGGTTTTTTGTAGTTTTCTCCATTTTGTTTTAATTTCTTCTAGTGTCAAAACTTAGGTTTTAAATTCATATCTTAGAAATAAGTTGATCCATAAAGGTCTTTTCTATAAAATTTCATACTATAAGTTGAAGTCCTATACTTTGTTTCCTTGGGCGTCATTTATCTATTAGTATTTTCACATTAAAAACATTATAATATTAAGATGTATAGAATATTAAGATTTATAGTGTGAACTAACATATACAATGCATTAAAATCAAAATCATGCAAATAATGTAAACATAATTATAAGGGAACAGATAAGGGTTAAAAAAGAAACTATTAATATTAGAAAAAAAAAAGAGATAGAGTATGGCCTTTGGTGCAATATTATATATCTCAAGTTAAAGGTTTGAATGGTCTTCCAAATCAACTTTCGTTTTCATCCAATCCATATGAAAAGATGAGAAATCTAGCACATCTAAGCAAAAGAAAAGATAATAATACTAATTAATGAGTACATGCATTGGTTTCAACAATGATATAATACAAAACAATAAGACATATTGATTTTGATGATGTTATAACAAAATTATTTAGAGCAACAAGGGATCTGAAATGATTTCAACAATGATAGAACAAAATACAATAGGGTGCATTTCTTTTAGAGATGGTACAACAAAAAATGATTTAGAGTAATTAATTGCATTGATTTCAATAATAACATAATGTAAAACAATGTGATACATTGATTTTGGTGATATACAATGATAAATGGTTTATAGCAACATTGCATGGATTTAAATAATGACATAATGCAAAACAATATGCGTTGTTTAAGTGATGAGACAATGAAAAAAGATTTAGTATAATCAAGTGGTTGTATCCTAATGGTTAAGAACATTTGTTTTCTCCTAAGAGGTCATAAGTTCAAATCTAGAGAGGGGTAGGGTATGTATACCTCCTTAGAATTTACCAGTCAAATCACTGGGCAGTGGGGGGTCCCTTGTCCCACAAAAAAAGGGGTCTCATACACCAATTTGGTGTGGCTTGGCCATGACCTTAAAAATATATTATTATTATTATAAAAAAATAGGTGCATTGATTTCAATGATAGTACAGTTAAAATGATTCAATGCATTAATTGAAGAAATGATATGAAGGAAATTAATCATGTATATTGATTTCAACTCTAAGATAGTGAAAATTATTAAGTGAAATGACTTTAGCAATAACATTGTGACAACAAATTTCAAAACACATATTATAACTGGAAATATGATACTTTGTTTGCTTTGATTTGATTTATCTATCAGTGTTTGCACATTAAAATTATTTTAATATTGAGATATATAGAATGTTAATATATATCGTGTGCATTGACATATACAATGCATCACAATCAAAATCATGTAATAAAATGTAAATATGAGGTTGGAGAAAGAAACTATTAATATTGGAAAACAAGAGAGATAGAGTATGACCTTCACTGCAATATTATATATATTGACTTAAAGGTTTGAATAGTCTTCCAAATCAACTTCATTTTTTCTCATCCATATAAGATGAGAAAGCTAGCACATGTGGGTAAAAGAAAAGATGAAGAAAACATGTTGAGATTGGTGAGTACATAATCTATCTATTCTATCGAAGGCCATGACTATAACATTATATTCATCATTGACCATCCATTAGTTTCCCTTTCACTGCAAATATTTTTCTTATTGTCAAATGTTATACACATGCTTAGAAAAATAATTATTTTTTCATAATATTTAAATACAATTTCGATGTCTTTTGGCCAATCTCTAACATAATGCGATTTTTCAATCTTAGGTTATATCTAAGTTTTGAGTTTTAATTATTGAACATGCACACAATAAAAAATTTCAAACATAGATAACCTAAGTTTGGATTTTTAATATTAGATAACTACACCATCTATTTTGAGGTCATTAATGTTAACTAATCCTTCGGTTATGTAATGTTAACTTAAATAATATTGTTAATTTTTCATTCAACTACTCGACGTTGAACTATCCACCTAAATTTCCACCTATACATATAAACATTGTATATGCATTTTTTATTCCTCACTTTGTGTCAGTGGTGTCAGAGCGCAGATGAGGAAATTCCCATGGAGCTTCTATGCGTGCATCTGTGAGGAGTACATGTGTGGAGTTGAGAACTTGGCATGGAAGAGAGGCATTGTTTCTCTTGTTGGAAGAGAGGTGTTTCCTTATTGGTTCATTGTCCATTTGAGCATGCGTATCGTTGGAGGAGCGTTGTCTAGTCTGACATCACGTCCGAGGAGGTAAAGGAGCTACCTGTTAAGAAAATTGCGCTCAGGGACTAGCACCTGGAGCGTTGTTAATAAAAACATATTGGAAGCATGAGATGTGGAATGAATCTGTTGCAGAGGCTGACTGAAGAGGTCAAGAACCCTCACATGTACAAACTGTTGCAAAGTTTTGGATCCGTGGTACATCGTTTAATTATTATTATTATTATTATTATTTTATTTTTTTATTTATTTTTATTTATTTTTTATTTATTTTTTATTTATTTTTTATAAGAACAAAATTCTTTAAAATGCATTCATTAATATTGATAGTTGGATTTGTGCTTTCTTGGAAAGAAAATTATCAGGAGTGGCTCAGAAAAATCAAGCATACTTTGATTTTTAATGATTTGTGGGATGGTATTTGTGAAAATACTGATGAGAAATCAGATGATAGGCCAGATGATAGCTCATGTGACAGTGAGCTAGAGGAGCCTACATATGCCAAGGAACTTGCTATCTAGAAGAGAAAGGAAAAAAAGGCCTATGCTTTGATCACTGCCTCGGTGAGTGAAGATGTAAGTAGACATGTGATTTCTTGTAAAACTGCATTTCAAGCCTTAAAGAAACTCAAAGATCTTTATGACTCTCATTCTGAACTTGAAATTATTCAAATAATAAAGAAGTTATTCAATTTAGAGATGAAAGATAATGATCCAATGAAGCTAGCCTCTTAAATTAGAGCTCTTTACCATGATATTAAGGCCATTGGTGTAGAACTTGATTTATAATTTATAGGTTTTATCAAAACTCTTTACCCCACTTATTCACACTATCTTGAATCTCTTCAAGCTAGTGAAAAAATGAAAAACTTGACCTTTGATAAACTTGTTGAGAAAATTGCGGAAATAGAAAAATCCTTTGGGAAGAAGGAGTCACTTCCCAATGCCAAAAATCTATGTCTTGTATAGGAAGGGAAGAAGTCCAGCAATGATCCTGCTAGACATAATACTAGTTGTAGAGGTCATGGTAGAAAGCATTTTAGAGGCAGGGGAGGTAAAAATTATTAAGGTGACAGACAATCTTTTCAGCAACAACACCAAAAAAAAGATAAGAAATCTATACAATGCTATAGATGTGGAAAAATGGGTCATACAACTAGTTTTTGCAGAAATCCTTGGGAGAAGATTCCTGATAAGAAAGAGAAAAATAAAAATAAAAATAAGCAACCACCAGAGAAAGGTAATTCTCTTGAATTTGCACATTATGTTGTCGCACATTGCAATCTCGGCATTGAAGAAGTTTTTAGTACTTCGTTTTCTTCTTGGAATGACACTTGGTTATTAGATATTGGAGCCACATGCCATATGACATTTAGAAAATATTTCTTTGAGACATTCAATGCTAAAATTGATGGAGTAGTTTATTTTGCTAATAAGTCACAGTTAAAACCTTCCGGAATTGGTTCAATTGGACTTAAATTAACAGGATATGTTGATTATATACTCCATGATGTCCTTTATCTGCCACAATTAAAAAAAAAATTAATGTCTCTTATCCATTTAAGAATGCAAGGCCATTCAATTCATGTGTTTGTTGGCATCGTTGAAATTAGAAGAGCTTCTGATAATATGATTGTCATGACTGGAGTGGAAGATGAGAATCTTTTAAAACTAAATGGTACCTCAATTAATGCTCAGAATTCAACAAATTTGGCTCAACATAGTGGTAATTTATCTTCCATTTTGTTATGGCATGCTCGATTTGGTCACATTAATTTTGAGTCTCGGGCTTATGAAGAAAAAAGGAATTAAAGGGCTTCCTACAATTCCAAGACAACTTTCTCAATGTGGTGCATGTATTTTAGGAAAACACAGTGAACAACCTTTTCGTGACTCTATTTCTCGAGCTTCTAGAAAGCTTGGTCTTATTCATTCAAACTTATGTGGGCCCATGCATGTTCCATCCACAAATGGAAATAAATATATGAGGACTTTTATTGATGACTATACTAGGATGTGATGGGTTTACCTATTAAAAGAAAAATATCAAGCTTTTGATACATTCATAAATTTTCATTTATGGATTAACAATGAAACTCAACTCAATATTGGAAATTTTAGAATTGATAATGGTGGAGAATATACATCTTCAATTTTTGAAAATTATTTGCAGAACAATGGTATCAAAGATCGGACCATTGTTCCTTTTAATCCACAACAAAATGGTGTGGCCAAACGATGAATAGAATTTGTTGAATATGATTAGATCAATGAAATTTTTTAAGAATGTCAAATTAATTTTTTGGGGAGTGGTAGTTCGTTTACATTAAGAATCAAAGTCCCTCAGTTGCACTTCAAAATAAAACTCCTTATGAAATGTGGCATGGACAAATTCCAGTTGTCAATCATTTAAGAGTTTTTGGTTCCACCTATTATGCTTTGATTCCTTAACAACAAAGAAATAAATTGGTAGCAAGAAGCAGAAAGTGCATTTTTTGGGGATATTCTAATACTTCAAAAGATTATAGACTTTACGATGAATCAAATAAAAAATTTATTGTTTCAAGAGAAGTTATATTTATTGAGTTTGATAAATATGAAATTAGTGTTGACAAACAACTTGCTCGACTTGATCGATTTCACTCTAAAAAATTCTATCATGAATGGGATAATGAACTTCCAAATCTTGAAGGGGGGATTCACGTTCTAGATCAATCTTTGAAATTTCCTTCGACAACATAAGATTCTTCTTTTGGTTCTCCATTAGATAATGTAGAGAACGTGGGAGAAGAAATTTTGAATGACAACAGGGAATTAGAACCTGTCCTTGAATTATCTCTTGAAGAACCATCTCTTGAAGCCGAGGAAACATCACAACAATCAATATGTATATCAACAAGGACCAGGAAATTTTCAAGAAAATATGATGAGTTTGTCATGGATGTTACTTCAAACTCAGGGAACAATTTTCAGAGTTCTTTTGATTCTAAATTAAAATTTTCTTTTGTTGATGAACCTGCTTCCTTTCAAGAAGCAATAACCAGTGATGCATGGAAAAGTGCAATGTAGAGAGAGTTTTATGCTCTCATAAAAAATGGAACTTGGAGGTTGGTGGACCCTCCATTTAGAATCAAACCTATTGGTTGCAAGTGGGTATATAATAACAAATATAAAGCGGATGACTCTCTTAATAAACACAAAGAAAGACTTGTAGAAAAAGGATATGCTCAGAGAGAAGGTGTTGACTACACAGAAATTTTTTCTCCTACTACAAAATGGGGCACTATTTGAACTTTGTTCTCTTTAGTGGCTCAGAAAGGATGGGAAATTCATCATATGGATGTTAAGACTTCATTCTTGAATGGAGACTTGAAAGAAGATGTATATATGAATCAACTTGAAGGTTTTACTATCAAAGGTCAAGAGCATAAGGTATGTAAACTGGAAAAGTATTTATATGGATTGAAGCAAGCACCATGTGCTTGGTCTAAAAAATTAACTAAGCATCTTCTGAAATTAAAATACAAACATTTCAATCTAGATGATGCAACTCTATTTGTCAAGAAGGTTGGTAAATCAGTTCTATACCTAGTCGTATACATTGATGATCTACTAATCACAGGAAACAATGATGATTATATAGCATCCATTAAGAAAGAGCTAAAAAAGGTTTTTGATATGATTGATTTGAGCTTGCTTCATTATTATTTAGGAATTGAAGTAGATCAAAAACCGAAGAAGATTTTTATTTCTCAAAAAAAGTATATTGGAGAGCTATTGAGAAAATTTGGGATGTAGAATTGTAATTCTGTTTCCACTCTGATGTAGAAGAATCTAACACTTACTTCAAATGAAGGCAACACATTTGAATATATAACAAAGTACATGAAGCTTGTTGGAAGTTTAATTTATCTTACTACTACTTGTCCTGACATAACCTTTGTTGTAGGAATACTTTCCAGGTTTATGCATCATCCCTGTGAAGGTCATTGGAACACAACAAAATGAGTGCTCAAATATTTAAAAGGCACTCAATCATATGACATCAAGTATTCTAAAGTTTCAAACTTCCATCTCATTAGTTATTTAGATTCTGATTTTGACGGAGATAAAGAGAATGGAGTGTCTACTTCAGGTTATTTGATGTCTCTTGGATCAGCAACGATCACTTGGAGATCATGAAAGCAAACTGTACCTATTGATTCTACAACTGAAGCAAAATATGTCACAATATCTCAAGCCGCAAAAGAAATCAATTGGCTTCGGAAAATACTTGAATATTTGCAGGAGAGACAAATGAATTCAACGCCTCTACTTATTGATAACAATTCTGCAATTCAATTGGCCAAGAATCCCAAATTTCATGATCGAACCAAGCATATCAACACCAAATATCATTTAATTCGACATCATGTTGAGATCCAAACCATTCATCTCAATCATTGTTCCACTTCAAAGCAAATTGAAAACATCTTTACTAAATCTTTGGGTCGAGAGAAATTTGAAATTTTTTGAATGATGCTTGGGATGAAAAATGCCCCTTTGGATTAAGGGGGGAATTTTAACTAATCCTCCGATTATGTAATGTTAACTTAAAGAATATTGTTCATTGTTCGTTCAACTACTCGACAGTTGAACTGTCCGCCTAACTGCTCGCCTATACATATAAACATGTATCCACATTTTTTATGAATAAGATGAAACCTTTGATATGATATTTGATTTTTTTCCTCGCTTTGTGTCAATTAAATTCATGTCACTAGAATAAATAATTGTGAAGTGCAATTTTTTTTTAATGATATTTAATGATCTTGTAAAGAAATTTGTAACAGAATTTACAGTTATCACCATTCCACTACACAATCTTTTTTATCTGTGATTCTTCTCTCACAACCTCTTTTTTCCATCTCCATGTTTCTTATCTTCTAATTAGGAGTTTTCTCCTGTGTTATACCCCATCCAAACTATCTTATAACTCTTTATAACTCGCATATATGGTTGTGCACACCACTTCCCAGTAGACCATCCATGAAAGAAGTTCCATCATTTTCTTCTCCCTCTCCTAGGGGTTGCAATCTCTTTAACAACAATTTGGACCATGATTCAATCTTGGGTACCATGAAACTGCTGGAGTTGGATGCACCCATAGTGAATGGAAAATGGAGTTGGATGCATGCATAGTGAATGCAACTTTGAAGCGTAACCACTCCAATGGCATATACATGTATACCATCTTAAGTGGATTACTGAACTTTTTGGCCCTTTTTAAAGCACTAATTACATGACAACTCTTTTGATTGTAAATCCATGCTCATGGTAATTATTACTTTTTTCTTGCAAATTATTGGACATGGTAACCATATATATAGAAGGTTTGGTCCCAAATTTTTGTAAATTCAATTATCATAGTGGTTATCATCATGTCAAAAATTATCACCAACAATTCACTGATATCTGTCTTGGTTATTAACTTTTTTGTTTATTAGTAATTTCAATTATGTCCATACTTTTTTCGTTTCCTTACATGATTATGTTGTAGATTATGTGAGATATAGAGACATGAACGCACACACACACACACATGAAAAAAATAACAATTAAAAAATTCAAACTCACTAGGAAAAAATTAATAATTACAAAATCTACACAAAATAGACTAATTCACGATGAATATTATTAAAATAGAATACAACTAAAGTTAAATGAATATTGTATAAAACCAAAATAATGGTAGAGTCAAATACCATTCTATTTTAGAATATGTTAACCTTTGTAACTATTAAGTTTATTAATTATGTGTAATGATATTAGCTTAGCTCGCATAAGAAAAAAATCATCAATTTTATCTTTCTTTCACATAATTATTATATTTTTCATAAACAATTTAACATACAACATTCTAATTTCATAAGTTAATGTTAAGCTCACAATAAAATAAATAATAATTGGTTGACGATTTACTTAAGAGAAATTTATCGTTGTATATTATAACAAAAGGTTGTCATTATTGGTTGATTTTAGTATAATTTTTGTTGCTATTATGAATATATTTTAAGTAATTTTGATAAGTAATGTCACACCACTTCACCTACAACACTAGTTTTAGGAACATAGACTAATGCAATTTTGGTATTGTTATATGCATCTTCAAGATGTGGATGTGGACATGCAATGTTGTAATTCAAACTTATGCATGAATTCAAATCTATGCACCAAAAATAACACTTGTTTACTATTACTTTCTTACTATTCACCTTCTTCATCATTAAACATTCTTACTTTATTTCTATTCACCTTATTCTTCATGTAACTTTTGTAATGTCCTTCTTGATAGTACTCTCTAAATAAAAAATGATGGTAAATTTCAAATGATCAAATTCATCCAAAACATATACATATTATGATCTAAAGTATTGCACCTAGAGAAATTTGATCCCTCTCCACCCATGATAGATTCAGACTTAAGATAGATCTAAGTTGGTTTAAGAAAAATCATGCCACCTAAAATGATCCATTGATATCTAAGGAAAGAGATTTTCACTACTCCTAAATGGTTCTAGATCTTTATCCATAATGAAGAAGATTCTCACTATTACTAAATACCTTTAGGTTTTGGTCATTACACAGTTTTTATTTTCTTATAAGTCCAAAAACAATAATGCTTAATAAATGAAAAATAGTTTCAAATCTTAGTCTAAAATCATAAAACTATTTCAACTTAAATAATATCCACCTATTTCCTAGATGGGGTGCCACGTAGCCTGCCTAGGACTCAAGCCATAAATATGGCAGGCCGTCGCCCTTCACCTCAGTCTTGAATGAAGGGCGGCCATTATTGTCTGTAGAGAACAGGAGGAAAACGCCTTTGAGTTAGGATAATGGCGGCACCAAGGTTTAATGGCAGAGGTTGGGCGAGTACAGGGGTCATGTTGGCCCAGGGGTTATCTATCCCACTCGGATGGGGTTGGCACTACTTCTCTTTCACGCTCCACCAACTGTTGTCAAGGAGAGGGGCAAGTAGAGGAGAGGGGCAAGTCAAGGCGCAACCCATCTTGGTATAGTTTAGCCGCCCGACAGAGATGAGTGCAACAATTGGAAAGAGCCATTTCCATAGCCCAAAATCAGTGCTTAGCGAAGCCAAGAACTCCACCAATGCCTTATGTCAAGTAGGTGATTCCGGAGAAACCCATCCAGGTTCCTCTGGAATCCCTCCTCTTCCCAATTCCATAAGATTTGTAGTTCCTCAGCCACAAAACAGTGAGCACAAGCACCCAGGCTGCCATGGAAGGCACCACTTGTATAGTTGAGGAGGAATTCCCAGGGGAATTCCTCCACTTGGATTCAAATGTTTCAATTCAGGACATCGACAACCAAATTGGGACAGAGGCAGAGGCGGTCAAGGCGTAGGACATTGGCACTGCGCAGGTGGGCATGGATGTCGCACTAGAGGACCACCTAGTCTTGGCGCCTCCACCACTCACTGCAATCCCTGGATCATGTCCTGTTCCGCCACCTCTCTTCAACCCGGAGCAACTAGAGCTCATCTTTGATCTTAGGAGCCAAATGACAGATCGGATCCACCGAGACACCCTCATGAGTTAGCGGATCGACACGCTTTATGACGCATTATCGAATGCACCAACAACTCAACGATGCCCAACCTGTGCGAGGCCTTTCGTGCTCCAGCCTAGGGATGACCCTCTCACTGGAGCTCCGAACGACATACCCCCAAGTGCCAATGATTAATCTATGGTTCTTTGCTATGGATATCTCGTACAATCTATGCCCAACTCTTTGTACTGGAACAATGCAAATTTACAGTTTTTTTCTCTTTTTTTCAGTGGTTAGTTTGTCTTAGATTCCTAAAACAATTCTGTAAGAACTTGAATCCGCCATGTACTCTAGTTTCCATATGGCAAGGAAGATGGCGGATAGCTCTCTTGACTAAAAGTATCACAGTTTGCCACCTATTCCGATTTCCACTAATTTGACGGAACACGTGGTAGACTGATGACATGTAGCATTTTTGTATTATAAAAACACAATAATAGAAAGCACCCCTTTGTATTTAAAAAAAAAATATCCACCTATTTAATTTTATCATACTTACTTATTTATATATACTTTTACTTTTTCATTTTTAACCTATGTCCTTATTTCCTTATTTTATAAATAATGAAATACTATATAACGTTTTATATTGAAAAAGCTATCACTTTATTGAATATTTGATTTTATGTTTATGATTGTCATGCTGGCATATCTGATTTGTCTAAATGTTTAGTAAAACACAATGTTGTCCATGCTTGCATATTTGATTTATCTTAAATAGTTTTTTTTATATGATATTTTTTCTTACATTTTGTAAACTTGTAATGTTTAATCTTTTTCACTTTTAAGAAAATCTAAATCTTTATTCAGTTTTCAAGAAATTCTATTTTAAAATAATAGTTCTTACCAAGAATTTCACTTCAATGCTCGGGTGCATAACCTTCACCTTTCATATATATATATATATATATATATATATATATATATATATATATATATATATATATATATCAGTTTTGGGTGTACGTATTTCTGTTTTCTGACAACATTCCAACTGAAAAAGAGTTGAGCTGAACAAGGGGATCCATAGTCCTTCACAATGACGAGATTCCATATTTCAAACCTGAACGCTATTTTCCCAAAACGACGAAAGCAGATGTATGTTTGATACACGTAAATACTAAATTTAAATAGGAGGTTATAGAGACCTATCATGTATGTCTTGTTTAATTGTTTTAAGAAATGGATTTTTTTTATAGAAATTATGTGATATAAATTTGTAGAAAATTATTATTTTTATTGTTTAAAATTTATTTTTAAATGTAGAAATAAATTTAGCATGTTAAAAAAAAATTCATTTGAATTATACAAAAATAATTTCTCAAATATACAAATATATAGATGTGGAAGTAACAATTTCTAGAAAATTATATACAAATACCCAACCTTGCAACCTTGCCTTGTGAAGTTATACTTTTCTATGCATTTCCCCTACTTAATATAAATTTACAAAAAAATATTATTTTTTGTTGTTTAAAATCCATTTCTAATGTAGAAATAAATTCAACATATTGAAAAACCCTTCACTTGAATTATACAAAAATAATCACTAACAATTTCTCAAATGCCATGCCAAACCTTGTACATTTCTCCTACTTGATAACCAAGTCAAGTCTGTCTTCAATTTGCAGTTATATAAACTCACACCCACATTCATTCATATTAAACACGACAATCTCTCTACGGCTTCATCTGCCTGTCAGTTAAAATGTGGCAAACAATTTCCTTTTTCAGTATACTACTCCTAGCTTTTCCAGTACGATTGAAGGCATTTTGCTCACCTCCTCCGTCTGTGGAATGCAAAAGCAATGGGGAAGGATGCCAGATCTTCAATTATCAAGGGATTTGGGAAGACCGCAGAATTTGCGGAGCTGCCGAGGCTGCGACACCCAGAACAGAAGCGGAGCTTCTACACGCCGTTGCCCGTGCTGTGAAAAACAGGCAAAAGATCAAAATTGTAAGCACTCTGTCTCATAGTCTTTCAAAGCTAGTCTGTGTTGGAGACCATGGATTGATCATCTCCACAGAAAACTATGGATCTGTAATTGGAATCAACAAGATTTCTATGACGATTACAGTCCAAGGCGGAGCGATGATGAGAGACGTGATCGAGGAAGCTGCAAAGGAAGGATTGGCTCTCCCCGACATGATTTACTGGAATGGAGTCTCTGCAGCGGGCGTTGTTTCGACGGGAGCCCATGGCAGCGGTCTCATGGGCAGAGGCAGCGGTATTTATGAATACTTGGTGGGAATGAGACAGGTGGTACCTGCCTCTCCATTGGAAGGCTATGCGAAATTCATCAGCTTGACCGAAGCAGACCAAGATGAGCTGAAAGCTGCCAGATTATCCCTCGGAACGCTGGGAGTAATCTCACAACTCACCTTTGCTCTGCAGCCCATGTTCAAGCGTTCACTAATGGCGCCCATTCCAACAGATGATAACAGGCTAGAAAAAGAAGCGGGCCCTTTTCTGAGGAATCATGAATTCGCATATTTACTATGGTATCCTTTCCATCGAGTGGTGGTGTTTTTACCAGTGGATCGAGTTTCTATAGATGCTCCTGGTGAGGGCCTCAATATTAACATTGGGCATAATCCGTCAAGGGTGGTCGACATTGAAAATTCTGATGTTGCGTGTAAGTGTATACATACGTTTTGACATTTGTTTGTTTTTTAAGAAAATTGAATTAAGATGGACTAAATCTGATCATAAAATTGTTGCGTAATCCTTTGCACGCAGCTGACATGATACAAGCTACAGAAGATTATGTGAGACTGGGCTCTTATGTCAGAGAACAAATAACCTCATCTGTGACTAACGGTAGCGGGTTTTGGAACAACGAAATTGAAGGCTTCACAGGGTACCCGGTGACCGGATTCAATCATCGCATGCAGAGTTCTGGAGGATGCCAGGGCTGCCAT
>ML791547.1:49613-87737 GCA_009831015.1 Picea engelmannii
TTATGTCAGAGAACAAATAACCTCATCTGTGACTAACGGTAGCGGGTTTTGGAACAACGAAATTGAAGGCTTCACAGGGTACCCGGTGACCGGATTCAATCATCGCATGCAGAGTTCTGGAGGATGCCAGGGCTGCCATCACCAGCAGCAAGACAAGAATTGCACTTCCAACATGGTTTTAGATAAAAATCAGACCGTCTGTCCATGGGATCGCCGGGTGATGACTTCCTTCACGTTCGACGTGGAGCTGAGAGTACCCATTTCACGCCTCCCTGAAGCGATTAAGGATGTCAAAAAGATCAGAGATCTCGACCCCCCAAGCATGTGTGAAATCTACGTAGTTTTTAGGTCTATTAAGAAATCTGATGCATACTTAGGACCAGCAGAGGACGTGGTTACACTGGAATTGTTGTATTATCGTCCGAAAGAACCGAAGACGCCCAAGTGGAACGAGGATGTATACGAAGAGATGGAGCAAATGGTGTTTGAGAAGCACGGAGGGACATTGCACTGGGGTAAGTCTGGAGGTTATTTATTCGGAGGGCTGACCAGGCGGGCAGTGAATTTAGAGAAGTTCTTGCAGGTAAAGAACAGATATGATGCGGAGGGATTGTTTTCTAACGATTGGACTGATGGGCTGTTGGGTATTGGAGGAAAAGGAGTGGAGGAGTTGAGAGATGGATGCGCACTAGATAAGATGTGCAAGTGCAGAAAGCATAGCCATTGCCCTCCCGAGAAAGGATATATCTGTAGGTCAGGTACAGTTTGGAAGCAGGCTCGAGTCTGCAGGAAAGGAAATTGATATCTGATCTGGTTTACGACGGCTCTACGGTGACGTTATTCCGGAAAAAGATCGAATCGCGTGGTGTCCCTCCCGGAGTATACCAAAGGTTGGAAGACTGGATGCATAAATAAACTCAGATCATGTAATTCACTAGCAGGTAGGTTATAAAAACCCTAAATTAAACAGAGATGGTCGGAAGACTGGATGCATAAATAAACTCAGATCATGTAATTCACTAGCAGACAAGTCATAAAAACCCTAAATTAGACAGAGATGGCTGGAAGACTGGATGCATAAATAAACTCAGTTCATGTAATTCACTAGCAGGTAGGTTAAACAAACCTTAAATTAAACAGAGATGGTTGGAAGACTGGATGCATAAATAAACTCAGATCATGTAATTCACTAGCAGGCAGGTTATAAAAACCCTAAATTAAACAGAGATAGATGGCAATTACTGCATTGATCTATGTGGCTATAGACTAGAGACTTTTTTTTAAAGCAATAAGACATTAGTTGTCTTAAATCATTTGTAATATTTTCTTCCTTTTTTGTTGTCCATGTGATCCAATATAAAACTGCTGTTGTCCATGTAATCCAATATAAAACTGCTGTTGATCTCCTCGGTATTGAATTGAAGTTTCTCATTGTAAACATTTTAGGTTTTGATTTTTTTTAAATTTTGTTCGAAATCTTGTTAAAAAGTGTTGGATTTATATATTTGAGTGGTTTAAGTTTGTATAATTTGAATGCTTCAGTATACTAAGTGTTTTAGGTTTTGATTTTTAATTTTTTTTTTACAAATTCTGTTAATTGGATTTACAGATTTGAATGATTAAGTTTGTACAATCTGAAGATCTCATGAGTTTTTTAACAAGTTGAATCCATTTATACATTCAAAAATCCAATTTAAATTGTGATTTCATCTTATGTTGCTAGATTCAAACAAAAAAAAAAACAATAAGACAACTCTCTTTCTCACCACTCAACACAAAATGTGATAAAAAGTGGTATTAAAGTATGATGTACCATTAAAGGGAAATACCAAAAAAGGCATATGGATCGGATAGATCCACTTAACATTTCATAGATTAGGTGTCTAACTTAATATATTAAGGTGTTTAATTGCATGTCATATTATGATTGAAAATACCAAAGAAGGCATATGGATGGGATAGATCCACTTAACATTTCATAGATTAGGTGTCTAACTTGGTATTAATATATATAAATTGGTATTTAAATAAGAAAGGAAAATTAATTTTGAATTTTAATTATGAAATTTTTTGTATAAAGATTTAAGTTAGATAAAATCTTTTGAAATGTAATTTTATTTTTCAAATTTTGTAATTTATTCACATGTAATTTCATGTTTTTTAATTCCAAGTATTTATTCACATGCAATTTCATGTTTTTTAATGAGGTAAACTACTTAAATGTTTAAAAAATGAACCTAATTTATATAAATTGCATTATTAAATTGTAGCACACATGATTAACATGGAACCTAGAGAAACCAAAACCCCCAGCCACTAGAGGAAGGCACACCAAACCCAAACCCACAACCAACAAATGTAAAGATAGAAATTGATGAAGGGTTGACGTGTCTTAGATATCTTGTTGAAGACTTACAAAATCCTAGAGATCCCTCTTGATTTTAATTAGCTACTTCCTTGGACACCATTGTATCATCTATTGCAAGTTCCGAGGGCCAATTAAGCAATATTGCTAATTATAGGGCTAGGATGTTTGAATATTATAAGACTGACCTAGATGAAAACCAAGTGAGAGAATTAAACATTACAAAAAAACAATGGATGACATTGTTCATTGATCCTAGAACCAAACTACAACCACGAGTCACAAAAAGTAGCATTTGAATGGATTGGTGCAGCTACCAACAATTTAAGGATAATTGGATGGATAGATGGTTTATGGTATTTGACTAACCTCCCTGCAATAAGAGGGAGGTGCCTCTACATTTCCTTGTGAAATTATGGGTAGAGTTTATGTTGGGTCACCATGTCAACTACTGGCATTGGTGAATTGAAGGGGGTGGGTCGTTGGTCAACACAGGACAGAGAAAATGTTACGCATGACCTAGTGTTAGAACATTTGATGCAGACCCCCCTTCTCTCCTAAGGGGTTGTGTGACTTCTCGGTTAAGGATCTTTGATTTCTGAGCCGAATCGACTCTATGAAAACTTAATGGTCTCACTTGTGATTTAACAAAGTTACTTTTAGTCTTCTAGTGCAGGTTTTATGGCACCCGCAACCTCTTCCTTCACATTGTTGAACTCTCAAGTTTCAGGCGATGGCTCCTCTCCCATTATCCCTCTCCTGTATGTGACCTTGGGCTATGTCCTCACATAATCATGCTATTGCGGAGTGGCCTAGAGTGGTTTGAGACCACACTTATTTTCTCCCCGCAATTCACTAATAGCTCCCACATATCCCTTTGACAATAATATGGTTTCGATTACGGCCCGCTCCAAGATTTTTAAAACCCGAGCACCTTATGTCGAAACAATTAAGAAGACCGTCCATCTTGTGATCTCGAGAATTGTCTCTTTATTGACGGTTGAGATATGTCCTCTTTTTGCCTTGGTCAACTATCAGTCAACAACAATTTTCCTCCTTTCACACGCACTCCCAAATCTCCACAGTCTATCGATGCGTGCCCTCCTTCCAAACTGATAGCTACGATTGATTTTGCCCTTCGGGCTTCCGGAGTTTCAACTCTCAACTCTTTCTTCCTCCCCAGTACTTCCACCCGAAGTCGATGATCTATTGACGCATGTCCCTCACAGATCGACGGTTGTGGTTCACTTCGTTCTTCAGGCTTCGGGAGTTTCAACTCTGAGTATTCACTTTCTCCTTGAGTGCTTTCACCCGAAGACAACAATCTATCGACGCGTGTCCCTCACAGATCAACGACTGTGTTTCACTTCTTCTCTTTGGGCTTTGGGAGTTTCAACTCTCAGTCTTCGCTTTCTCTCGTAGTGCTTTCACCCAAAGACAATGATATGCCAATGTGTGTCCCTCATAGATCGAGGGATGTGGTTCACTTCAGCTCTTTGGGCTTCGGGAGTGTTAACTCCTGAAAAATCGCTTTCTCCCAGAGTGGTTTCACTCGAAGTTCACGGATCTCTACTGTGTGTCCTTCTGAATTGAATGATTATTATTTACTTCAGCTCTTCGGGGTTTAGGAATTTAAAATCCTCGACTGAAATCCTCGAAGTGACTTTCCCCGAAGTATCAGATCTATTAACATGTATTTCTAGGCAGTCAACGGGCTGGATCTACTTTGACCTTCAACTCTTCGACGATTTCACTTTCTCCTTATCCACAAAAATTCCGAAGTACTTTCGCTCTAGAGTTATGGATCTTCCTCCACCTGTCCCTCTGGATGATGGACAGTTCCTAGCCTCTTCGGGACTTCGGCGAATCCTCACTCCTATGTGCACACAATGACTTAAAACACGTGCACCTTTTCCAGATCCAACGATATGGAATGATCCCACCACCTTCTGGATGGATCTTAGCCGGTGATTCGTGAAACCTTCAGAGCTTCACTCCCTTTGAAGATTTCTCCCCACTATCTCTCTTGAGATTTATCTCTTGGACCCTTTGACTCCTCAAAGGGCTTGCTTCGATACTTAGTTGAACTTCCAATCTATGCACTCCTTGTAGCAGATTATTACGCAAGACTTAGTTTCTTTCGGGCGATTGTGCACACCTCGTAGCAGTCTCTTTTCACTCCTTGAAAATGGAAATTTTATGCTATCTCTTCTGAGCTTATGAGTCGAAACAGACTATGTCACTCCTTGCAAAATTTTCTCACACAAGACTTAAGTTCTTGCGGACGACTGTGCACACCTTGCAGCATTCACTTTGCACTTTTTGCAAAGGGAAGTTTCACACTATCTCTTCTGAGCTTATGATTCAAAACAGACTCTGTCAACACACTCCTTGCGGACTATATGCACACCTTGCATGGAATCAATGAAGAGAAACAATTGAAACTTATACAAACATCTCATATTTTTATATACTTAACAACATAACTCATTCATTCATGAAAACAAAATAATAGAGAATTGTAAACAGTAGCAACACCATGCATTGGATCAATTTTCCTCTATTATATTCATTCAAGTGTAAATGGATACACCTATGATAAAAAAAAAACTAGAAATTCAACAACAACTAAATCACAACAATCTCCTACTAATTTGCAGTAGCCTCATTCAGTCATACAACACCTCTATTTATCTTAGAGCGTTCTTAGGGTTCCCTCCAACTACTCATCTTCTCAAAAAAAAAAAAATAACTACTACCTAAGTTTTGTTACATTCAGGACTAGGAGTGAAACTCCCATATCACTCGTGATCATTCATCTCCCAAGCGTTTGAACTTCTTCAGTTTTCAATCATTTCAAAAAGATTTACAGGAAATGCCAGCAATTAAGATTCTTGAATGATTCAAAGGTGCGCTAAGGCGATGAGTTTTCTCTCCACATGTGCTCGTTGACAATGCTACTGCATCATACTCCCGTGGCCAAAAATTCATGGACTCCTGTTCATGAGCTCCTGCATTGGCTTTCCATGCTTCTAGATATCATCTTCATTTTTCCAACTGGCATCTTCTATTGGGTGTCCCTTCCACTTGATCAAATATTCAAAATAGGTATTCTTCCTAGTCTTCTTGCCAATCCTCTGATCACCGATCTTCTCCATCTGTGGTTTTTCTGCAACAGGCATCTGCTTCTCCCATTGGATCTTCTCCTGATCTTTTGATCTCTCTGTGCCATCTTCCCTGTAAGGATATAGGTCTGATATGGTGAATATGGGTGATATTCCCACATCATCTGGAAGCTAAATATCATAGGCATTTTCATCAAACTTTCTTAATATTTTACATGGTCCTATCTTCTTCATCTTCAACTTGTTATATGTTCCCCTTGGGAACCTTTCTTTCTTGAGATGTGCCAGAACCAGATCTCCTACTTCAAATTGAATCCCTTTGCGATGTTGATCAACTCTGCACTTGTACTCTTGGCTAGAGTTCTGCAACTACTCTCTGATCTGGTTATGGAGCTTCTGTATTTCTGCAGCAAAATCTTTTTCTCTAGTGCTCTTGATCTCACTCTATTCCAAGTCTCTCAACTCATATACTCCTCTTGGTTGCATTCCATACAGTATTTGGAATGGGCTCTTTCCAATGCTCCTGTTTGGTGAGTCATTGTATGCAAATTCTTCTTGTGGAAGAATTTGATCCCATTGACTATGATGCTCAACGACCAGACTCCTCAATAAGTTTCCCAAACTTTTGTTCACCACCTCAGTCTATCCATTTGTCTAAGGGTGATAAGTTGAGTTGAAGGACAAATATGTCCCCAAATTCTTCCATAGTGTTCTCCAGAAATGACCAACGAATTTGGTATCTTTTTCTGAGACAATACTTTTGGGTAATCCATGATGTCGAACAACTTCCTTGAAAAACAAATTTGCAACATGTGTTGCATCACTAGTCTTCTAGCATGGGATAAAGTGTGTCATCTTTGAAAATCTATCCACTACCAAAAATATAGAATCACATCCTCTCTTTTTTCTTGGCAATCCCAACACAAAATCCATGCTTAGTGCATCCCAAGGCCTCTTTGGTATTGGCAATGGTTGATACAATCCAGTGTTCTGTCTTTTTCCTTTTGCATGTTGGCAGATTCTACATATGTTTACAAACCTTATCACTTCGTTCCTCATACCTAGCCAATAATATGAATTTCTCAATTGTGCAAATGTTTTATCATGGCCAAAATTTCCAGCCAATCCTCCACTATGCTTTTCCTTCAAAGGTTATCCTTCATTGAGGATTTTGGTATGCACAATTGATTGCCCTTGAATAACAATCCCTCTTGAATCATATAATCTTTCCATTGGATCCTATCTCTCAGCACAGTATTTTCACATGCTTTGTATGCTTCCTTGAAATCTGGGTCATCACAATACATATCCTTAAGGTGTTCAAACCCCAAGGTATTGACCTGGAATTATTGCATAATTAGACATCTCATGCTCAATGCATCAACATCTTTGTTAGGATTACCAAAAATATGTTTAATGACAAAAGTGAAATTTTGCATAAATTCTATCCACTTAGTGTGTCTCTGGTTTAACTTCTCTTGTCTGGTTATGAATTATAAAGCTTGGTTATCATTGTACAAGACAAATTCCTTTGGAACAAGGTAGTGCCTCCATCTCTTCAAGGCTTGAATTATGGCATAAAATTATTTATCATATGTGAAGTACTTTCTCTTAGTCTCATTCAACTTCTCACTAAAATATGCAATTGGTTTATTATCTTGGCTCAACACTGCTCCAATTGCAACTCCACTTGCATCACATCTCACTTGAAATGTCTTTCCAAAATTTGGTAATACTAGAATTGGTCATTCTGTTATCTTCTCCTTCAATATATTGAAGCTCCTCTCGGCCTCCTCTGTCCATTTAAAATACTTGTGCCTCTTCTTCACTATATCCTTCATTGGTGCACAAATTCCACTAAAATTTATGATGAACTTCTTATAGAAACTTGTTAATCCATGGAAGCTTCTCACTTCAAACATACTCCTTGGTGATGGCCATTATTTGATTGCTTTCACCTTCTCTGGATCCATCTTCAATTCATTTGAAGAGATCACAAAACCCAAGTAAATGAGTTATGTCTTCATAAAAGATGACTTCTTCAGATTTATCAATAGCTTCTCTTGTTGTAGTCTCCTCATCACTAAGGTCAGATGTCTCAAATGCTCCTCTTTAGTCTTGCTAAAGACCAGTATATCATCCAGATATACAACCACAAAATTGCCAATGAAATCTTTCATTATTTCATTCATCAACCTCATAAAAGTACTTGGGGCATTTGTTAAGCCAAATGGAATAACAAGCCACTCATACAACCCTTCATTTGTCTTAAAGGTTGTTTTCCACTCATCACCTTCTCTCATCCTTATTTGGTGATATCCACTTTTCAAAGATATCTTATAAAAGAAATTTGATCCACTTAAACAATCCATTAAGTCATCCATTCTTGGCAAAGTAAATCTATACCTGATGGTGATCTTGTTAATGGATTTTGAGTCTGAAAACATTCTCCATCCTCCATCCTTATTTGGACTCAACACATTTGGTACTGCACATGGAATCAAGCTTTCTCTGACCAAACCCTTGTCTAACAATTTCTGGACATGGTTCTTTACATCCTCATGCTCTTGAGGTGTCAATATGTATGTTGCTTTGCTTGAAAAACTTGCTCCTGGTATCAAATCAATATGATGGCTGATACTTCTAATGTGTGGAAATGAGTTAGGCAACTCATCCACTATTATGTTAGAAAAATTATCCAACAACTCCTAAACTTCTTCAGGAAAATCATCCATTGAAGTACTTGTAAGGACAAATCTAGGTTTCCTCACCAAAGAAAATTGCATCTCTTGTCCCTTCATGACTTCACTTAGGAGAGTTCCTTCCCACACCAAGGAAGTATGCTTGTTTTGGATTCTTCTTTTACTTTCTTCTCCTCTATTGGCAACAACATTTGTGTCCTACCATTCGTCTCCAAGGTGTAAGTATTTTTTCTCCCATCATGAATGCCATTTACGTCAAACTTCCATGGTCTTCTCAACAAAACATGACATACATCCATGGGAATCACATCACACAGAATTTCATCGCTATATCCTCCTATCTTAAATTCAACGAGGCATTGTTTAGTGACCATTACCCGATGTCCTTTCTGCAACCATGAGACTTTATATGGATTTGGATGTGTAGTTGTTTCCAGCTCCAATTTCTCCACCATATTTGTGGATACTAAGTTATCAGTGCTCCCACTTTCAATTATCACCTTGCATACTCTGTCTTTAGTCTTGTAAGATGTTCTGAATAAATTGTTCCTCTTCACTGGCTTTTCAATTTTTGGCTTTGGTTTTAAGAGAACCCTCTTCAACATCAGGGATTTTCCATCCTTTGCTCCCTCTGCTTCAACATTCAACTTCTGAGCTTCTGAAATGTGAGCTTCACCTCCTCCTTTCTTTTTCTCAGGACATTCCCAAGAAATGCATCATGTATTTCCACATGCATAACACCTTACTTCTCCTCCTCTACTTCTTCCTCTTCATCTAGAAGAACTTCTTCCACCACCTTGTCTTCCTTGGGAACTTCCTCCTCTTTCTGAGTGGTTGTGTGGTTTCTTAGTCTCGCCTTTGGATTTCTATGTCTTATCATGGGAAACTCCATTTCCTTTTCTTGGGCTTCTGCCTCTGTTTCTTTGACTTTGTTTCCTGGCCAAATTCTCCTCTGCCTTCAGAGAAATATGATAAGCATCCTCTAATGTCCTCACTGACATCATGTTGATCTCATCCTTGATTTCATATCTCAAGTGATTTATATTTATTGCAACCTTTTATTCATCCTTATCTCTTTGTCTGGTCCTAATATTCATCTTATAGAACTCCTCTGTGTACTCTTTCACTGTCATACCCTTCTGCCTCAGGTTTTGCAACTTCCTAAATAGATTTATCTGATAATCTTTGGGCATGAATTTAGCCTTCATCTTGGCTACCATTTTGTCTCAATTCTTTATCTTTTTTTTTTTCTCTTGCTTCTCCTCTCAGCTTGCAGTTTATCCCACCATAGTGATGCATGTACTTTCAACCTGGTGATAGCATGTCTCATATTCTCCTCATCTACATCGTCATAGTCGAAATATCTGTCCATGGATATTATCCAATCCAGTAGCTCTTAAACATCCAAATTGCCTTCATACATTGGGATGTCTACTTTAGCTCTAGCTCCCAATTTAACAACTTCTCTCAGCAAGTGTTCCTTGACAACATTTTCCTCTGCAACTTCTTCGAATTCTACTTCTTCACTCTCTGCATCAATGATATCCCTAGCATCAGGTGCCCTCCTCTGTGCTGCCTCCATCGCCTCTAATCTTGCACAAAGCTCTCTCATTTTTCTTTCTACAACGCTATTGGCTAAAGGTGGCTCCACACGTCTCCTCGGTGGAATTCTGATGACTATCTCTCACACACAGAGTGCACCTTTGAGCTCTTATTCATTTCCTAAAAACAATTTCAGGGTCTGATACCACTTGATGCAGACCCCCCTTCTCTCTTAAGGGGCTGTGTGACCTCCTGGTCAAGGATCTTTGATTTTTTAGCTGAATTGGCTCTATCAAACCTTGATGGTCTCACTTTTGATTTAACATAGGTCTGTTTAGTCTTCTGGTGCAGGTTTTATGGCACCCACAACCTCTTCCTTCGCGCTATTGAACTCTCAACTTTCAGGTGATAGATCCTCTCTCATTATCCCTCTCTCGTATGTGACCTTGAGCTATGTCCTCACACAATCACATGATTGTGGGGCATCCTAGAGTGGTTTGAGACCACACCGCTTTTCTCCCCACAATTCACTAGCAGCTTCCACGTATCCCTCTGGATATACCATGGTTTCAATTGTGGCTTGCTCCAATATTTTTAAAACCATAACACCTTTTGTCCCCACAATTAAGCACGACCGTCGATCTTGTGATCTCGAACGTTGTCTCTTGATCAACGACTGAGATCTATCCTCTTTTTTCCTTGGTCAAATATCAGTCAGTGACCCTTTTCCTCTTTTCAAATGCACTCCCAAATCTCCACGGTCTATCGACACGTGCCCTCCTTCCAAACCGACAACTATGATTGATTTCACCCTTCAGGATTCGGGAGTTTCAACTCTCAACTCTTACTTCCTCCCCAGTAATTCCACCTGAAGTCGACGATCTATCGACACGTGTCCCTCACAGATTGGCGACTATGGTTCACTTCACTCTTCGGGCTTTGGGAGTTTCAACTCTCAGTCTTCTCTTTCTCCTGGAGTGATTTCACCCGAAGACAATGATATGTCGACGCATGTCCGTCACAGATCAACGACTGTGGTTCACTTCTTCTCTTTGAGCTTCAGGAGTTTCAACTCTTAGTCTTCGCTTTCTCCCGGAGTGCTTTCACCCAAGGGCAACGATTTGTCAATGCGTTTCCCTCATAGATCGAGGGTTGTGGTTCACTTTGGCTCTTTGGGCTTTAGGAGTCTTAACTCCTAAACACTCCCTTTCTCTCGGACTGTTTTCACCCAAAGTTCGCAGATCTCTATCGTGTATCCTTCTGAATCGAATGGTTACGATTTTCTTCGGCTCTTTAGGGTTCGAGAATTTCAACTCCTCGATTGAAATCCTCGAAGTGACTTTCCCCGAAGTCTCAAATGTGTTGACATGTATTTTCGAGCAGTCAACGACCTGCATCTACTTTGGCCTTCGGCTCTTTGGAGATTTCACTTTCTCCTTGTCCACAAAATTTCCGAAGTACTTTTGCTCTAGAGTTATGGATCTTTCTCCACCTGTCCCTCTGTATGATGGAAGGTCCCTGGCCTTTTCGGGACTTCGGACAATCCTCGCTCCTATGTGCACACAGTGACTTAAAACTCATGCTCCTTTCCCAGATCCAATGATCTGGAATGATCCCACCGCCTCCTCGATGGATCTTAGCCGGTGATTCGTGAAACTTTCAGAGCTTCACTCCCTTTGAATATTTCTCCCCACTATATCTCTCGAGATTTATCTCTCGGACCCTTTGACTCCTCAGAGGGATTTCTCTGATACTTAGTTGAACTTGCAATTTGTGCACTCCTTGCAACAAATTATTACACAAGACTTAGTTTCTTGCGGGCGACTGTGCGCACCTCGCAGCAGTCTCTTTGCACTCCTTGAAAATGGAAATTTCACACTATCTCTTATGATCTTATGAGTCGAAATAGACTATGTCACTCCTTGCAAGAGATTCTCATGCAAGACTTAAGTTCTTGCGAACGACTGTGCACACCTTACAGTAGTCACTTTGCACTCCCTGCAAAGAGAAGTTTCACGCTACCTCTTTTGAGCTTCTGATTTGAAACAAACTGTGTCAACGCACTCCTTGCAGACTATATCCACACCTTGCATGGAATCAATGAGTTTGATATACTCAACAACATAACTCATTCATTCTTGAAAGAAAAATAACAGGGAATTGTAAACAGTAGCAACACCATGCACTGGAACAATTTTCCTTTGTTATGTTTATTCAAATGTAAATGGCTACAAATATGATAAAACAACAACTAGAAATTCAACAACAACTAAATCACATCAATCTCCTACTAATTTGTAGCAGTCTCATTCGGGCATACAACACCTCTATTTATCTGAGAGGGGTCTTAGGATTCCCTCTGACTACTCATCTTCTCCAAGAAAAAAAATAACTGCTACCTAAGTTCTGTTACATTCAATACTAGGAGTGAAACTCCCAGATCACTCGTGATCATTCAACTCCCAAGCATTCGATCTTCTTCAGTTTTCGATCATTTCAAAAAAAATTGCAGAAAATGCCAGCAGTTAGTATTCTGGAATGATTCAAATTCGTGCTAAGGCATTGAGTTTTATCTCCACGCGTGCTTGCTGATGATGCTCCTGCATCAACCTTGTTCTTCTAGCAAAATGGATAATCCCCCAAGCTCAACATCCTCCTGTCACATAATGAATTGGATGTATGAAATAAAGGATAATTCCACATGCTCAGCATCTCCTGTAATCTCCTGTAAGTGTGTTTGGTTAAGGATTACATGACCACGCTACCCACAATTGCATGACACAATGTTTTTCAAAATCAACCCCTAGTTCAAAAATTACATTGTGCCTTACTGAGAAAAACCCTACTTCCGAAGATCCTCGAACAAAACATTTTTTGGGCACAAGGGAGGGGTGAACCTAGTTGTAATCTACTATCAGGAGTCTAATGCAACTGATGGTTTGTCCATCTAATGTTTAGTTATAGTTTTATGGCGAGTTGAAACTTGCCTCCTAAAACCATTCATGGACATATTGAAAATTTGGTCCAAGGACATAAAGTCAAAACCAAGCAAAATAATTGAGCTTCTATTGATAGGTGGAAAAATCCCCTTCTGCAACAAGGGACAACTACCCAATCACAAGCCCTAATTAGGCTCATTTTTCGTTCGGGATGGTAGTTTCCAACCGATATGTGGGTGTGGTTTTCCACTCAAGGTGTTTTCTCTTTGAAAAAGAGTCTTAATTGTTTAAGCTTTAATATAACTTAATCTAGGTTAACAAAAAGAAGACTAATCTACTATTTCTATCTCAATTGAGAGCAAAATTAAAAAGAATGTAGAAAAGAAGGATAGGTTCTCAAGACTTAGAAAGAATATTTCATCTCAAGAATACTTTGAATACAATAACAATTGCTACTAAAAATAGATAGCAATAATTACATCTACACTATGTTGATAGCTAAAGAAACAATCAGAAATTTTGGAAAACAAATGAGTATGAGACAACAGTTTATTAAATTATTTTTCAAAATGATATCAATTCATTCACAACCTGCAAGAACATGTCCTATTAAAATGTTATTTTTGTTGACTAACAGAAAACAAATATCAAGCAAAATAAAGAAAAATAAATAACAAACCTCTTCAAAAGAATTCTTAAAAACTCTTCATCTATTAAAACACATTCATCAATTTTCACAAATCATAAAAATAATCCTTATTGGAAATGATGTTCTTTTGCTCCATATATATAATTAGATGACATAATGCAATAATCAAAAAAGTAATTTGCATGACAATTGAATGAAAAAACTAATAACTATTTAACAAAAATGCAATACTATGAGCTCTTGCTTCATTTAACACAAAATGCCATGGTGGCGGCATTTGTGATCCCATTTGTTGTAAATCCGTTCCTTCTTTATGATATGGTGGCACCTCTACGTGCTAGTGGTTCGGTGGCATCTCTATTTCCATGAATTGGTAAATGTGTAAACTCTTACGCATTAGTTTACAATTAAAACCTTACATTTTATAAATCATTTCTTTTTTATTTTTTTTAAATAAAATTTTGAGTTGTAACTAACTTTTTTTTTTACCACATGTTCTTAACCATTGGACCCACTCAGGTGCTCCTTTGAATTGTAACTAACTTACCTTTACAAAGTGAAAACTGAATGTGAATAATATAAAATGTAATGGTGATAAAAGTGGCACAAACTTCTTCTGTTTATTGTTATTGTTTTTTATTTCTTTATATAATATAAATGATCAAAACTTCATCCTAAATATTATATTAAAAAAATTATTTTCTTTGCTCAAAGTGCATAGAAAATTATACTATCTCTCTCAAGATGCAAGTTTCCATGTTTTCACGGGTTGGATTCCACATTGTGATGATTTTTTGAAAAACAATAATCATTGTATTAAAGTTTAATATGATTAAACTCCATAAAGAGAAAAAATTGCAAAAACATTTTTAACCAAAAAAAAATAAGTTTTACAAAGTCAATTTCTTTAAATCTCACAATATGTCAACTCGCCTTCGCTTCTTTAAATATCATCTTTTAAGGCATAGATTGAGTTCTATCAGGTTAACCCTTTAATGAAATAATTTTAGTTCATCAAAATCCCTAACTTACATAAACTTATGCCCCAGACCAATCACTAGTGGAAGTGTTGAAACCTATAAAATTTCATCTTTAACACAAACAATGATGTGAAACCATTTCATAAAACTTATATGAGTGTGTAAACAAGATGGAATACAAACACTAAAATGGCACAACCATTATGTATGCAAGGAAAAATGTGACACTTGATAGAATATACCGATTAGGAGACATTGATGTATTCACATGTCGAAAAGTTAGCTTTGGCAACCGTTATTGTCGTCTAGATATTTCGCCATTACATTTTGTTACGCACTACCACGGTCATCGTAGAATCAAAACCTTTGTACCACATCTTGAATCGTGAAGTACTTGGGGGGGATATTCCAAATGGACCGTTATTCTCCAAGAATTTGATCTCGAGTTTGTCAAATCCAAGGCTAAGAAATCGTTGGTTTTTGCAGAATTAATTTGCGATCTTTCCCATACTGATGAGCATATTGAGCCTAGTGATTCCCTTCCTAATGAATCCATGTTCCTTATTAGTACATCTGATCCATGGTATGGATATATTTTTCCCTATCTCCAAACCCAACGCTTTCAGCCTACCATTTCACGTGATGAACGATGTTGCATTAGAAACCACTCAAAACGCTACCTTATCATTGGCAACACCTTGTACTGTCATGGAACTGATATTGTCCTTCGATGTTGCTTAACCCACAAAGAGGTTGAAAATTTTTTAAATGACTGTCACTTTGGAGCTTGTGGCAGTCATCTTTCTGGGATGGCTACAACCCAAAATATTTTATTGTTGGTTATTTTTGGCCTTCCAAATTCAAAGATTGCATTGAGGTCATTAAAAAATGCCCACCTTGTCAGATATTTCAAAGGAAAGCATGTACCCACATAGCTCCATTTCATCCCATTGTTGTCATCGACCCCTTTGCAAAATGGGGCTTCGATTTTATGCAATTAAGCCTCCCTCAGTTGGGGGGCACGATTATATTATCGTTTTCATCGATTACTTCACTAAATGGGTTGAGGTTATGCTTACATTTCTTAATGATGGTCACACTGCAACACTCTTTGTGTTCAATCACATCATCACTCGATTATGTGTCCCACAAGCTATTGTAATTGATCATGGATCCCGTTTCCAAAACCAGATGATGAGATAATTATGCACCAAGTTAGGTTTTCACCATGACAACTCATCCCTCTACTATCCTCGAGAAAATGGACAATTTGAAGCCATAAACAAAGTCTTGAAGACCGTGCTTCAACGCATGGTGGACGTAAACAAAACCTCTTGGAACTTGCAACTCATCTCCGCACTCTGGGCCTATCAAATTCCAGTTAAAACCGCAACTGGATTGACACCCTTCCAGTTGGTATATGGGATAGAAGTAATATTACCGATCGAATGCGAGATTCCTTCGTTGAAACTTGTCGTGGAACTCTTACCCCACACTTCTGTTGAAGAGGAATGATTCTTATATCTGACCAAGTTGGATGAAAATCGTCACGATGTTGCTCTCATCAACGAGACGTATCAAAAATGCATGAAAAATCAATATGATAAGTCCATCCAACCTCGCGCTTTTGAAAAAGGAGATCTATTCCTAGTCTATGATCAAGATCATGACAAAATGGGGGAAGAAAAGTTAAAACCCATGTGGCATAGGCCATACATCATAAAAATTTTGTTACATAGAGGCGCCTACAAGTTAGTAGACTACGATGGAATATCTCTCAGTTAGCCCCGAAATGGGATTTACCTCAAGAAGTACTATGCATAGAATATCTCGCATGTGTGCTTTGTACATTACTGTACTATATACTTTTGACTTGGTGTGTCTTTTCTTTTGTGTGCACGATTTTTGTCTCAACTTCTTATACTTTTCTTTGTGAATGAATTTGAATATGACGTCATCCTTTCCCATCTATTTTGGGTTTATGGATGGTGCTAGTCAACATACCCAGAACATCTCTTATGCAGCTTGGGTCATCTACCACTCTGGCAAGTAAGTGAGTTTAGGAGGGATTTTCCTCGAATCTGGAACCAATAACATTGTAGAGTATCATGCCATCATAATACTCTTAACTGAAGCCTCCTCTATAGGTATATCTCAATTGATTATCAACCTCGACTCTCAACTCATGGTCTGTCAACTAAACCGTGAGTACGTCGTTCACAATTCAACTTTACTACGTCTCCATCTGAGGGTTCACTGTCTCGAAAGAGATTTTGAATTTCTTGAATACAGACACATATTGAGAGAACTCAACACAATCATAGATTCGTTAGCAAATTGCACATTGAATTGGTATATTGCACATAGATAAACATTTGAAACATAAATCATATGTATTAACACATCACATAAAACACAAAAATATAACATAGGTAGCCGCAAAACTCATTTTTATATCTAAGCATGATAGAAAAATGTTTTTTCAAATACATCATACAAAAGTACATAACGAGGAAAAACATGGGCCTTCATGCCCATAGTATCATCATAAAGACTACAAAATGACTAGGGCCTCTACTCGTCCTCTTGTATCACGTTGTGATCCACATAACACACTATCGCTTGTGCCACCCTTTGTAGCAAATGATTGAGGCTTTCAGGAACCCCGACTGTATGTCGTTGAAAGTGTAGTGGCACATATTTCCTCCTCAAGGGATGTGTTGTAACCTAGGTCTGTACCCCTTCCCTTTTCCCTCCTTTACTCTATACATCCATCAATTCTGAGTTTTGTGGTGGCTTGCTTAGCTTATTCTCCATTATTTAATCACTCAGCTTAATGGCCCATGCTCGCCTTTACTTATTTTGCACCATATTTTTTCTCTTTCTTGAAGGATGATTTCATGTTCTAGTTTGACTTTGAAATGCATGTCGTCATATTTTCCACTAATTGAGTATGTAGTAGGTACACCAAGTCTTTTATGTGCATAGGAGACATCCAGGTCCAACAACTCCTTTGTAATCTCTATAAGATTCCGTAGAAAAAGGCATCAAATCAAAGCAGTCCATTTCGGGCTTAGAATTTAAACCAAGCAGACAGGTCAAATATTCAATGGTGGAGATCCAACAGTCGATACAAATCAACGGTTCTCACGCATTCAAAGCCTCAAACTCATGCGGGGTTTAACATGATTGACTTCACGACTTCGACGTTTAGGTGTCTGAACTTTCCATTGGTTCAATCTTTCAAAGTGTCAAGATACCAAAGTGTCAAAGCCTTCAAAGCTTCGAAGTACTGGAGCCTCGAAGTGTCAGAGTGGGCCCTCACTTCCACATCACCTCGCGGGTTACTTCCTCCAAGAGGTTTTACTTCAAGACAAGCATGGAGCCCCGAAATGTCGAAGTGTCAGAGACACGTAGTGTCTATCAGTTTTAGATGCATGGAACTCTCATATCATTACACGTGGCACCCATTTGGCACATTTGGGGTCGACATATGCATTATTTCAAGTGACACATGTCACCCTCCTTTCTGTGACACGTCAACAATTGACGTCAGGCCACCGCCTCATATTCAGGAGGTCTTCCTCTGGGAGGTTTTCAAACGCAACACTACAGGTCTCCCAAAGTTCTGAAATCCTTAAATCATTTAATGATTAAAGTATTAATCTCTTGTTAATTAGCCTAATATAAGAACGGATTAGTGACTTCACGAGATTAGAACTTTGGGAGATTTAGATGCAGTGCAAATCGCAAACCTCTGAACGTCGAAATTACGAAGTGTCTCATCCACATTTATTTCCTATTTGAAAGGTTTAAAAAGGGGTGCCAAACTAGGAATGGGGAAACTACACGTCCAAACCCCATAAAAGCGCAACATAACTTGATTTCGTTCTCCAAGAGATAAGTGGGGAAAGACACGACCAGACTTCCAGTTGTCTCCAATGGCCTCCAACAGCGCATGGGCATGCCATGATCGATACAAAACTTAGTTCTATCACTCTTGGTCATTTCTTTCAGATCTTTGTTCACTCCAACACATGCATCAATCCAATTTCATTATCAGTAGCAGTTTTCAGTTATTTAATTGCATGATTCTTTTAGATTAAGGCATAATCAGTGGTCTTTTTTGTGTGATAAGAACCACTCCTTTTTATTTAATTCAGGCTCAAACTATACATTAAGTGACTCCATCCAGTGCTTAGTGAATTTAATGAATTGTTTAATGACAAATACGGTAGATTTAAGCCTCGGTCCCAGATGGACGAGAGCTTTTGCAACTCTAATAAATAGGTAGTTTTTGTATGTTTTAGGGGTTTAGTTTTTGGGAGAAGAATAGAAGCAGTAGAAGGGTTGGAACTACTCAGATAACTGTAAAGTTATCTACCCAGTGAATATATGTTGATGACAGTTGTGTTCTCTTACTCAAATCTTAATGTGTTTAATCTTGTCTTGAATGCAAATTTTGTGATGTGTGAAATGTACATTTCCTTATTCTTTCAGCCATTGTTTTAGATCATCTTTTTGTTGATTCTGCAACCTGTTATACAACAATTTTTTAGCGAAAGATCTACTATTTGGAAACTTGTTGAATTATTTGCATCTAGATACTTTTCTAAGTCTTAAGATATTATTTTAAGTCTTTATTCTCACATAGAAAGTGATTCATTGCATTGCTTGTCGTTTTTTCATGTGTTTGTCTTTTCATATTCCCAACTGTCTATTAATACCCATACCATTAGAAAAGGAGAACCTACTTTTATACTGTGTGGCATGTCCTACCAGATTACCATCTTTGAAAACCTATCATTAAGCTGACCAACAAACCTATAAGAAAACCAATCATTATAAACTTGAGGTGGCCTAGCTCTGCCCTTTAGCAGCTAGGTGCGGACTTTAGGACCAACATCTCATGGCGTTGTTGTCCAGGAATGTATTAACGAAATATATTTCCATGGGAGAACAACATTGAATAGCTCTGACCTTTGATGGTGAACAAAGATCAGACATAGAAAAAATGCCATCTTTCACCTGGCAACTGCACTGAGTAGAATTTATGAAAGAAATAATGGTGCTCAGAAAAGGACTCAACAGATCCAAATCTAAACACATCAAAGCCACCAAGGCTCATCCTAACCTTGAAAATGACATAGTAGTCTCTGAGCCAGAAAGGAAACTAAGAAAATCCATCGTAGCTCAGAGATATACCTCCCCCCTCAAGGGTAAAGTTGTGCCCAAAGAGTCTACTTCTCGTCATCATCGCAAGCAGTTATAATTTTCTAGCCCTGAGAATCACAATTCCAAGTAACCTTAGACATATTCAACTCCTGACTCTACTTCATCATCTAGTCCATAATCCATCCCTATAGCTCCCATAAATCTTCAGATTCCTATTGCACAAGCAATGGCTGCTAACAGGATGGATGCCATAATTGATGTCAGATATGCACCCCTAGTTTTGAATGTAGGATTACTTGCACTCCTAGCCACAGATTACATAAAATATTTACCAAGATATGATGGGGAAGGTGATGTCACAGCTGAGGAACATCTGGTATCCTTCTACAACTTTGCAGACAACTTTAACATTGATTATGAAGATGTGTGTATGAGGTTGTTCGTGTAGAGTCTAGATGGGGACGTAAGGAAATGGTTCTAGGGTCTTCCTCCAGCCTCCATCACAGATATTGAGGCATTAGATGAAGCTTTCATAAAAAAATGGGGAGATAGGAGATATTATCTCTACTACATCATTGAGTTTGGGGCTCTAAAGAGAAAGAATGGTGAATCTATTTCAGACTTCACCAAGAGATTCAATAAGATGTATGGTAGAATCCCAGATGAGATCAAACCAACTGAAGCCTCTACCAATATTACTTATGCCAATGAATTTGAAGAAGAGTTCTCCCTTCTCTTGAGGGAGAGAAGATCCACCACCTTGTTGTCCATGCAGGAAGCAACCATTGAGGTTGAATCCAATATCTTGGCATCGAACATGTTAAAGACTAGATCTGATAAAGACATGAATAAACAAAGAGAATATTCCCCTTCCTCCTCTAACCCAGCCACATACGATCCCAAACTTTATGAAATGACAAAAAATTTGAAGGATCTGACATCTCAAATAGCTAAGATGAAATGGGAGTCTAAACAACCAAACAGAGCTTTTCAAGGGGCTGAAAATAGAAATCCAAATCAATTTAGAAGGCCTAATGATGCACCTCAGATAATGTAGAGAGAAAGGACGAATGTTGATGATCAAAGGGTGGCAAAACCTTTCCAAAACAATCATATTGAGGAGATAGATGTAGAGAGTGATGTTGTGGATGATATTATTGTTGTACTTTTCAATGAAACAAATTTGTATACTAGTCACTTAACGCAACAAGAATATGAGGTAGCATAATTGTCAAATCAATTTGATAATCAGATAGGGGAAGAGGGAGTTATTCAAGGCCAATGCCAACAGAAGTCTGATTTTAGGCCTAGAGTGATAGCTCCCAAAGACACTACCTCTTTTCAAAACAAACAGGTTGAAGTTCCTCCCAAGCCAAATCCAAGTAAAGTTGTGTCATCTAAAGCTCAGGAACTTCCCCCATCTAAACCTGCAGTCCCTGAAATAAAAGAAGTTTATAGACCACCATCCTTTTTCAACCTAGAGCATGAGTTGAGAAAGATCAAGATCCCTCTTTCGTTGACCGAATTGATGAAGAATGAACCTTTCAAAAAATCCATCATGAAAGTTCTGAAGCCAACTACTTCTATTGTATCTTCTGACATATTTAGTCTGCAGGATGAGAACCCATCCATTACTGTGGGTCCACACATTAAGGATGGATCTAATGCTTCTCCACCATTCTATATATCTTTAAATGTCCATGATAAGATACTACATAACTATCTCATGGAATCAGGATCCTCACACAACGTTATGCCCAAAGTTGTTATGGAAGAACTAGTTCTAGAGATCACCAAACCCTACCAATACTTGTACTCCTTTGATTCTAAGAAAGTAAAATGTCTAGGACTGATAAATTATATGGCGGTTTCTTTGGCACAATTACCAATGAAGAGTGTAGTAATGGACATTGTTATGGCTGATATTCCCCCAAAGTTTGGTATGCTCTTATCCAGAACTTGGGCTAAGAAGGTTGGAGGATCATTACAAATGAACCTCACTTATGTCACCATCCTTGTGTTCGGAGGGGAACATAGGAGGCTATACAAAGAGGTAATATTATCCTATATCATCAGTGACCATCAAAACCTTAGAAATCACCCAATTTATGTTGTTGAGGGTGAGATCGACTCATCTATTTTTCATTGAAACAATGACAGACCCAAAATATCAGTCATCCAACACAAAGATCATCCACTGACCGATCAACAAAACAAAGTATGGAAGATGTATTTCTATGGCTCTTCATCAAAGGAAGGATATAGGGTAGGTATACTCCTCATTTCCCCTTCAAAAGAGGTAATAACACTCTCTTATAATATGGATTTTGAAACTACTAATAATATAGTTGAATATGAATCTCTCATGCTAGAATTGAGGGATGCCAAAGACATGTCCATTGATTATTTAGCAGTTTTTGGTGATTCTGAGTTAATCATCAATCAAGTCAAGAACATCTATCAAGCTAAACAACATAGGCTCAAGCAATACAAAAAGAAGGTGTAGGACCTAATCGACCTTTTCTTTCTATAATTTAGCATATCCTTCATTCCCAAAGAGGAGAATAAGAAGGCATATTCTCTGGCCTTAGCTGCCAGCACTTTTAGATCTCCCATTGGTCCAAATATTAAATATCAGTTGGAAATCAGACATAGAATAGCCATACCATATAACATAAAGCACAGACAATTCTTTAGTGATGATCTAGAGCTGCAGAGATTTCTACAGACCATTGATGAATTCTCCAATATCTCAATCGACCAAGAAATCCAAGAAGGTGAAAATAATGAATTAGAAAATTAGCAAGCATCTCATCTGCTAAAGACAGTAGCTAGCCACGATATTGTGGAGCTGAAAACCAATCACATTCCAAGAGTACTAGTGCCACTGGAAAGGTTGTTTGACAGTAATGATGTTTCCAGAGAAGCTGCCATGAAGAATCAAGAAGAAGAGATAACATATTTCAATATTGGGACCACTGAGAATCCAAAGATCATCAAGTTGTCCAAAGCATTAGCTGTAGCACAAAGGGACAGGTATGTTAGTCTCATCAAAATGTTTGATGATACTTTTGCATGGTCGTATGAGGATTTAAATACATTTGACATTGACATCATCCAACACAAGATCCCTCTGAAGGCTGGCTCCAAGCCATCCAGACAAAATATTTGACAATTTAATCCCATGTTGATGTCCATAATCGAGAAAGAACGGAAACAAATGTTGTATGAAAGAATTATTGTACCATTGAGGTACTCAAAATGGGTGGCTAACTTGGTACCTATGAGGAAGAAAAATGGGGAGATATGCTTATGCGTTTATTTCCAAAATATCAACAAGTGTTCTCTAAAGGAAAATTACCCCGTCCCCAAAATGGATCATATTTTATAGAGGGTGGTAGGTGCCCATAGGATTTACTTGTTAGATGGATGCTCAGGTTATAACCAGATAGCGGTGTGTGAAGAGGACAAATAAAAAACAACATTCACCACCCTGTGGGGAACATTCATGTACGACAATATGCCTTTTGGGCGGATGAACGTAGGAGCCACCTTTCAGAGAACCATGGACATATCTTTCGTGGGGGAAAAAGAAAAATTTATGTTATATATTTGGATGACATCACCATTTTCTCCAAGTTTGATGATGAACATTTGCAGCATCTGGAGCAGGTTTTCCGGAAATGCAGGAGATACGAAACATTTATGAATCCTAGGAAGTCCCACTTTGCCATGCCAGAAGGAAATCTTCTGGGCCACATCATATCAGCAGGAGGTATAAAAATTTATCCGAAGCGATTTTATTCCATTCAATAGATCGAATACCCCATAAATAAAAAGGTTATCAAGCCTTTCATTGGAAATATAAACTTCCTAAGGCGCTTTGTGCCAAATTTCGCTGAAATCCTAAAGCCTATCACTAACATGTTGAAGAAATATGTTGTGATAAAATGGTCACTAAAGGCAAAGTCAACATTCCAAAGGATCAAGAAGGCTTTAGTTGAAGCCCATGTATTAGCCAGCTCTGACTATGCCAAATATTTCTTCATCTTTTCTTTCGCTTCCGAGGAGACCATTGTTGTTGTCTTACTGCATAAAAATGGAGAAGGGAATGAACATCCCATAGATTTTTTTAGAAAATATCTCTGAGATGTTGAGATGAAGTATGATATATTAGAAAAGTAGGTTTATGCACTGGTCAAAGCACTCAAGGCCTTTAGAGTATATGTGTTATAGTCTAGCATAATAGCCTTTGTTCCTAGCAGCAATGTCAAATAGATTTTGGTCCAGCTAGACAATGAGGGGAAAAGAGGGAAGTGGATTGTCAAACTATTGGAGTATGACCTTCACATAAAACCCACCAAGTTGATCAAGGGACAAGGAATTTCCAAGTTGTTATCAGAATCAAACTGTAAGGTGTTAGAATTACATCAAATCTTCACCCAATCAGATGCACCCATCATACAGTCTGGACAAGATAACATTCAAGTATTTGAAAATTACTCCTCTTCACCTTGGTATAGAAACATCGTTTATTTTCTGCATCATCTTGAATGTCCACCAGATGTGAAGAAGACAAAGTCTAGGTCTCTCAAAATGGAGTCTATTACATTCTGCATTTCAAACCAGAACTTGTAATGGAGAGATCCCACAGGCATCCTGTTAAAATGCCTTGATGAAATTGAATCCAAACAAGTCACAATAGAAATGCATAGAGGAGTATGTGGAGGACATCATCATTGGAAGGCCACATCTCTCAATATCCTAAGGGCAGGGTACTATTGGCCCACACTTTTATCTGATGTATTTACTATTGTTAGGGCCTGCAATGAATGTCATAAATTTGCAGGAAAATTAAAGTTATTATCACTACCCCTAAAACATATCATTTCCATAGGTCCATTTCAAAAATGGGGGTTATATTTCATAGGTGAAATAAATCCACCCTCCAGTGGGCAACACAAGTGTATTCTCACTTCCATTGACTATTTCACCAAGTGGATCAAGGTTGTGCCCACCAGGAATGCCACTGACAAGGTGATCATGAATTCCTTGAAACCAATATTTTTTCCAGATTCGGCTACCCCAGCAAGATTATAACAGACAATGCTCAATAATTCAATTCCAAAACCATGATTGACTTATGTGTCATTCATAACATTTCCTTGACACATTTCATGCCCTATTACCCTCAGGGGAATGGTTTGGCAGAGTCATTAAACAAAACTCTCATCAGGATTATCAAGAAGTTGTTGATCGAAAACAAGAAATCATGGGACTCTAAACTCAAATATTCTTTAAGGGCTGACATAATCAACACCAAGAAGTCTTTGGGAACCTCTCCATTTCAGCTTGTCTATGGTTTAGACGTTGTCTTTCCCACCCAGCTTGGTATACCAGTTCTAAAATTGTTACAGGAAGAGATTGAGGATCCAAATGACATCAAAAGGAGAATCGTCCATATTATAGCAGTTCAGTAATAGAGAGAATCACTGGATCAGAAGACTTAAGCATACCATAGAAAGATCAAATCATCCTTTGACAAGAAAACCAAGAAAGAGATCTTTCAAGAAGGTGACCTGGTTTTGAGGTGGGATGCCAGAAAGGATGAGAAGTTCAAGCGCGGTAAGTTTGATAACCTTTGGTTTGGCCCTTTTAAGGTGGTTGAGGTTTTGGATAATAACACATTTATCTTGGACAATATAGATGATGCAAAGATCTTTTGAGACCCAGTAAATGAGTGCTTCCTGAAACATTATTTTGTTTAAGGATGAGGGAAGGTCCCTCTTGTACCATAGATGCTTTCCTTTTATTTTTTCATTTGATTAGTGAGTTTTGTGTGAATAAAGACTCTATATCCCAACAAAGGCACTGAGGTATAGTTGTTGTTTTGGACCTCATAGATGCATGGTTGAGAAACAGTGGAAGAGATACATGCCCGACAAACAGAAACAATGGTAAGTTACAACCAGTGGGAGTGAGGTTATGAAAGGTAAGGCACTTGTTCTACTATCCTTAGCACCTCATAGGGTAATGTTATCCCCGGTTGGAGCCAATGTTGTAACCTAGGTCTTCACCCCTGCCCTTTTCCCTCCTTTACCCTTTACATCCATCAATTATGAGTTTTGTGGTGGCTTGCTTAGATTATTCTCCAATATTTAGTCACTCAAATTCATTGCCCCCGCTCACCATTACTTATTTTGCACCATCTTTTTTCTCTTTCTTGAAGGGTGATTTCATGTTCTGGTTTGAGTTTGAAATACTTGTCATCATATTTTCCACTAATTGATCATGCAGCAAGTCCACCAAGTCTTTTATGTGTGCAAGAGACATCTAGGTCCATCAACTCCTTTGTAAGCTCAGTAAAATTAGAAAAAGACAATAAATCAAAGCAGTCCATTTTGGGCTTATAATTTAATCCAAACAGACAGGTCAAATCTTCAATGGTGATATCCAACAGTCGATACAGATCAATGGTTCTCATGCATTGAGAGCCTCAAACTCGCGTGGGTTTTAACAGGATTGACTCTGCAACTTCGACATTCGGGCGTCTGAACTTGCCATCAGTTCAAATCTTCTGAAGTGTCTAGATGCCGAAGTGTCGAATCATCTGAAGCTTATAAGTACCAGAGCCCCAAAGTGTTGGAGTGGGCCCTCATTTCCATGTCACCTCGTGAGTTACTTCCTCCAGAAGGTTTTACTTCAAGACAAGCCCGGAGCCCTGAAATGCCGAAGTGGCAGAGACACATGGCATCTATCATTTTTTGACGCGTGACACTCTCCTATCATGACACATGGCACCCATCTTGGCACATTTGGGGTCAACATGTGCATTATTTCAAGTGGCACGTGTCACCCTCCTTTCTATGACACATCAACAATTGACGTCAGACCAAAGTGTCAGATTTGGGAGGTTTTCAAACGCAGCACTACAGGTCTCTCGAATTTCTAAACTCCTAAAATCTTTTAATTATTAAAGTATTAATCTCGGGTTAATTAGCCTAAAATAAGCACAGATTAGTGACTTCGCAAGATTAGCACTCTAGGAGATTTAGATGTAGCGCAAATCGCAAACCTTCGAACATCGAAATTCCAAAGTGGCTCATCCACATTTATTGCATATTTGAAATATTTAAAAAGGGGCACCAAACCAGGAATGGGGAAACTACACGTCCAAACTCCAGAAAAGTGCAACATAACTTGCTTATGTTCTCCAAGAGATAAGTGGGGAAAGACACGACCACACTTCCAGTTGTTTGCAGTAGCCTCCAATAGTGCACGGGCATTCCATGATTGATATATAACGCAGTTCTCTCACTCTTGGTCATTTATGTCAGATCTATGTTCGCTCCAACGCATTCATCAATCCAGTTTCATTGTCAGTAGCAGTTTTCAATTATTTAATTACAAGATTCTTTCAGATTAAGGCATAATTAGTGGTCTTTTTTGTGTGATAAGAACCACTCTTTATTTAATTCAGGCTCAAAGTATACATTAAGTGACTCTATCTAGTGTTTAGTGAAGTTAATAAATTGTTTAACGACAAATGTGGTAGATTTAAGCCTCAGTCCCAAATCGACGAGAGCTTTTGCAACTCTGATAAATAGGCAATTTTTGTATGTTTTAGGGGTTCAGTTTTTGGGAGAAGAATATAAGAAGCAGAAGGGTTGGACTTGCTCAGATACCTGAAAATTTCTCTACCTAGTGAATATATGTTGATGAAAGTTGCGTTCTCTTACTCAAATCTTTATGTGTTTAATCTTGTCTTGAATGCAAATTTTGTGATGTGTGCAATGTACATTTCATTATTCTTCCAGCCATTGTTTTAGTTCATGTTTTTGTTGATTCTACAACCTATTCTACAACTATTGTTTAGAGAAAGATCTACTATTTGGAAACTTGTTGAATGATTTGCATCTAGATACTTGTCTAAGTCTTAAGATATTAGTTTATGTCTTTATTCTCACATAGCAAGTGATTCATTGCATTGTTTGTTGTTGTTTCCTGTGTTTGTCTTTTCATATTCCCAATTGCCTATTAATACCCATACCATTAGCAAAGGAGAACCTACTTTTATACTATGTGGCATGTCCTACTAGATTACCATCTTTGAAAACCTATCCTTAAGCTGACCAAAAAACCTATAAAAAAACCAATCATTATAAGCTTGAGGTGGCCTAGCTCTACCCTTTAGTAGTCAGGTGCAGAATTTAGGACCAATAGGAGGTACACCCATCGTCAAACCCTAGAGGTTCCTCTCCACCTCTCGGAGCCCTCCCACTACGACATCATGCTTGGTTGTCGCCTGTGCATCTCGGCGACGCCCCAATGTTGGCATCTTCGTCGGATGTGATGCACCTTTGTCTGGATGATGAAAACAAAGTGGTTTAGATCCCTAAGTGTACAACCAAAAACATATAAAAAAATAAAAATATATATTGTTACAAGATTATGATATTTTATACCTGATGTGTCCCACTATATGCCTGGAAGATTGGATGCATAAATAAACTCAGATCATGTAATTCACTAGCAGGTAGGTTATAAAAACCCTAAATTAAACAGAGATGGTTGGAAGACTAGATGCATAAATAAACTCAGATCATGTAATTCACTAGCAGGCAGGTTATAAAAACCCTAAATTAAACAAAGATAGATGGCAATTACTGCATTGATCTATGTGGCTATAGGCTATAGACTTTTTTTTTAAAGCAATAAGACATCAGTTGTAATATTTTCTTCCTTTTTGTTGTCCATGTAATCCAATATAAAACTATTGTTGATCTCCTCGATATTGAATTGAAGTTCTTATTTTTTTAGTGTAAACATTTTGAAGTAAGTGTTTTTTTAAATTTTGTTAAAAGATTTATAGATTTGAGTGATTAAATTTGTATAATCTGAAGATCTCATAAAAATTTTAACAAATTAAATCTATTTATATATTCAAAAATCTAATTTAAAAAATAAAAAATTGTGATTTCATCTTAAATTGTGATTTCATGTTAAAAATCAAAACATAAACAGTAAAACAACTCTCTTTTTCACCACTCAACACAAACTCTAATAAAAAGTGAGATTGAAATATCTCACCACTCAACACAAAATGTGATAAAAAGTGGGATTGAAATATGATGTACCATTAAAGGAGAATACCACAAAAAGCATATGGATGGAATAGATCCATTTAACATTTAATAGATTAGGTGTCTGAGTTAATATATTAAAGTATTTAATTGCATTTCATATTATGATTGAAAGTTGTAGTTTCAATAATATTCTAAAGTTGAACGAGGTTGAAAGAATTGGGAAAAAACTTTAATTTCTTTTAACAATCAACTAAAATTACAATGAAAGTAAATGAAAATTGGTTTAGAGTTTCCATTTAATAGGTATGTTATAAATTCTTAACCGTTTTATTTTTCAATGTATTTAATTATGTGATATATTTAGTAAATTGAATTCCATGATTTATAAAAGATAATTTAGTAAGTAAAGTTAAATTTATTTAATAATATATAACCTATTCACTCTCCTAAAAAGTCTCCATCTAATTTTTATAGATGAATATGTATAACATAAATTGTGTAATTATAATATTTTTCACTAGATTTATGTGATATATAAAACAAATTAATTTAGATAAATACAAATAAATATACATAAATTGGTATTATTCACATAAAATGAGTTAATTTAGATAAATACAAATAAATATATATAAATTGGTATTTAAATAAGAAAGGAAAATTAATTTTGAGTTTTAATAATGGAATTTTTTTTATAAAAATTTAAGTTAGATAAAATCTTTTGAACTGCAATCTTTTTTTAAAATCTTGTAATTTATTCACATGTAATTTCATGTTTTTTAATTCCAATTATTTATTTACATTTAATTTCATATTTTTTAATTCATTAAACTATTTAAATATTTAAAAAATAAATCTAATGTATATAAATTGTATTATTAAATTGTAGCACACATAATTAACATGGAGTCTAGAGAAACCAAAACCAACAATCACCACAAGAGGGCACACCAAACCCAAACCCATAGCCAACAAATGTAAAGATGGAAATGGATGAAGGGTTGAGGTGTCTTAGATATCTTGTTGAAGACTTACGAAATCCTAGAGATCCCTCTTGATTTTAATTAGCTAGTGCCTTGGACACTATTCTATCATCAATGGCAAGTTCTGAGGGCCAATTAAGCAATATTTCTAATTATAGGGCTAGGATGTTTGAATATTATAGGATTGGCCTAGATGAAAACCAAGTTAGAGACTTAAACATTACAAAACAACAATGGATGACATTGTTCATTGATCCTAGAACCAAACTACAACCATGAGTCACAAAAATACGCATTTGAATGGACTGGTGCAACTACCAACAATTTAAGGATAATTGGATGGATAGATTGTTTATGGTATTTGACTAACCTCCCTGCAATAATAGGGAGGTGCCTCTATATTTCCTTATGAAATTATGGGCAAAGTTTATGTTGGGTTACCATGTCAACTACTGACATTGGTGAATTCCAGTGGGTGGGTCGTTGGTCTGCACAGGATAGAGAAAATGTTAGGCATGACCTAGTGTTAGGACGTTGTCCTCCTAGGAAAAGGGATAATCCCCCAAGCTCAGCATCCTCATGTCACAGAAGGAATTGGATGTATGAAATAAAGGATAGTCTTGCATGCTCATCATCTCTCGTAATCTCTTGCAAGTGTGTTTGGCCAAGGCTTACATGACTACACTACCCACAATCGCACGGCACAATGTTTTTCAAAATCATCCCCTAGTTCAAAAATTACATTGTGCCTTATTGAGAAAAACCCTACTTCTGGAGATCCTCGAACAAAACATTTTTCGGGCAACGAAATCATAGGTGAGGGGTGAACCTAGTTGTAATATGGTATCAGGAGTGCAACGCAACCAATGGTTCGTCCATCTGATGCTTAGTTAGAGTTTTATGGCGAGTTGAAACTTGCCTCCTAAAACCATTCACGGACATATTGACAATTTGGTCCAGGGGCATAAATTCAAAACCAAGTAGAATAATTGAGTTCCTAGTGATAGGTGAAATTTTTTTCTTCTGCAACAGGGGACAACTACCCAATCACAAGCCCTAATTAGACTCATTTTTCATTTGGGATGATAGTTTCCAACCGATATGTGAACTTTTTTTTTCACTCAAGTTGTTTTCTCTTTGAAAAAAAATCTTAATTGTTTAATCTTTCATATAACTCAATCTAAATTAACAAAAAGAAAACTAATCTACTATTCCTATCTCAAGAACAAAACTAAAAAAAATGTAAAAAGGAAGGATATATTCTCAAGACTTTATCATCTCAAAAATACTTTGAATTCAATAACAATTGCTATTGCTACTAAAAATAGATAGCAATAACTCATGTCTTGGTTTTCCCAAAAATATCTACAAGTATATCAACTAAATCCCCAACTTACATAAACTTATGCCATGAGACCATTTACTAGTGGAAGTGTTGAAACCTATAAAAAATAAAAAATCATCTTTAACGCAAACAATAATGTGAAACCACTTCAGAAAACTTATATAAGTGTGTAAACAAGATGGAATACAAACACTAAAATGGCACAACTATTATGCATGCAAGGAAAAATGTGACGCAAACAACTAATTTTTGGAATGAAACAAGTTCGTCACAAAATCATGATCATTAAATTATGTACATTTAATTATTCCTCAATACCATTCAAAACATGCATGCAATCACATTAATGGATTCTTTCATGAAAGATAAAAAGAATCGATAATGAGAAGTACTAAAAAATGAATAAATGAGAAATAAAACAACTATAAAACCATCCCTTCCAATCAAAAGAAACAAAATAAAATCCAAGAGAAGGCAGTAATTTCTAAAATTTAATGGGGGGACCCTTTACTTTTGTCAAAAATAAAGGGGGGATGTTGAGGGTTCAAAATTTTTCTAAGCTCCTTCAAGTGTGTTTGGTCAAGTCCCACATTACCATCCTACCCACAATCGCCATACACATTGTTCTTCAAAATCGATCCCTAGTTTAGAAATAACATTATGCCTTACTAAGCAAAAACCTAGTTCCAGAGATCCTCAAGAAAATCATTTTCCAAGAAATAGAATCACAGGGGAGGGGTTCCCCTAGTTGTAATCTGATGTCAGGAGTCCAATGCAACTGATGGTTTGTCCATCCAAGTCATAGTTAGAGTTTTATGGTGAGTTGAAACTTGCTTCCTAAAGAAATTCACCTCCTAAATCCATTTAGGGACACATTGACAATTTGGTACAGGGGCATAAAATATAATCCAAGTAGAATAATTGAGTTTTTTCATCTCCTGCAAGTTTGTTTGGACAAGGAATCACTTGACATAGTGTTCTTCAAAATCGATCCCTAGTTCATAAATTGCATTGTGCCTTAATGAGAAAATCTCTAGTTCCAAAGATCCAATAAAAAACCATTTTCCAAGGAATGAAATCATAAGGGAGGGGTTCCCCTAGATGTAATCCAGTGTCAGGAGTCCAACACAACTCATGATTCATCAATCTGAGGCCATGTTAGATTTCTATGACAAGTTGCAACTCACCTCCTAAATTCATTCAAGGACACATTGACAATTTGATCTAGGGGCATAGCATTCAAATTGAGCATCATAATCAAGTTCCATAAAATCCTGCAAGTTTGTTTGACCAAGGCCCAGGTGACCACGCTATCCACAATCGTTTGTCACAATGTTTTTCAAAATCGACCCCTAGTTCATAAATTGCATTGTACCTTATTGAGCAAAACCCTAGTTCTGGAGATCCTCCAACACACTATTTTTCGAGAAATGGAATCACAGGGGAGGGGTTCCCCTAGCTATAATATGGTTTTAGGATTCTACTGCAAATGATGGTTCATCCATTCTAGGCTCGATTAGAGTTTTATGGTGAGTTGCCATCACCTCTTAAAGTCATTCACATACATATCGACAATTTGATCTTGGGGCGTAAAATACAAACCAAATAGAACAATTGAGTTCTGTAAGCTCCTTCGAGTATGTTTTTCCATGTCCCATGTGACCACACTACCCACAATTTCCTAACACAATGATTTTCAAAATCAACCCCTAGTTGATAAATTGCATTGTGCCTTATTGAGAAAAATATTACTTCCGAAGATACTCGAACAAACCATTTTTTGGAAATACAATCACAAGGGAGGGGTTCCCCTAGCTGTAATCATGTCTTAGTAGTCCAAAGCAATTGACGGTTCATCCATGCGATGCCCAGTCAGATTTTTATGGAAATTTGCAACTCACCTCCTAAATCCTTTCAGGGACATGTTAACAATTTGGTCCATGGGAATAAAATTGAAACTGAGAAGCATAATTGAGTTATGTAAGCTCCTACAAGTGTGTTTGTGCAAGGCCCAAAAGACCACATTGTTACGGAAAATAAATTCCTATGTCTATGGCTCAAGGCCACAATAGAGTGATACCCTAAAATACCACTCTCATATTCAAATCAAGCAATCAATTAAAAGTAACAACTTTGAAATAACTAACTTTGAAAGGAAAGAGAAAAGAAGAAACCTAGATTCTGACATTTGATGTCGATGCCCCATGAAGGATTTTTTTCCAACACTCTTCCACAGTGATACTTTGAAATCTCCTGCAAACAAAGAGACAAGCAACTGCAAATAGGTAGTTATCTGATAACTAACTAAACATGATCATTTCAATTTGAATAATAGATTCAAATCAAGATATAGATAATCTATTAAAACCATGAATCAACAAATGAAATTGGATGAGAACGAGAGATATTTTATTATGAACAACATGAAAGTTGGTTACAACATGTAACTGTTGTGGAACAATCTTGAAACTGGGATCCAAGCTCCTCCACCCAAGGTCATAGATGATAAACAAGACCTCCAAAAATTTGTGCTCAAAAAGGTCCACGGAAGGAAAAGGATTTCTTCCTGATAAGATAGGGAGAACACAACTTTTGAAAAAAAGGGTTTTCAGATGGGAAGGATAATATCGGATGCAAGGGGAAAATGGGACTTGCAGGACTATAATGAAAATCTCAACATAAGGATGCATTTCTCTATTATGTTTTTCTTCCACCCAAAGTCTATAATTTATACTCCTTTTCGACAGTTCGAGTAGTTATGGATGAGCTACGGGAGGTTAGGAACCTAAGGAACCCATCAAATCTGCCCGAAAAGTTAGAATTTATTATTTTTTGAGCTAAATTAACATATATGCAGGTTTTTAACTAGAAAGGGGTGTATGTATGTAAGTTGCTTTAAAGAGAGTTGCATACATCAAGCAAGATGGGTTTTTTTAAGTATTTTTAGAGAGGAAAAGGGGGATTTTGGTACTACAAGCAGGGAAAGGGATGTAACTTAGGCCAATGAGTCATCATAATCATATGTGGTGTCAAATGACACTATCAAAGATGCCCCCTAATGGGTGAGGTCAAAAGAGAAAATTATGGTTGAAATACATTACAAAATATTCATGAGATTGTGGAGAGGCCCTCGTAAGAGTAGTTGAAGACCAATTCTAGAACAATAGTTACAAGAGAAACAAGTAAGATACTCTCTTCCCAAGTCGGGCATGCTCGTGCTTAGGAGTGGTATAAGCATGGTCGTCAAAATCAAGTACACTACAGATCCATGAGTAATGAAAGCATAACTGATGTCCATGGCCACGAAAAATGTACACATTAGATCCATGTAATATATATAAGTAGCAATCATGGCCAAAAGAAAAATACACAGTGGATCCATCCAAATGTAGATCATAGCCACGAATGGATACACAATGGAGTTATGTCTTGGAATCAATTAGAGGATATATAGAGCCAATGGAGTGAACAGATTGATCCTCTGCAAGTACAAATGTCAAAGAGGGTGGTACAATCAATACAAGTTGGGTAAGAGCACAAAAGAGGTGATGATCATACTTCACCTTAGGTATTCAAAACAACCCATCATGGTACGAGTCTAAATTATGCAAATATATGTGTTGAATTCAAACACAATGAGACATCATTTGATTACTGTTCATTGATGTATATTGTTAACAAACGCGAGACAACCCACCGATAATGATAATGGGTGTCAATGTACCTGGTACAATCTAACAAGTGTGAATAAAGGAGTTGATCTTGAACACCTAATAGAATATATCGATCAGGGGACATTGTTGTATTCCCACTATCAATAGAGAGGGAACCTGACATTGATCACTGCAATCCCTAAGTTACTAAAAATGACTCTAGATCCCTGTCCCGGAGTAAGATGTGTTGAATTCGATAGGAAGAGATCCGCTAGAAGGAAGGAATTAAGGAATCCTCCATCATCCAGCATGAGGATTGGAGGAAGGCCAAAGATTTGGAAGAACTAGGATGAAAATATTAAAAGGACCAAACCTAGGTATGACTCCAACATGTACCATATGGAATAGCACATGGCATAGACTCTCTGAATAGTATCCATTGATGAAGACTGCTGACAAAAATGACGAATCCACCAATGGGGTCAAATGAAAACCAAGGTACCGAATGAATTCCTATGAGTGATAATGGGTATTGACATTGAATACAAGGGAAACCACTCAGTCAGTGACCAATGATGATTGTCATCTATTGAGTGAAAGGTCACCTATCAATTATGTAAATATGCCTAGGGTCCAACTCTAGGTCATACTCTCAGATAAATGTGTCATAGTAAATTAAAGCAGACCCACTAGAAAGAAGTCAGCAGGTACCTTGTATACTAGCACGAGTGAGACACAAAGATACTTGTGAAACTGAGATGTACTTTACACAAGGGAAGGCCAACTTAGAAAGTCAAGGATTCTATAGAGTGGCCGACACGGGTTGACTTCCCTTGAATAGAAACATGATACAAAATGTGACTTGGGAAAAATTCACTATAAATTGGGATACGTCTGCAACACATGAAGGATCAAGAAATGCTTGTTGGCATGTTTACATGCAAAGTGTGCTTGTCATTGATGGCAAGAACAACAACGATGTTGGAAGGTTTTCAGGCAGTGTGTGCATGGAAAGAACAACAGTGAAGACACAAAAGAGAAATCTCGAGAATCTCAGGAGGAGAAGCGAACAGTATGCAGATACAAGAAATCTCAGAAGAGATAGCAGTTTCCAAAAGCACAGATGAGGCCCAAGTCACCAGGACTCTTAGAAGGATAAAATTTCGAGGCCTTTGACACTTAGAAATTCTTCCAAGTCGGGAGGATGGATAAGCTCAAAAGGAAGAGAGATAGTGGGCATTGGATCACCAATCCAGAATACCCGATGGTCGTCAGATCAGAGTCCAGAGAGAAGGAGCACGTAGAGGAGGAGATTCGACCTCAGTCGTCGGATCAGATTGCAATGAGATTTGAACCGTTGGATCTAGAGGGCCCGTGGCGAGAGATCGACATTTCACTGATTCACGAGTTGGAGAAGTCAAAGGTGAAAGAAGTAGGAACTCGCGATATGAGAAATCACGAAATGATCTGAGCCATTGGATCTAGAGGACACGTGGCGAGAGATAAACATTTCCCTAACTCGTGAGCTAGAGAAGTCAAAGGTGAGAGTTACAGGAACTCGCGATATGCAAAGTCGCGAAATGATATAAGTCTTCGGATCACCGAGGATATGAATCGTTGATATGATATGAAGTCTAAGTCCACGATATTGATTGCAATCATCGATCAAAGGGAGAGATCTCGACCGTTGATCTGATATGAAGCATTTTAGAGTTTCGTGAGTTGAGAGATTCGAAGCAACTCACAACAGGAAATCGCGAAACGCGAAATCACGATTTGATCACAGTCGTCGATCAAAGGGAAAGGTCTGGACCATTAATATGATATGGAGTATTTCATATTTCACGAGTTGGGAGATTCAAGGCAACTCGTAGCAGAATATCGTGAAACGTGAAATCTTGAAGCACCCTAGAGCATGGCCCTAGGTCATAGCCAGAGGTCACATGAATGACGGGATTAGAAGCCAAAGAAGCCATGGTTGATTGGTTGTAACTACCAGAACGCAGTGATGAAATTGGCCAGAGAACTTGAGGAGTTACAGGGTGATCACCAGAGGAGCTGAAGAATATTGAGGTAACTTCCACTGGAATGAAGACTGATCATAGAGACAATTGACAGATGGAAAAGTGTCAAAGACTATAACTGCAATAGAGAAGATAATCTCGACTGTGACAGAGAAGATGAAGAGTTGCACTGCCAGAGAAGGCAGAGAATCTTAGGATAAGACGAGTGATGATGAACGCATGGAGCTAACAGCCTGAAAAGATGAAGAGTTTGTATGATGATCAAGTAGATGACTTGACGTGGGAAAGTAATGCACAACAAAGAAGTGAAGGAATTCGGCTAGTTATCCATACAGTTGTAAGGAAGAGGGGTAGTGAACAATCTGTAGGGAAGAACAATCATGTATTGAATAACATGCAAAGGCATTGCGTAGAGGATGCAGTTGATCCACATAGAATATAAAAATGCAGAACAAAGAAGAGATGTGGGTTGTTGTTGAGAGTGTTTCATGCGGGTAGAAGCATGTTGTGTGCAGGAGTTGAAGTATACAGAAGAGGCGTGGTGTATAGAATGGAAACAAGACACATAGCATAAATCGCAGAAGAAGAAAGGAACATAAATGTATATCTGAGAGAAGAACAGAAAGCACAGTAGACGCGAGGAAAGAGACATTGATGTAGGCAGAGAAAAACAGTGTAGAAGAATAGTGATGAGACTGGTAAGCCATAGATAAATGTTGTATCACTGTGATAAATCCAAGATAGAAAATATTTAAAGACAAATTGGATGTCTCTAACCAAATGTGATTTTTTAATCTTAGGTTATACCTAAGTTTTGAGTTTTAATTATTGAACTTGCACACAATGCGATTGTTTTTCAAACATAGATAACCTAAGTTAAGAGTTTTAATCTTAGATAACAATTGCATCTATTCATTGAGGTCATTAAATTCATGTCAATGGAATAAATACATGCGAAGTGCAACTATTTTTTCATAATATTTTTTTTTATGAACTCCTAAAGTATTTTTTTTAATGATCTTGTAACTAAATTTGTAACATAATTTACAGTTATCACCATTCCACTACACAATCTTTGTTATCTCTGATTATTCTCTCTCAACCTTTTTTTTCCATCTCCATGTTTATTGTCTCCTAATATATTTTAGGAGTTTTGTCCCGTGTTATACCCCAGCCAAACTGTCTAGGTGAGTGCACGAAGTTGGTGGCCTAAAACGGTGCAAAGAGGTCATCACGAACACACACTCGTAGAAACATGTGCACGTTTCTAGGAACGTGCACGTGTTCTTGATCTGACAGGTTCAGAAAAACATGAATCTACACTCAGAAATCCATGTAGGAACGCTCCCAAGAATGCATGCACGTTCTCAAGAATGTGTGTGCATTCTTGAGAAACATGTGTACAAGAACGTGTGTGAATTCCTAAAAAAAATGAAATAAAAATAACGCACACGTGCTTTAGGAACACATACACATTCCTAAAGTGTGTGTACATTATTAGGAACAAAAACACATATGTGTTCCTGTTAACATGAAATATCTCTCTTCCCCCCCCC
>ML791547.1:90864-123185 GCA_009831015.1 Picea engelmannii
ACGATGTTGCATTAGACACCACTCAAAGCGCTACCTTATCATTGGCGACACCTTGTACCGTCGTGGAATTGATATTGTCCTTCGAAGTTGCTTAACCCATGAAGAGGCTGAACAAGTTTTAAATGACTATCACTTTGGAGCTTCTGGCAGTCATCTTTCTGGGATGGATACAACCCAAAATATTTTACTGTTGGTTATTTTTGGCCTTCCAAATTCAAAGATTGCATTGAGGTCGTTAAAAAATACCCACCCTGTCAGATATTTCAAAGGAAAGCAAGTACCCACATAGCTTCATTTCATCCCATTGTCGTCATCGACCCCTTTGCAAAATGGAGCATCGATTTTATGCAATTAAGCCTCCTCAGTCGAGGGGCACGATTACATTATCATTGTCATCGATTACTTCACTAAATGGGTTGAGGCTATGCCTACATTTCTTAACGATGGCCACACTGCTCATTTCTCATCTACGAGACGTATCAAAAATGCATGAAAAATCAATATGATAAGTCCATCCAACCTCGCGCTTTTGAAAAAGGAGATCCATTCCTAGTATATGATCAAGATCATGACAAAATGGGGGAAGGAAAGTTAAAACCCATGTGGCATGGGCCATACATCATAAAATGTTTGTTACACATAGGCACCTACGAGTTAGTAGACTACGATGGAATATCTCTCAGTTAGCCCCGAAATGGGATTTACCTCAAGAAGTACTATGCATAGAATATCTCGCATGTGTGCTTTGTACATTACTGTACTATATACTTTTGACTTGGTGTGTCTTTTCTTTTGCGTGCATGATTTCTGTCTCAGTTGCTTATACTTTTCCTTATGATTGAATGTGAAGATGACATCATCCCTTCCCATCTATTTCAAGTTTGTGGATGGCACTTGTTATTGGGTAAATCGGTGAATGCGGACATAGAATGATCCCCCTACATCCACCTAGATCTAGAACAAAACACGACAGGACATGGCACTTTCCCTAGGCTCTAATCATCAAATTTACTACTAAATAAAAGGCGATAGACATACCTTTAAATGTCGCTTGCTTATGTCTTTGTTGTTCCTGTTTTTCTCCGGTGCTCTTGTGATACTGATCCTGCAGTGAGACACAAACCAACCAAAGTGAAAGCAATAAAAGTATATTCAATGACAATCCTATGCATATGATCAAGGAATTATGCAATAAAATAAAGATAATTCTATGGGAAGAAGCATGCCACTGTATTATATTAAACAATAGGAAGAGAGATTACAACCGGATGCCTTGATGTCGTAAGGTTTCTTCAAACTGTTCCTTTCTTCCCATACACTTCTTGCTCCAAGGATTCTGAGACCATGGATCTAATAGCTACTCACAATCTATCTTAACAAAGCAAAATCTCAAAGCCACTCTAACCAAGCTAACAATCTCAAGCCAAATTCAACTAGATTTCTCCATGAGAGCTCCTCTCCTTTTATAAGCTAAAGAGGATAAGGTGAGGAGGTTAGGATGATCCCACTAAATCATGAAAGCGAGTAACATCAAAACCATTCGTAGGCCACCTCACCATAGAAGCTTCTCCTTCTAAAAGCATCGAGAAAATGCTCATTTTTCCCATGTACGAAGGTTGCTGCGACCTGGCTATAGTGTAGCCTGCGGAAATTATGTGCCCTAGATATAGTGTAGCTTGCGGAAATTAGCCATTTCCGCACCCCAGCTATGGTGCGTAAATGGAAAGGAGTTGACCGATTGGTGGAAAGGAATCGATCAATTGGGTTTCACTCTCTAATAGGAGAGTGGGATCGACCAAGGATGAGATCGGATTGACCACTTGGTCCATTGGTTCAACCAAGGACATGACCAGATTGACCACTTGATCAACCAGACTGACCCATGGGGTAACCAGATTGATCATTCCATCAACTACAGGTGGGTTGAGAGAAAGCTTGTGATAAGCAACTGGAAGTTGAGGTTGTGAAACAGTCATGTCTTCTAGGAATTTCGAGGCTTCTTCCATATGAGGGCAAAGATGAGTTAGATGACACCCTTTGCATAACATACATGGGAACCTGGCTCTACTTTTCTTCTTCCCAACTATATTGTGACTAGTAAACGTGAGGTCATCAGCATGTTGTTTAGAGGCTGACGACATGGGTTGGCGAGGGTGTGTAGACCATGCTTCTATAACCTTGGATAGACCAGGGAAATCCTTAAGAAGATGGATACCCTTACAAAGACGGCAAGGGTACTTGGGCTTACGGGTTGTTTGGGTGATCTTGACATCATCAACACTCCCAACACGATCAACAATAACTGGTTTCTTTCCAACATGTCTGACAATGGTTGGAATTTTAGATCCTTGTTTATTTTTCTTCTTTTTATTCTTCCTTTTCTTCTTCTTCTTATTCACCGAGTTACTAGCTTCAGAGCTTTTACTCGACGAAGAAGATGAAATGGAAGACGACCTTGCAAGTGGAGAAGGTGAAGAAGATCTTACTGGTGAAGAAGGTGAAGGATCAACATGAGGTTGAAGTTCTTGGGGGAAAGTTCTTACAACTGAAGCACTAACTGCATTCGGGATTACTTGAGTGGAAAACAACCATACTGGTAATCCAATTGTGAGACCTAGAAGGCTCAAAGTAATGATGTGAGGAGGACCAATGTTTCTGTAAGAAGAAAAAACAAAAGGCTCCCCTGGAGCAGGGGTTCCTTCATTGGTCATTTCAGGAACTGACACCATTAGATAAATATCCAACCTAGAGTCTACTAGGGAAAACAAACATCACACGCTAAAAATATAGTAAGAAAGCAAGAAAACAAAACTTTCTCACAATGAACTCTCTAGTTGGTGATGAAATCCAACGTCGTGGGATCAAAGTAAGAAAGGGTTGAGATAGAGTGGGTGGAAAAGTTATGTGGACGACCTTCTTAACTTACTTATGCCTTAGTGCAAGCTCCCACACATAATCGTGGGTATACCCTCCAAGGAGCCTGAGTGAGTTTGCCCAACGTCGATTCCAAGTACCATGAAGAATTGCCCCTCCACGGTCACCTTGTGTAAATACCCTAAAGAAAAAGGCCACTAAGGTTACCAATTACTACAGTGATTCCTAGGGAAACAATCGACAATATGATCCACACACAAAGGCAGGGTATCTAGCCTGAAATCAATTTGAAAGGCTTCCACTCATCATTGTGGGTATACCTTCAAGAGACCCCCATAATACGCGCAATCTCTACACCAAGACCAACAAAGCAGGGTGAGTAACTCTACTAGTCTCAATGCGACCTCATGATTGACCCTTGTGTTATAAGGGATTCCCAGGACAAAATGTAATAAGTGGATTTCACCGCTTCCTAAGTCAAGATTCTACGTTTGTTTGTAGCTTTGAAAAGTTATCTTTCACACCTATTCCAAAGCCCTACAACTAATCTAATGTAGGTTTGCTACCAGAAAATATAAAAATGTCTAATCAATTTTTATAAGCGCTTTATTTTATGGCTGTAGTTACTCAAGAGGAAAATGATTGTTAGGGTCCTAACTCACACATAGGTAGATCAATATATTCAAATGTAATAAAGGTCAATATTAATAAGGCCTTTCAATAAAATAGAATAAGGCAAATGTAAGAAGACCTAATAGAAGCTTCCGCTTATAGAAGGACCTTCCTCTATATGCTTCTCTTGATAGACATATTTAGTATAAATAAGGGTCGAGGGTATGAAAACCCTAGATTGGAGATTATTGTAACAGAGCACTGCTCGACTGGAGGTTTCCCCCTCAAAGAGGCCCATGAACATTGCTTTATGAATCAAAGTGTTATTTCTATTGTTATTCTTATATCATTTATGTGTTATTGTGGAGATTATGCTGGTTATATTACTGTTATTCTGCCATTTCTAGCATTTTATTTATGTTCTGCATACTTTTTATATCTAGTATATTACAAGTGGTATCAGAGCACATTCCTTGGTAGAAATTGTGGGAATTTTTGCCAAGGTAGAGACGTATTCCGACGTCTTTGAGCCACAGAGATATGTCGTTAAGATCATAAACCTGCAGTTGAGGGATTCATACACGCAGAAAATACAAGTGGTTCTTAAGCACACATCTGTTGGCCACCCTTGTAACCCCTGTTGGTACCCCTTCGAGTGGTAGCGCATCAGACAACACCTATGTACGGATCGGCCTAGATGTCATGAAGCCCTCTTTAGATAAACCAATCAGTCACCTGACTGATATAGTGCCACCGAGAACAACACTCGGGAAGATACTCTCTAGTACCTGGGTAGTCGAGTTGTACGACTAAGGGTACGATCTATCCTCCTTAGTTAGTGCCCTGAGATATTGGGTCGAGTACTACTGTTATACCCCACACGTATATCAGAGAGCTATAGCACAGGGCAAACCCTTGTCTGTAGAACCCTTGAATACCTAACCCTTGGGGGACAGAAACATAAACAAATTAAAATAGATAAGATCTATTGCCACGTAACTGTGTTCGGGTTGCCAAGTAAATACACATTTCTTTCTGGTTAAGAATTTGGGGATTTCATCGCTGCAGTATTCTTCAAATCGGAGTATAACTCCACAGGTGTAAAAAAAAAAAAGTCTGGAAATTTTTTCACCATTATTTGAGACCGATTCCATTGGATTCATCTCTTCACCCTTATCACATTCATCCATATCATTTTTCAGAAAAATTTTGACCCCACCCGCCCCTTTTCAATTCACCCATCCTCGTGGCCCATACCCGTAGCCAAGACCTGAAAAACTCGCTTCAACACCTTGCAATCTAGTTTCCTCGAGACCCAAAAAGAAGTGAAACAACTCAGTGTTACTGTTGCCTCCATCGATACATCCATCAATACAACCATAAATACAACCATGCAGTCCTCAATGGAGGAAGTCAAACAAGAACTAACCACCCAGCTTGAATTTGTATTTGCATCACTCTGCACCAAACTGAAGATCCCTACAAATGACCCTTTCTCTGATGCACCACCAAAGACTGAAGGTGAAAATTCCTCCCATTCCCATACCTTTCAGCCCCATCACTTTCAACGTGACCTACACCTTACGCGGGTGGATGTGACCAAATTTGATGGCTCGGACCCCACTGGTTGGGTAACCCAAATGGAACATTATTTCTCTTTATACGGCATTACAAATGACTTGGCCAAACTCTGGTATGGTGTTCTCCATCTAGATCAAGAACGTTAGCAATGGTGGCAATGGAGAAAAAATTCCATCAAGAGTATATTGCTTGGACCCAATTTGTGACTAAGCTTTATGAACGCTTTGACACGGACACCAACCATTTGGGTCGTTTGACAAAGTTGAAACAATCAGGAACAATAGAAGACTTCATAGTTGCCTTTGAGCTCATGGATTTTCGAACAGAGGGCATGACTGATGCTTTCTTTCAAGAGTGTTTTATTAGTGGCCTCAAGGATGCGATTCGGGCCCATGTCCTCATGGCTTGACCCTTGAGTTGAGTGGAGGCTACTAAAAGAGCTAAAGAAGCACAATAGGTTGTATCCTCTCAAAACCGAAAACCCTCCTTTATCCCTCACCCTAAACCCGTAAATCTCACTACTCCCTCTGCCCCATTAAAGATCCAAAAATTGACCAGGGCTGTAATTGTTGAACACCAACTCAAAGGCCTTTGTTATAATTGTGATGACAAATATTTCTCAGGCCACAAGTGTAAGGAACACAATCTTTTTATGGCCATCTCTGAGGATGTTTCGGAAGAGGATGTTGAAACTCCCCTTGTGTCTAAGTCACCTGAAATCACTGACATAACCCCTCCCTCAGACCTTCCTGAAGTGGAACTGGTCATTTCCCTCAATGCTCTCACTGGCTTCTCCACTCCCCAAACCCTCAAGTTAATCGGTTACATCAAGCATCGGAAGGTCATCATTCTGGTTGATAGTGGAAGAGCCCATAATTTTATTCATCGTTGCATTGCCCAAGAAACTCATTGCTACATCCATGTCATCAACAATTTCCAAATCATGATTGCCAATGGTGGTTCCATGAAATGTGGAGGGCGTTGTGAAAATGTGCGTCTCCAAATCGGTGACTACCACCTGAAATCCCATATGTTTTCTATCAACATGGGTGGTTGTGACATTGTGTTGGGTGCCTACTGGCTAAGAACTTTGGGTCCCATTCTCATGGATTTTAAGGCATTAACCATGCAATTCGACCAGGAAGGCCACCAATATAAATTCCAAGGCATCACTGCTGGTTCACCTAAGGTCATTAGTTCCCATCGCATGGAAAAGCTGCTCAAAAAATGTCATTCTAGTGTCATTGACCAACTCCATGCCATACAAGCAACAGAGACACCCCCGGTGCCGCAAGACCTCCAAGCCCTCTTTTCTAAACATCAAATGGTATTTTCCACTCCCCAAGGACTCCCTCCTTCCCACAGTGTTCATGATCATTCCATTCCCCTTGTACCTTGAAGCCTTCCTCCCAATATCCGTTCGTATCGCCACCCCTTTTCACAAAAAAATGAAATTGAGAAAATAGTCCAAGAACTCCTTAATGCAAGCGTTATCTACCCTAGTACGAGCCCTTACTCTTCTCCTATAGTCATGGTCCTGAAGAAAGAAGGTTCTTGGAGAATGTGTCCTGACTTCCGTGCCCTCAACAATATGACCATTAAAGACAAATTTCCCATTCCTGTCATTGATGACCTCCTGGATGAATTGAGTGGCGCCCAATTATTTACTAAACATGATCTTTGCTTGGGCTATCACCAGATACGTATGAAAGAGGCAGACATTCCCAAGACAGGCTTTCAAACTCATGAGGGCCACTATGAGTTTTTGGTCATGCCCTTTGGCTTGTGTAATGCTCCCTCCACCTTCCAAAGCCTCATGAATCATGTATTTCATCCCTTTCTCCGTCATTTTGTCTTAGTTTTCTTTGATGATATGCTCATCTATAGAAAAACCTGGATAGACCATCTTACTCATGTGGATTGAGTTCTCCATCTACTCTCTCAGCACCAACTTTTCCTGAAACAATCTAAATGTGCCTTTGGTGCCTCAGAAGTAGAATACTTGGGTCATCTGGTTGGCAAGGATGGCGTCAGGGTGGATCCGAAAAAGATTGAAGCTATGCAAGACCGGCTGCACCCAAATACTCTCAAAGTCTTGTGTGGATTTCTGGGCTTAACAGGGTATTATCACAAGTTTGTTAAGAATTATGGAAATATTGCAGCACCTCTCACTGCTCTCCTCAAAAATAACTCTTTCACTTGGACTCTAGCCACTACTCAAGCTTTTCAAACCTTGAAGACGACCATGTGCACCACTACGGTTCTAGCCCTTCCTGATTTCACAAAGACCTTTATGTTGGAATGTGATGCCTCAGGGAAAGGAATCAATGTTGTCCTTATTCAAGAGGGTCAACCTTTGGCCTTCACCAGCAAGCAACTATCTGAAAGGAATTTGGCAAAACCCATTTATGAAAAGGAAATGTTGTCTTGTCTGCATGTCATTGATCTGTGACACCCTTATCTCTTGGGGCAACGTTTCCAAATTAAGACAGCGCATCAAAGCCTTAATTACTTTCTGGAACAACGCATTTCCTCCCCGGAGCAACAAAAATGGGTGACTAAGCTCTTTGGATATGATTATGAGATCATTTACAAGAAGGGAAAAGACAATGTGGTGGTGGATGCACTGTCCCAAAAATATGAAGAAGAGGGATCCATTTTTTCTCTTTCCTTCATTGTACCAGATTGGCCCCAAGCTTTGTGCCAGGAATGGCTACAAGATCCCAAAAGTTTGCATCTGATCCAACAATTGCAGACCATTGCTCTAGCTCCCCCAGGGTACTCTTGGATCCAGGATGAGCTTCGATACAAAGGTTGTTTGAATTTAAGAAAACAATCAAAGCTGGGCGTTCTACCTTTTGGTGCCCGGTGCTCGAGACGTCCCATCGGGCTCCAAAAGGTAGCGTCGTTAGCTTACTCCCATTTAAACCCTCCTCGGCTTTTGACTCGCTGAACGAGACATATAACGGCAACCATCCCGGCACCTGAAGACCGTCGCCGCCCCAGGTACCTGCCCTTTTGGCGTGCGCATATCTGAAAGAGAGAACCAGAGTAAGATATTTTATCGTGGTAGAAGTGAATATAAAATACTTTTACTTTTATAAATATACGCACGCCATGCAGCCCTTGTTTATAAATACTTTTACTTTTTCATTTTTAACCTAGGTCCTTATTTTATAAATAATAAAATACTATATAAAGTTTTTTATTTTAATTGAAAAAGCTCACTTCATTGAATATTTGATTTTATGTTTAGTAAAACACAGTGATTGTTATGCTTGTATATTTGATTTGTCTTATTGTTTAGTAAAACAAAAACGTTCTATTTTTTGGGTTTTTTTTAGGAAATTATGTTATATAAATTTGGACAAAATGGTTATTTTTTATTATTTAAATTGTATTTCTAAATGCATAAATCCAACTTGCTGAAAAACCTATGAGGTACTCCCATTATATAAACCTAACCACTCAAATCTGCAGATCCAACCATTCATCACCCTACTTCTAGCAAAATCAAACTGAAAAAATTACCAAAAAAACAACCAAAAGATAGAAAATTTACACTACTGCTTTGATTTATCTTAAAAATAAAAATTTATATAATATTTTTTACACTTGTAATGTTTAATCTTTTTCACTTTTAAGAAAATCTAAATCTTTATTAAGTTTTCAAAAAATTCTATTTTAAAATAAAATTCTAACCAAGAATTTCACTTCAATGTTCGGGTGCATAACCTTAACCTTTTTCATATATGTACAACAGTTTTGGGTGTACGTATTTCTGTTTCCTGACAACATTCCAACTGAAAAAGAGTTGAGCTGAACAAGGGCATCCATAGTCCTTCACAATGACGGAATTCGTGTTCTAGTAATTTGCTCAGCTTTACGAGATTCCAAATTTCAAACCTGAACGCTATTTTCCCAAAACGAAAGCAGACCGGATGGATGTTTCATACACGTAAATACTAAACTTAAATAGGAGGTTATAGAGAACTATCATATATCTGTATGTTTGGTTTAATTGTTCTACTAAATAGTTTTTAAGGAATTAGGTTATATAATTTTGTAAGAAATTATTATTTTTTTTTGTTGTTTAAAATATATTTCGAGGAATTAGATTATATAAATTTACATGAAATTATTATTTTTTGTTATTTAAAATTTATTTCTAAATATACTCTTTATTTAATTATATAAAAATAATCCTGAAATATACTCTTTATTTATTTCAATACAATTTCTTTCCTGAAATTATACACAAATGCCAAACTTTGCCTTGTAAAGTTGTACTTTCCTGTGCATTTGGCCTACTTGAGAACCAAGTCTTCAATTTGCAGTTATATAAACTCACACGCACATTCATTCATATTAAACACAACATTCTCTCTAAGGCTTCATCTGCCTGTCAGTTAAAATGTGGCAGACACTTTCCGTTTTCAGTATATTACTCCTGGCTTTTCCAGTACAATTGAAGGCATTTTGCTCACCTCCTCCGTCCGTGGAATGCAAAAGCAATGGGGAAGGATGCCAGATCTTCAATTATCAAGGGATATGGGAAGACCGCAGAATTTGCAGAGCTGCCGAGGCTGCGACACCCAGAAGGAGTGGAGGAGTTGAGAGATGGATGCGCACTGGATAAGATGTGCAAGTGCAGAAAGCATAGCCATTGCGCTCCCGAGAAAGGATATTTCTGTAGGTCAGGTACAGTTTGGAAGCAGGCTCGAGTCTGCAGGAAAGGAAATTGATATCTGATCTGCTTTACGACGGCTCTACGGTGACGTTATTCCGGAAAAAGATCGAATTGCGTGGTGTCCCTCCCGGAGTATACCGAAGGCTGGAAGACTGGATGCATAAATAAACTCAGATCATGTAATTCACTAACAGGCAGGTTATAAAAACCCTAAATTAAACAGAGATAGATGGCAATTACTGCATTGATCTATGTGGCTATAGACTGAGACTTTTTTTTAAAGCAATAAGACATTAGTTGTCTTAAATCATTTCTAATATTTTCTTCCTCTTTTGTTGTCCATGTAATCCAATGTAAAACTGCTGTTGTCCATGTAATCCAATATAAAACTGCTGTTGATCTCCTCGGTATTGAATTGAAGTTCCTCATTGTAAACATTTTAGGTTTTGATTTTTTTAAAATGTTGTTTGAAATCTTGTTAAAAAGTGTTGGATTTACATATTTGAGTGGTTTAAGTTTGTATAATTTGAATGTTTCAGTGTATTGAAGTAAGTGTTTTAGGTTTTGATTTTTTTAATTTTTTTCTTAAAATCTTGTTAGTTGGATTTACAGATTTAAGTGATTAGGTTTGTATAATCTGAAGATCTCAAAAGTTTTTTAACAAATTGAATCCATTTATATATTCAAAAATCCAATTTATAAAAAAAAAATTGTGATTTCATCTTATGTTGCTAGATTCAGAAAAAAATAAAAATAAATAAACACTAAAACAACTCTCTTTCTCACCACTCAACACAAAATGTGATAAAAAGTGGGATTAAAGTATGATGTACCATTAAAGGGAAATACCAAAAAAGCATATGAATGGAATAGATCCACTTAACAATTAATAGATTAGGTGTCTAACTTAATATATTTAGGTGTTTAATTGCATGTCATATTATGATTGAAATGTGTAGTTTCAATAATATTCTAAAGTTGCACGACGTTGAAAGAATTGGGAAATTTTTTTAATTTATTTTAACAATCAACCAAATATTATAATGAAAGTAAATGGAATTGGTCTAGAGTTTCCATTTAATAGGTATGGTATAATTTTTTAGCCAAGTCATTTTCCAATGTATTTAATTATGTGATATATTCAATAAATTGAATACCATGATTTATAAAAGATAATTTAGTAAATAAAGTTAAATTTATTTAATAATATATAATTTATTCACTTTTTTATAGAAAGTATGATTTTAATAGATGAATATGTATAACATAAATTGTGTAATTATAATATTTTTTACTAGATTTATGTGATATATAAAATAAATTAATTTAGATAAATACAAATAAATATATATAAATTGGTATTATTCACATAAAATAAGTTAAATTAGATAAATACAAATAAATATATATAAATTGGTATTATTCACATAAAATAAGTTAATTTAGATAAATACAAATATATATATATATATATATATATATATATAGATATATATATATATATATATATATTATTTACATAAAATAAGTTAATTTAGATAAATACAAATAAATATATATACATTGGTATTATTTACATAAAACAAGTTAATTTAGATAAATATAAATAAATATATATAAATTGGTATTATTCACATAAAACAAGTTAATTTAGATAAATAAAAATAAATATATATAAATTGGTATTTAAATAAGAAAGGAAAATTAATTTTAAATTTTAATTATGAAAATTTTTGTATAAAGATTTAAGTTAGATAAAATATTTTGAAATGCAATCTTTTTTTTCAAATTTTGTAATTTATTCACATGTAATTTCATGTTTTTTAATTCCAAGTATTTATTCACATGTAATTTCATGTTTTTTAATTAGGTAAACTACTTGAATGTTTAAAAAATGAACCTAATTTATATAAATTGTATTATTAAATTGTAGCACACATAATTAACATGGAACCTAGAGAAACCAAAACCCACAGCCACTAGAGGAAGGCACACCAAACCCAAACCCACAACCAACAAATGTAAAGATGGAAATTCATGAAGGGTTGACGTGTCTTAGATATCTTGTTGAAGACTTACGAAATCCTAGAGATCCGTCTTGATTTTAATTAGCTAATTCCTTGGACACCATTGTATCATCTATTGCAAGTTTTGAGGGCCAATTAAGCAATATTTCTAATTACAGGGTTAGGATGTTTGAATATTATAGGACTGACCTAGATGAAAACCAATTGAGAGAATTAAACATTACAAAACAACAATGGATGACATTGTTCATTGATCCTAGAACCAAACTACAACCACGAGTCACAAAAAGTTGTATTTGAATGGACTAGTGCAACTACCAACAATTTAAGGAGAATTGGATGGATAGATGGTTTATGGTATTTGACTAACCTCCCTGCAATAATAGGGAGGTGCCTTTATATTTCCTTGCGAAATTTTGGGCAGAGTTTATGTTGGGTCACCATGTCAACTACTGGCATTGGTGAATTCAAGGGGGTGGATCGTTGGTCCACACAGGACAGAGAAAATGTTATGCGTGACCTAGTGTTAGAACATTTGATGCAGACCCCCCTTCTCTCCTAAGGGGTTGTGCGACTTCTTGGTTAAGGATCTTCAATTTCTGAGCCGAATCGACTCTCTGAGAACTTAATGGTCTCACTTGTGATTTAACACAGTTCCTTTTAGTCTTCTAGTGCAGGTTTTATGGCACCCGCAACCTCTTCCTTCGCGTTGTTGAAATTTCAAGTTTCATGCTCTAGCTCCTCTCCCGTTAGCCCTCTCATGTATGTGACCTTGGGCTATGTCCTCACATAATCACGTTATTGCGGAGCGGCCTAGAGTGGTTTGAGACCACACTTATTTTCTCCCCGCAATTCACTAATAGCTCCCACGTATCCCTCTGACAATAACATGGTTTCGATTGCAGCCCGCTCCAAGATTTTTAAAACCCAAGCACCTTATGTCCCAACAATTAAGAACAATCGTCGATCTTGTGATCTCGGGAATTGTCTCTTTATCGACGGCTGAGATATGTCATCTTTTTGCCTTGGTCAACTATTAGTCAATGAAAATTTTCCTCCTTTCACACGCACTCCCAAATCTCTAGAGTCTATCGACGCGTGGCCTCCTTCCAAACTGATAGTTACGATTGATTTCGCCCTTTGGGCTTCGGGAGTTTCAACTCTCAACTCTTTCTTCCTCCCCAGTACTTCCAACCGAAGTTGACGATCTATTGACGCATGTCCCTCACAGATCGATGGTTGTGGTTCACTTCGTTCTTTTGGCTTCAGGAGTTTCAACCCTCGGTATTCGCTTTCTCCTTGAGTGCTTTCACCCGAAGACAACGATCTGTCGACGCATGTACCTCACAAATCAACAATTGTGTTTCACTTCTACTCTTCAGGCTTTGGGAGTTTCAACTCTCAGTCTTTGCTTTCTCTCGTAGTGCTTTCACCTGAAGACAAGGATATGTCGATGCGTGTCCCTCACAGATCGAGGGATGTGGTTCACTTCGGCTCTTTGGGCTTCGGGAGTGTCAACTCCTGAAAACTCTCTTTCTCCTGAAGTGGTTTCACCTGAAGTTCACAAATCTCTATTGTGTGTCCTTATGAATTGAACGGTTATGATTTACTTCAGCTCTTCGGGGTTCATGAAATTCAAATCCTCAACTGAAATACTTGAAGTGACTTTCCCCGAAATCTGAGATATATTAACACGTATTTATGGGCAGTCAACGACCTGGATCTACTTCAACCTTCGACTCTTCGACGATTTCACTTTCTCCTTATCCACAAAAATTCCGAAGTACTTTCTCTCCGAAGTTATGGATCTTCCTCCACTTGTCCCTCTGGATGATGGACGGTCCCTGGCCTCTTCGGGACTTCGGCGAATCCTCACTCCTATGTGCACACAACGAATTAAAACGTGTGTGCCTTTTCCAGATCCAACGATATGGAATGATCCCACCACCTTCTGGATGGATCTTAGCTGGTGATTCGTGAAACCTTCAGAGCTTCACTCCCTTTGAAGATTTCTCCCCACTATCTCTCTTGAGATTTATCTCTTGGACCCTTTGACTCCTCAGAGGGCTTGCTACGATACTTAGTTGAACTTCCAATCTATGCACTCGTTGTAGCAGATTATTACGCAAGACTTAGTTTCTTGCAGGCGATTGTGCGCACCTCGCAGCAGTCTCTTTGCACTCCTTGAAAATGGAAATTTCACGCTATCTCTTCTGAGCTTATGAATCAAAACAGACTATGTCACTCCTTGCAACAGTTTCTCAAACAAGACTTAAGTTCTTGCGGATGACTGTGCACACCTTGCAACAGTCACTTTGCACTCCTTGTAAAGGGAAGTTTCACACTATCTCTTATGAGCTTCTGATTCAAAACATACTTTGTCAATGCACTCCTTGCGGACTGTATGCACACCTTGCATGGACTCAATGAAGAGAAACAATTGAAACTTATACAAACATCTCATAGTTTCATATACTTAACAACATAACTCATTCATTCATGAAAACAAAATAACAGAGAATTGTAAACAGTAGAAACACCATGCACTAGATCAATTTTCCTCTATTATATTCATTCAAATGTAAATGGCTACACCTATGATAAAACAAAAACTAGAAATTCAACAACAACTAAATCACAACAATCTCCTACTAATTTCCAGCAGCCTCATTCGGGCATACACCACCTCTATTTATCTTAGAGCGTTCTTAGGGTTCCCTCTGACTACTCGTCTTCTCGAAAAAAAAAAACTAACTGCTACCTGAGTTTCGTTACATTCAGGACTAGGAGTGAAACTCTCAGATCACTCGTGATCATTTATCTCCCAAGCGTTTGATCTTCTTCAGTTTTCAATCATTTCAAAAAGATTTGCAGGAAATTCCAGCAGTTAATATTCTTGAATGATTCAAAGGTGTGCTAAGGCGATGAGTTTTCTCTCCACGTGTGCTCACTGACGATGCTCCTAAATCATACTCCCATGGCCAAAAATTCATGGACTCTTGTCCATGAGCTCCTGCATTGGCTTTCCATGCTTCTGGATATCATCTTCATTTTTCCAACTGGCATCTTCTATTGGGTGTCCCTTCCACTTGATCAAATATTCAAAATAGGTATTCCTCCTAGTCTACTTGTCAATCCTCTGATCAATGATCTTCTCCATCTGTGGTTTTTCTGCTACAGGCATCTGCTTCTCCCATTGGATCTTCTCTTGATCTTTTGATCTCTTTGTGTCATCTTCCTTGTAAGGATATAGGTATGATATGTTGAATATGGGTGATATTCCCACATCATTTGGAAGCTCAATATCATAGGCATTTGCATCAAACTTTCTTAATATTTTACATGGTCCTATCTTCTTCATCTTCAACTTGTTATATGTTCCCCTTGGGAACCTTTCTTTCTTGAGATGTGTCAGAACCTGATCTCCTACTTCAAATTGAATCCCTCTGAGATGTTGATCAACTCTGCGCTTGTACTCTTGGCTAGAGTTTTGCAACTTCTCTCTGATCTGGTTATGGAGCTTATGTATTTCTGCAGCAAAATATTTTGCTCCAGTGATTCTGATCTCACTCTGTTTCAAGTCTCTCAACTCAGATACTCCTCTTGGTTGCATTCCATACAGTATTTGGAATGGGATCTTTCGAATGCTCCTGTTTGGTGAGTCATTGTATGCAAATTCTTCTTGTGGAAGAATTTGATCCCTCTGACTATGATGCTCAATAATCAGACTCCTCAAATAAGTTTCCCAAACTTTTGTTCACCACCTCAATATGTCCATCTGTCTGAGGGTGATAAGCTGAGTTGAAGGAAAAATATGTCCCCAACTTCTTCCACAATGTTCTCTAGAAATGACCAACGAATTTAGTATCTTTTTATGAGACAATACTTTTGGGTAATCCATGAAGTCGAACAACTTCCTTGAAAAACAAATTTGCAACATGTGTTGCATCACTAGTCTTCTAGTATGGGATAAAGTGTGTCATCTTTGAAAATCTATCCACTACCACAAATATAGAATCACATCCTCTTTTTTTTCTTGGCAGTCCCAACACAAAATCCATGCTTATTGCATCCCAAGGCCTCTCTGGTATTGGCAATGGTTGATACAATCCAGTGTTCTGTCTTTTTCCTTTTGCGTGTTGGAAGATTCTACATATGTTTACAAACTTTATCACTTCGTTCCTCATACCTAGCCAATAATATGAATTGCTCAATTGTGAAAATGTTTTATCATGGTCGAAATTTCTAGCCAATCCTCCACTATGATTTTCCTTCAAATGTTATCCCTCATTGAGTATTTTGGTATGCACAATTGATTTCCCTTGAATAACAATCCCTCTTGAATTATATACTCTATCCATTGGATCCTATCTCTTAGCACAGTATTTGCACATGCTTCGTATGCTTCCTTGAAATATGGGTCATCACAATACATATCCTTAAGGTGTTCAAACCCTAAGGTATTGACCTGGAATTATTGCAGAATTAGACATCTCCTGCTCAATGCATCAACAACTTTGTTAGGATTACCAGAAATATGTTTAATCACAAAAGTGAAATTTTGCATAAATTCTATCCACTTAGTGTGTCTCTGGTTTAACTTCTCTTGTCTGGTTATGAATTGTAAAGCTTGGTTATCATTGTACAAGACAAATTACTTTGGAACAAGGTAGTGCCTCCATCTCTTCAAGGCTTGAATTATGGCATAAAATTATTTATCATATGTGGAGTACTTCCTCTTAGTCTCATTCATCTTCTCACTAAAATACGCAACTGGTTTATTATCTTGGCTCAAGACTGCTCCAATTTCAACTCCACTTGCATCACATCTCACTTGAAATGTCTTTCCAAAATTTGGTAATACTAGAATTGGTCATTCTATTATCTTCTCCTTCAATATATTGAAGCTCCTCTCGGCCTCCTCTATCCATTTAAAATACTTGTGCCTCTTCTTCACTGTATCCATCATTGGTGCACAAATTCCACTAAAATTTATGATGAACTTCTTATAGAAACTTGCTAATCCATGGAAGCTTCTCACTTCAAACATACTCCTTGGTGATGGCCATTCTTTGATTGCTTTCACCTTCTGTGGATCCATCTTCAATTCATTTGAAGAGATCACAAAACCCAAGTAAATGAGTTATGTCTTCATAAAAGACGACTTCTTCAGATTTATCAATAGCTTCTCTTGTTGTAGTCTCCTCATCACTAAGGTCAGATGTCTCAAATGCTCCTCTTTAGTCTTGCTAAAGACCAATATATCATCCAGATATACAACCACAAAATTGCCAATGAAATCTTTCAGTATTTCATTCATGAACCTCATAAAAGTACTTGGGGCATTTGTTAATCCAAATGGAATAACAAGCCACTCATACAACCCTTCATTTGTCTTAAAGGTTGTTTTCCACTCATCACCTTCTCTCATCCTTATCTGGTGATATCCACTTTTCAAAGCTATCTTATAAAGGAAATTTGATCCACTGAAACAATCCATTAAGTCATCCATTCTTGGCAAAGTAAATCTATACTTGATGGTGATCTTGTTAATGGATTTTGAGTCTGTAAACATTATCCATCCTCCATCCTTATTTGGACTCAACACAGTTGGTACTACACATGGACTCAAGCTTTCTCTGACCAAACCCTTGTCTAACAATTTCTGGACATGGTTCTTTACATCCTCATTCTCTTGAGGTGTCAATATATATGTTGCTTTGTTTGACAGACTTTCTCCTGGTATCAAATCAATATGATGGTTGATACTTCTGATGGGTGGAAATGAGTTAGGCAACTCATCCACTGCTATGTCAGCAAAATTATCCAACAACTCCTGAACTTCTTCAGGAAAATCATCCATCGAAGTACCTGTAAGGACAACTCTAGGTTTCCTCACCAAAGCAAACTGCATCTCCTGTCCCTTCTTGAATTCACTTAGGAGAGTTCCTTCCCACTCCAAGGAAGTATGCTTGTGTTGGATTCTTCTTTTATATTCTTCTCCTCTATTGGCAACAACATGTGTGTCCTACCATTCGTCTCCAAGGTGTAAGTATTTTTTCTCCCATCATGAATGACATTTCTGTCAAAATTCCATGGTCTTCCCAACAAAACATGACATACATCCATGGGAATCACATCACACAGAATTTCATCGCTATATCTTCCTATCTTAAATTCACTGAGGCATTGTTTAGTGACCATTACCCGATGTCCTTTCTGCAACCATGAGAATTTATATGGATTTGGATGTGCAGTTGTCTCCAGCTCCAATTTCTCCACCATTTCTGTGGATACTAAGTTATCAGTGCTCCCACTTTCAATTATCACCTTGCATACTCTGTCTTTAGTCTTGCAAGATGTTCTGAATAAATTGTTCCTCTGCACTATCTTTTCAATTTCTGGCTCTGGTTTTAAGAGAACCCTCTTCAACATCAGGGATTTTCCATTCACTGCTCCCTCTGCTTCAACATTCAGCTTTTGAGCTTCTAAAATGTGAGCTTCACCTCCTCCTTTCTTTTTCTCAGGACATTCCCAAGACATGTGTCATGTATTTCCATAGGCATAACACCTTACTTCTCCTCCTTTGCTTCTTCCTCTTCGTCTAGAAGAACTTCTTCCACCACCTTATCTTCCTTGGGAACTTCCTCCTCTTTGTGTGTCACTGTGTGGTTTCTTAGTCTCACCTTTGGATTTCTATGTCTTATCATGGGAAACTCCCTTTCCTTTGCTTGGGCTTCTGCCTCTATTTCGTTGACTCTGTTTCCTGGCCAACTTCTCCTCTGCCTTCAGAGAAATATGATAAGCATCCTCTACTGTCCTCACTGATATCATGTTGATCTCATCCTTCATTTCATATCTCAAGAAATTTATATATATTGCAACCTTTTATTCATCCTTATCTTGTTGTCCGGTCCTAATATTCAGCTTATATAACTCCTTTGTGTACTCTTTCACTGTCATACCCTTCTGCCTCAGGTTCTGCAACTTCCTGAACAGATTTATCTGATAATCTTTGGGCACGAATTTAGCCTTCAGCTTGGCTACCATTCTGTCCTAATTCTTTATCTTTTTTTTTCCTTTGATTCTCCTCTCAGCTTGCAGTTTATCCCACCATAGTGATGCATGTCCTTTCAACCTGGTGACAACATGTCTCACCTTCTTCTCCTCATCGACATCTTCATAGTCGAAATATTTGTCCATGGATATTATCCAATCCAGTAGCTCTTAAACATCCAAATTGCCTTCATACATTGGGATGTCTACTTTGGATGTAGCTCCTAATTTAACAACTTCTCTCAGCAAGTGTTCCTCAATAACATTTTCCCCTGCAGCTTCTTCGACTTCTACTTCTTCACTCTCTTCATCACTAATGTCCTGAGCATCAGGTGGCCTCCTCTACGCTGCCTCCATCGCCTCTAATCTTGCAAGAAGCTCTATCATTTCTCTTTCTACAACGTGATTGGCTAAAGGTGGCTCCACACGTCTCCTCAGTGGCATTTTGTTGACTGTCTCTGACACATAGATTACACCTTTGAGCTCTTATTTGTTTCCTAAAAACAATTTTAGGCTCTAATACCACTTGATGCAGACCCCCCTTCTCTCTTAAGGGGTTGCGCGACCTCCTGGTCAAGGATCTTCGATTTCTGAGCTGAATCGGCTCTATGAAACCTTAATGGTCTCACTTTCTATTTAACGTAGGTCCTTTTAGTCTTGTGGTGTAGGTTTTATGGCACCCACAACCTCTTCCTTCACGTTGTTGAACTCTCAACTTTCAAGTGATAGATCCTCTCTCGTTAACCCTCTCTCACATGTGACCTCGAGCTATGTCCTCACACAATCATGTGATTGTGGGGCAGCCTAGAGTGGTTTGAGACCACACAACTTTTCTCCCCGCAATTCACTAGCAGCTGCCACATATCCCTCTGGAAATACCATGGTTTCAATTATGGCCTGCTCCAATATTTTTAAAACTAGAGCACCTTTTGTCCCCGCAATTAAACACGACCATCGATCTTGTGATCTCGGATGTTGTCTCTTGATCAAAGACTGAGATATATCCTCTTTTTTCCTTGGTCAAATATCAGTCAGTGACCCTTTTCCTCCTTTCGCATAAACTCCCAAATCTCCACGGTCTATCGGCGCGTGCCCTCCTTCCAAACCGACAACTATGATTGATTTCACCCTTCGGGATTCCGGAGTTTCAACTCTCAACTCTTACTTCCTCCCCAGTACTTCCACTCAAATTCGACAATCTATCGACACGTGTCCCTCATAGATCGATGACTATGGTTCACTTCACTCTTCGAGCTTCAGGAGTTTCAACTCTCAGTCTTCGCTTTCTCCTGGAGTGCTTTCACCGAAAGACAATGATATGTCGATGCCTGTCCATCACAGATCAATGACTGTAGTTCACTTCTTCTCTTCGAGCTTCAGGAGTTTCAACTCTTAGTCTTCACTTTCTCCCATAGTGCTTTCACCCAAAGACAATGATCTGTCGACGCGTGTCCCTCACAGATCGAGGGTTGTGGTTCAATTTGGCTCTTCAAGCTTCAAGAGTCTCAACTCCTGAACACTCCCTTTCTCTCGGAGTGTTTTCACCAAAATTTCACGGATCTCTACCGTCTGTCCTTCTAAATCGAACGATTATGATTTACTTCGGCTCTTTGGGTTCGAGAATTTCAACTCCTCGACTGAAATCCTCGAAGTGACTTTCCTCGAAGTCTCAAATCTATTGACATGTATTTCCGGGCAGTCAATGGCCTGGATCTACTTTGGCCTTCGGCTCTTTAGCGATTTCACTTTCTCCTTATCCACAAAACTTCCGAAGTACTTTCACTCCAAAGTTATAGATCTTCCGCCACCTGTCCCTCTGGATGATGGACGGTCCCTAGCCTTTTCGAGACTTCAGAGAATCCTCGCTCCTATGTGCACATAGTGACTTAAAACTCGTGCTCCTTTCCCAGATCCAACGATATGGAATGATCCAACCCCCTCTTGGATGGATCTTAGCCGGTGATTCGTGAAACCTTTAGAGCTTCACTCCCTTTGAATATTTCTCCCCGCTATATATCTTGAGCTTTATCTCTCGGACCCTTTGACTCCTTAGAGGGCTTTCTCTGATACTTAGTTGAACTTTCAATCTATGCACTCCTTGCAACAAATTATTATGCAAGACTTAGTTTCTTATGGGTGACTGTGCACACCTCACAACAGTCTCTTTGCACTCCTTGAAAATGGAAAGTTCACGCTATCTCTTCTGAGCTTATGAGTTGAAATAGACTATGTCACTCCTTGCAGCAGATTCTCATGCAAGACTTAAGTTCTTGCGGACGACTATGCACACCTTACAGTAGTCACTTTGCACTCCCTGCAAAGAGAAGTTTCACGCTATCTCTTCTGAGATTTTGAGTTGAAACAAACTATGTCAATGCACTCCTTGAGGACTATATGCACACCTTGCATGGAATCAATGAAGAGAAACAATTGAAACTTATACAAGCATCTCAGAGTTTCATATACTCAACAACATAACTCATTCATTCGTAAAAGAAAAATAACAGGGAATTGTAAATAGTAGCAACACCATGCACTGGATCAATTTTCCTTTGTTATATTTATTCAAATGTAAATGGCTCCAACAATGATAAAGCAACAACTAGAAATTCAACAACAACTAAATCACATCAATCTCCTACTAATTTGCAGCAGTCTCATTCGGGCATACAACACCTCTATTTATCTCAGAGGGGTCTTAGGATTCCCTCCGACTACTCGTCTTCTCGGAAAAAAAAATAACTGCTACCTAAGTTCCGTTACATTCAAGACTAGGAGTGAAACTCCCAGATCACTCGTGATCATTCAACTCCCAAGCATTCGATCTTCTTCAGTTTTCGATCATTTCTAAAAGATTTACAGAAAACGCTAGCGGTTAATATTTTGGAATGATTCAAAGTCGTGATAAGGCGTTGAGGTTTCTCTCCACGTGTGCTCACTGATGATGCTCTTGTATCAACCTTGTTCTCCTAGAAAAATGGATAATCCCCCAAGCTCAACATCCTCCTGTCACATAATGGATTGAATGTATGAAATAAAGGATAATCCCACATGCTCAGCATCTCTTGTAATCTCCTGCAAGTGTGTTTGGCCAAGGATTACATGACCACACTACCCACAATTGCATGACACAATTTTTTTCAAAATCAACCCCTAGTTCAAAAATTACATTGTGCCTTATTAAGAAAAACCCTACTTCTGGAGATCCTCGAACAAAACATTTTTTGGGCACAGGGGAGGGGTGAACCTAGCTGTAATCTACTATCAGGAGTCCAATGCAACCGATGGTTCATCCATCTAATGCTTAGTTAGAGTTTTATGGCGAGTTGAAACTCACCTCCTAAAACCATTCAGGGACATATTGAAAATTTGGTTCAAGGGCATAAAGTCAAAAACAAGCAAAATAATTGAGTTTCTATTGATAGGTGGAAAAATCCCCTTCTGCAACAAGGGACAACTACCCAATAACAAGCCCTAATTAGGCTCATTTTTCATTCGGGATGGTAGCTTCCAACCGATATGTGGGTGTGGTTTTCCACTCAAGTTGTTTTCTCTTTGAAAAAGAGTCTTAGTTGTTTAAGCTTTGATATAACTTAATCTAGGTTAACAAAAAGAAGACTAATCTACTATTTCTATCTCAATTGAGAGCAAAATTAAAAAGAATGTAGAAAAGAAGGATAGGTTCTCAAGACTTAGAAAGAATTTTTCATCTCAAAAATACTTTGAATACAATAACAATTGCTACTAAAAATAAATAGCAATAATTACATCTACACTATGTTGATAGCTAAAGAAACAATCAAAAATTTTGAAAAACAAATGAGTATGAGACAACAGTCTATTAAATTATTTTTCAAAGTGATATCAATTCATTCACAACCTGCAAGAACATGTCCTATTAAAATGTTATTTATGTTGACTAACGAGAAACAAATATCAAGCAAAATAAAGAAAGGTAAATAACAAACCTCTTTAAAAAAATTATTAAAAACTCTTCATCTATTTAAACACATTCATCAATTTTCACAAATCATAAAAATAATCCTTATTGGAAATGATGTTATTTTGCTCCATATATATAATTAGATGACATAATGCAATAATCACAAAAGTAATTTTCATGACCATTGAATGAAAAAACTAATAACTATTTAACAAAAATGCAATACTATGAGCTCTTGCTTCATTTAACACAAAATGCCATGGTGGCGCCATTTGTGATCCCATTTGTTGTAAATCCGTTCCTTCTTTATGATATGGTGGCACCTCTACGTGCTAGTGGTTCGGTGGCATCTCTATTTCCATGAATTGGTGAAAATTCCTCTATACTTGTTGAGATTTCGTGGGATATTTGTTCCCTTCATGAATTAGCATGGAGACATTTCATTGGATGAGGTGACTCTTTTTTTCAACGAGAAAAATACTCTTTATATTCAAAAGGATATAAAAATTTTACATAGACTGAAACATACAGCAGGCTGCTCTCTTTTGAAGAAATGCAAAAACGCCTAAAAACTTTTCAAGACTGTCAAGACTTGCAACACCGGATCTTATCAAAGACACTTCCGATCAAAACTAACATCAGAATCATGACTGTAATCGCTTCCGATCAATGAATTTCAGACCCATGGAGACAAAGACAAGTCAAATCTTTATCTTATTTGTAGGACCTTCATTGCCATCCTCCCAAACAACAAAGCAGATATGGCCCGAAGGAAGAAGCAAAGAGTTTTTTGATAAGGTATCCACCTCGTTGTTTTCTTCTCGAAGGATGTGTTTGAAAGCAAGATTTTTTTACAACAAAGCTGCTTCTTTGGTTCTTTCTTTCCAACTTCCAAGAACTGCTACCTGGAAGTCAGCGAGACCATTTAACCAGTCGATGATCAGTTTTGAGTCTCCAAGAAGTATCATGTCTTTGGTGTATCTGCTTGCCAAGACTAGAGAAACCCAAGCACCAACAAGCTCTGCCTTTGTATTTGATCCGATGCCGCAGTTCAAAGTCCATCGAATACTGGAATGAGAGTTTAAGACAATTTTCCCCCCAGCTCCGCAAAGTGCACCTCCTTGTTGAGAGGCTCCGTCAAACCAGGCCACTGTTCTATCAGTAGGGATAATGAAGGAAGGTCGACTGGTGGGCAAATCCTTTATCACCAGTCTGTGGCTTGTTGCTTCCGCAAGGAAATGGTTTTTGATACTAATAAAAGAAGGAGTCCTCTCTTGAAAAAGTTCTTCATTTCTAGCTTTCCAAACACGCCAGCAGAGATGGATAAGGGTCAATTTATGTGTGTTGTTTTCCTTGAACCAGATGCGCATACAGTCTTGAATGCTGGAGCCCGTCCAAGGAAAGATGATCTTCAGCGCAGATTGGAGGACTAACCAGATCGCTCGAACGAAGGGACAATGGAAGAACACATGGAGCGTAGATTTGTTGGTCGTCTTGCAGAGAATACATCGGCTTGGGCCCTCCCAACCACGAGCTTGTATTTTATCCCACATTAGCAATTTTTTTCCAGTCAGGATCCAAGAAAAAAGTTTAAGTTTCAAGGGGTAGTCATCTTTCCAAATTCTAAGTCTCCAGCTGTCTTTAATAGGATTCCAGCAACCTAAAGTCAAAGCAAGATATACATTTTTTACCTTGAGATGTCCCGAGCCATCTCCGCCCGTCTAGCTAATTGTATCCGGTTTCTTTTGAAATCTCAGGCCTGATTCTTTGATTGTCATGATGAATCCATCCCATTCGGGTAGAAGTTCGGGCTCAAGTTGAAGATCTGATCCACTGAGCCAAGAGTCTCCAAATGGACCTTCTGATGTCTAGTAGTAGCATTGGTTCAAAAAGATAATATTTTTTGCATGTAGGTGCGCTAGAAGAGGGGGTGAGAGAATGACTTTACTCCCCAATCCAAGGAAGTTGTCTCTGCCAACTTCGATTAGGCAGCCATTGCCCGAATTCCACGAGATCCAATGTAAAAGAACCAGCAGGGAGGAAAGGAGATGTTTCCAGATTCGAGAACCTTTTGTGGGGCTGCCTGAGGCAAATATGATCCAAAGATGAACCGGGAGATGACGGAGATACTTTGCTGAGACAACTCTATTCCACAGTCCCAGTTTTGTTAGAATTATCCACAGAGTATTAGCCGTGAGCGCTTTATAAAAAAGGGGGAGATTTTTTAGGCCCCAACCTCCCAACAGCTTTGGTTTTGATAACACCTCCCATTTGCTGAGATGAAATCCCTTGCTCTTTTTGCTGCCCAACCAAAGGAAGGAGAAGATGAGTTGACGAAGAGAAATCAAAATTGCTGCCGAGATATGTGCTGAAGCCATCCAATAAACCGGGATACTTTCCAGAACAACCTTTATCAGGACATATCTTCCTCCCATGGAAAGAAATCTGTTATGCCAGTTTAGTATTTTGCCTTCAAATTTGTTGATTAACCAGGCCCAGTCTTGTTTTGAATAGCTGGAGGATTTTAAGAAGTGTCCCAAATAGGAAAATCCCTTTGATAACTCCAGAGATGAAATTCCATACAGCTCTTTTAAATATGTAAGCAATGGGTCTTGGACATTTTTTGCAAGGAAGACCGATTTTTTAACATTGATATATAATCCTGTAACATCACAAAAAACAGTTAGAATGGAATGAATGGTAGTCCATTCAGCATGATTTGCGTTTGACAAGATCAAAACGTCGTCAACGAAAAGGATATGAAGAATATGTGTCATTCTGGCAATTTTTATCCCTTTCAAAATCCCCTCTGCTTGTTTGTTCTTAAGTAAAATGTTGAGGCCTTCCAAGATGAAAATGAAGAGAAGAGGTGAGAGAGGGCATCCTTGACGGAGCCCTCTCTTGCAGTGGAAAAACTTTGAAGCTTCACCATTGATCAAGATGGCCATGGTGGCTGAGGAGATACATCCCATAATCCAACTCATTGTTATGAAGCCTACGCCGCTCTGGATGAGAGCAAGATGCAGAAAATTCCAATTAATGCTATCGAAAGCCTTTTTAAGGTCCAATTTAAGAAGAATGGCCTTTTTCTTTTTTGTCTTTATCGAGTGAATGCATTCTTGTGCCACACCAATGGCATCAAGAATCTGTCTTCCTTTTAGGAAGCCAAGTTGTTCTTCCGAGAGAACCTTGGAAAGAAAGGGATGAAGTCTTCTGGCAATAAGTTTTGTGATAATTTTGTAACTGAGATTGCAGAGAGAAATTGGACGGAAATCATTAAAATGCCTGGGCAGATTTGATTTTGGAATCAGAACAATGAAATTATTGTTTAGCTGGGAATTTACTTTCCCTCTTCTTCTCGTATCTTCAACCACATCCAGGAGGTCCTGTCCCATAAGATCGAAAAAATGTATGAACAGTTCGACCGACCAGCCGTCGGGACCAGGACTTTTTCCTTTTTAAAGATGTTTAAAACTTCTAGAAATTCCTCCTTTGAGCAGGGGGATTCTAGAGACAAAGATTCCTCAGGTGTGACCAACTTCGGGAAAAGACCTGCTATTTCTGTCTGTGCCTCTAGTGATGGAACTGATGAATCCTTGTAAAAATCTTTAAAGTGGTTGTAAGCAGCGCTTTTGAGATCTGCCTGAGAGTGTTGTATAATGTCGTTCTCATCCTCTATGTCCCAAAGATACTTTTTTGCTCGCCTAGAGGAGGCTAATCGGTGAAAGTATCTGGTGTTTTTGTCACCACCAGCCAGCCAGAGCATACGGCTCTTCAATCTCCATCTCTCTTCGTCTTCCCGAAGGTGCAAATTCCGTTCTTCTTCCAGCTGGAAAATTTTATAGTCGATGTCCCCTCGTCTATGATCCTGTATCTTTTGAATTTGATAACGTTCCATCTCCTGATCAATTTGTGTTAACTCTGCCTGTTCTTTTTTCTTTTTATCCCTTAACCATAGAATCAATTGATTTTTTAATGCAGTGAGCTTTCTAATCAGGTGCACTTGGGCGTCTTCAGGAAACGGGTGATGGTGATCCAACCAAACCTCCTTTACCAATGTATTGAAATATGTCTCCCTTAGCCACCGATGATTACATTTGAATGGCTTGCCGGTTCCATATCGGCCCTCCCCCAACTGTAGACAGATAGGAACATGGTCTGACAGGAAGGGAAGAATTGCCCAGGCTCGGCTACAAAAGGAGGGCAGGAGAAGCTCCTCGGTGATAAGAAATTGGTCAAGTATTTTTGCTATACTTTTAGCTCCTTGTCATCCATTCCTCCAGGTGGGCAACAACGCGGCAGGCTTCATGTCTATCAAGGCATTTTTGTAAAAAATATGATTAAAGAACTTTGATAAGGGATCAGACAACGCCTTGTCACCCCATTTTTCCTTAGGACTGGTAATTAGGTTGAGATCACCAGCCAGAATGAGATTCTTGGCCGCCAGTAAGCCCAAGTCATCGAGTCATTGCCAGATAGATTTTCGGTCTGTACAGGGACCGTAGACGTTGAGCAAATTGATGGATCTGTTGAGTTCGAAGAAAAAACCAGAAAGTAAGATACCCCTAGGGCTTAACAAATGTGCGAGATCAAATAAGTTTGGGTCCCATGAGGCCAGTAGGCCCCCCGAATTACCCACCGAGCTTGCTGCGTAGGAGATCCAGCTTGGCCCGAACTGATGCAGGAAATCCCTGGCCACCACTGCTTCCACTAAGGTTTCTTGTAAGAAGATGATAGACGGTTGGGTCTGCTCGAGAAGTCTTCGCATGGAGGCTTGTTTCAGGGGCCCTCCAACCCCTCTCACATTAAAGGAAAGCAGGATCATGATTTCCCTCTGGCAAGGGATTTTAAATCTCTAAGCACCCTGTGAGTTGGAACAGAGGTAGAAATGGCCAAAGACGACGAACCTGTCAGAGTCTTCTTTCGCGCACTGCGAGTTTTCAAAGGCGATAGTTCCAGCCCGATACCTTTTGACCAGGTAGGATCAGTAACAGGTATAGGAATTCTCATTGAAGATGAAGGCTGGTCAGTAGGTAGAGGGGAAGGATTCACAAGGGTTTTCCCATTAAAGGTTTGTAAGGGTATCGAGTCAAAAGGAAGAGTGGTTGTTGGGTTAAAATCCTGGATCAAGTTATCTAGTTGTGTACCAGAATGTAATGGCTCTAAAAATCCCGCTGGGGAGATGGAGTCTTGTGATAAGTCTGTCCCCGTTATGGGAACCTTCCCTGAAACTCTAGTAGGTGAAGGCTGGTCAGAGAGAAGAGAAGAGCTCGCAATGACTGTAGGAGAAGGCTCAAGTGAAGATGGTCTGCAAGCTGGTGGCTTAGAAGAGAAGTCAGACAATTCTGAGGGGGGAGGCAAAGGGTCAGGAGGCATTATCAGGTCTACATGCTCAGTAATATAGAGCCTTTCTCGGGCTGAGAGGGAACCGTAAAGAGAAGGACAAAAGATTTGTAACTTATCCAAAAAGTTGTCACCCGTAGAAGTGTCGATTCCATTCTGTTCTGGAATCTCCTTCGCTGGCTGCTCTGGTGAGGAGATATATCCATTGAATAACAATTCCTCCACTGGATCTAAGTCAACTTCAGGATGGGGGAATGTTGAACAATCCCTTGGAAGATGACCGGTTCTGCGGCAAATAGAACAACGAAATGGGATACCAAGGTAGTCCAGTCGCTGTGAGACGATTTGGTTGCGCCAGTCAATCTCCAGCACTTCAAGAAGTCCAGTCTGTATGTCTATTTCCACATAGATCCTCGCCATTATTATTTCTGAAGCCTCAAGTGAGGATTTATCTGCCATTAAAAAACGTCCTAAAGAAGCTCCAATGGATTCAAGAGCCCGATGATTCCAGAGTTGAAGAGGGAGACCTGGAAGGAGAACCCAAAGGTGCCTGTGGATAAAGAACTCCATGGCTGGGTTAAAACCTAGTATCCAGCGTTTTAGCATGAGACTTCCCCCATCAAAAGGCCAGAATCTTTCCAAGATCAGAGCTGAATCTTCTAGAGACTTGAAAATAAAACCTAACCATCCATTTAGAAGCAGAAGATGTTTTGGTTGGTAACCTAGGAGTGGTTTCCAGTGGAATGCAATCCAATCCTCCAACTTCTGGGTACACTTTTCTTTGTATGCCAAATGCCCAACTAGTGCACACAAAGCTAGATTAACAGCTTCAGAAAGACCAATATCCATTCCAAGAACTAGTTTGGGATGTTTGCGTTTTGGTTTCTAGACCTTTTGAGGTTTCTTGTGGAGCCCAGAAACTTTTTGAGGTGGTGAAGCATCCAAGATCCTGATACCTGGTAACGAGGTTCCCCTACCAGGTCTGGAATCTAACTGTGTAAAACCTTCATGATTGTTTTTCAGTTTTTCTGGAGAGCTAGCTTTAGCTTCTTCTATGAAAGGAAAAGATGAAACGACAGTCCCAGGAGCAGCTAAAAGGTGAGATAGACTGGCAGAGTAGGAAGTGTTCTTGCGTCTGTTGTTTAAAGGCAGGTTCTGGTCAGAGTGGTTTTTGGACAAAAATAACTAGTACAAAGATTATCTATCAAATCAATGAAGTCCTGGTGGTCCCATGGGTCTCCCTAACCTTCTGCAGAAGGAGCAAGATCATTTGGCTCCATTGGGCATCTAAAAGGAGACAAAAATAGGTTATGACAAGCAGGAAAAGTCCAAAAAGTTTGTCAGGTGCAGGGGCCCATCGAAAATGGCGAGACAAGTGGGAAGCATTTGGGGATATAAAAAGGGTATTTGGGCTAGTTAAAAGCAGAAAAACTGGGAGAGAATACAAAGCTAAAACAGATCTACCGAAACTTTATGCTGGGGAAGTGGAGATCGCCGCTCGAGACTAACAGTAACCAAGTCGATAGATGGGGAGAAAAGGCCATAGAAGTGGGCTGTGCAGAGATAGCTCTATTCAGAGGAACAGTCAGAACTTTGGCTAATTTAAAAACAGAAAAAAACCGTGAAAGCAAACAGAGCAGAGATAGGTCTACCGAAACTTTAGTGCTCGAGACTACACTGTATCCAAGTAGTCCAAACCGGTGCGAGGAGTATTTGGAGTCGTCAATGGCGCAAGTGGTTCCACACATAGTTAAGCCTGTCTTGGGCGCCGAAATCTTTTGTGTTAACCCGATTCAAAAATGTCATCCTGAGTTTTCCGCTGGAGCTTCAACGGAAAGTTTGATGTACCTATCTGGAGGCAGTATGGTCGAGTTCCGTTGGGAGAAAAAGAACAGCACGTGATACAATGAATTGGGAATGAAACCCAATAAATAAAGAAAATACAAGGCGAAAGACATTAAAACTAGAGATTGTTTAGTAGAAAGATAGTCATCTTATCGATTCCTATCTGAACTGGTTCAATCTCAATCTTTTCGGACCTCCCTCCTCCAAGGAAAATTCAAAAATCGCCTCGGCTCTGGTTCCTCCATTTTCCCGCATGGATGAGGTGACTCTTATCCTCTGTGCCATATGAAATTAAATAAAATTAAATGAAATCCATAACTTTATTGGTAAATGTGTAAACTCTTACGCATTAGTTTACAATTAAAACCTTACATTTTATAAATCATTTCTTTTTATTTTTTTTAAATAAAATTTTGAGTTGTAACTAACTTATGTTTACAAAGTGAAAACTGAATGTGGATGATATAAAATGTAATGATGATAAAAGTGGCCACAAACTTCTTCTGTTTATTGTTATTCTTTTTTATTTCTTTATATAATATAAATGATCAAAACCTCATCCTAAATATTATATTAAAAAAATTATTTTCTTTGCTCAAAGTGCATAGAAAATTATACTATCTCTCTCAAGATGTTAGTTTCCATGTTTTCACCGGTTGGATTCCACATTGTGATGAGTTTTTGAAAAACAATAATCATTGTATTAAAGTTTAATATGATTAAACTCCATAAAGAGAAAAAATTGAAAAAACATTTAAAAAAAAAAAAAAAGTTTTACAAAGTTGATTTCTTTAAATCTCACAATATGTCAACTCGCCTTTGCTTCTTTAAATATCATATTTTAAGGCGTAGATTGAGTTCTATCAAGTTAACCCTTTAATGAAATAATTTTAGTTCATCAAAATCCCCAACTTACATAAACTTATGCCCTAGACCAATCACTAGTGGAAGTGTTGAAACCTATAAAATTTCATCTTTAACACAAACAATGATGTGAAACCACTTCATAAAACTTATATGAGTGTGTAAACAAGATGGAATACAAACACTAAAATTGCACAACCATTATGCATGCAAGGAAAATGTGACACTTGATAGAATATACCGATTAGGATACATTGATGTATTCACATGTTGAAAAGTTAGCTTTGGCAACAGTTATTGTCGTCTAGAGATTTTGCCATTACATTTTGTTATGCACTACCACGGTCATCGTAGAATCAAAACCTATGTACCACATCTTGAATCGTGAAGTACTTGTGGGGAATATTCCAAATGGATTGTTATTCTCCAAGAATTTGATCTCGAATTTGTCAAATCCAAGGCTAAGAAATCGTTGGTTTTTGCAAAATTAATTTGCGATCTTTCCCATACTAATGAGCATATTGAGCCTAGTGATTCCCTTCCTGATGAATCCATGTTCCTTATTAGTACATCCGATCCATGGTATGGATATATTTTTCCCTATCTCCAAACCCAACGCTTTCAGCCTACCATTTCACGTGATGAATGATGTTGCATTAGACACCACTCAAAACACTACCTTATGATTGGCGACACCTTGTACTGTCGTGAAATTGATATTGTCCTTCGATGTTGGTTAACCCACGAAGAGGTTGAACAAGTTTTAAATCACTGTCACTTTGGAGCTTGTGGCAGTCATCTTTCTAGGATGGCTACAACCCAAAATATTTTACTGTTGGTTATTTTTGGCCTTCCAAATTCAAAGATTGCATTGAGGTCGTTAAAAAATTCCCACCTTGTCAGATATTTCAAAGGAAAGCATGTACCCACATAGCTCCATTTCATCCCATTGTCGTCATTTACCCCTTTGCAAAATGGGGCTTCGATTTTATGCAATTAAGCCTCCCTCAGTCGGGGGGAAGGATTATATTATTGTTGTCATCGATTACTTCACTAAATGGGCTAAGGCTATGCCTACATTTCTTAACGATGGTCACACTGTTAATTTTTTCAAAATCCCAACCCAGTTTCAGTCTCGCTGATTTTTCAGTCAAATTTAAATGCCAAACTCAGTTTCAGCACTGTTTCAGCATATGTTACAGCCTGGTGTTTCAGCATATGACTCAACACTGTGTTTCAGCATATACTACAACCTGGTGTTTCAGCATATACTCAGCCTGGTGTTTCATCATATACTCACAGCGGTGTTTCAGCATATGCTACAACCTGGTGTTTCAGCATAAGCTACAGCCTGGTGTTTCAGCATATAAAAAAAACTTAACAGAAATAAATTTCAGAACTGAAACATGAGGATTCTGAACATCGTTTTCAACGCAGAAATAAAATATCAGCAATATGCAAAACTCAGAAAATATAGACACAAAGA
>ML791547.1:139099-160483 GCA_009831015.1 Picea engelmannii
TTTTGCTTTAGACTGTTATGGAGGAGGATCTATATATAAACAGAAGATCACTCCTAAGAACGGGTTGGATGATGCTATGTTATGAAATATATTTCTGAATATAATCTATATTGCGTTATGTTATTCCGCTGCCATACGATTTGCGTATTTTATTCTGAGTTAATGGAGCGCGAAGTTTACACAATGTTAGCGTAGCATGATTGAATAGTTCTGGTTGTTTCTTTCAGCGTTTGCACCTTTTGGTTGGGCCCGCCAAACAGGTTCAAGGCGCTGCTGTCCTCTGCATTGAATTTAGTTTATTTCAGTACCGTAGTAATTGCATGCATGATAAGTTTCCTGAGTTTTGGAATTAATTGTTCAGATTATTGATTGATTATTCTTCAACTGTATCATTTCCAGCTTGTTAAATATCTGCTACGTTGATGAGTATTGAAGCATGGTTGATTCCTGTAGAGTTTAGAACATGAACTAGGCTTGATTAGTTTCTAGTTTTCAATTCGAACATAACTCAGAGTTTAAACGAACTTTGCTTTGTCAGATGGTTAGTTACCCTGCTTAGTTAGGATAGTTAGATTACAGTTAAATTAGAGGAAGATTCCGGTACCAGTAGGGTAAGTAGGATATTTCTTTGCTTTCCTGTAGGCAGATTTAGATTTATTTTTGATGTTCAGATTAAATGCATTTTAGGAAACACTCTTTCTGTCGTGGCTTGAATAGAAATGGTGATGATAGATGATTAAAAGTAGTGGTGGAATAATCTTGTGAAATCAAACTTCTGAATGGAAATAGAAGCACCAGCATTTAAGCATAGGACTGTTTTCTGTTGATGGCTTAAATAGGAAATGCCAAGTTTTAGGATAATCATTAGGATTCAAGTTCTCAGAGTGAGTTTGTGTTTTCTTCTGAAGATAGTTTTTAAGTAGGGATCATAATCTTACCCACACATACAGTGTAGCAGCTCGAAGTTTACTTACCCTAGTTTGACAATTTAGTGTTTCAGGTCATTTAAAATCTTTAATTTAGCAGCCTGACAATAACTGTAAAGTTATCTACCTAGTGAATATATGTTGATGACAGTTGTGTTCTCTTACTCAAATCTTAATGTGTTTAATCTTGTCTTGAATGAAAATTTTGTGATGTGTGCAATGTACATTTCCTTATTCCTTCAGCCATTGTTTTAGATCATCTTTTTGCTAATTCTGCAACATGTTATACAACAATTGTTTTAGATCATGTGTTTGTCTTTTCATATTCCCAACTGTCTATTAATACCCATACCATTAGAAAAGGAGAACCTACTTTTATACTGTGTGGCATTTCCTACCAGATTACCATCTTTGAAAACCTATCCTTAAGCTGACCAACAAACCTATAAGAAAACCAATCATTATAAACTTGAGGTGGCCTAGATATACCCTTTAGAAGCCAGGTGCGGACTTTAGGACCAACATCTCCTGGCGTTGTTGTCGGGGAACGTATTAACGAAATATTTTTCCATGGGAGAACGACATTGAATAGCTCTGACCTTTGATGGTGAACAAAGATCAGACACAGACAAACTGCCATCTTTCACGTGGTGACTCCACTAAGTAGAATTTATGAAAGAAATAATGGTTCTCAGTAAAGGACTCAACAGATCCAAATTTGAACACATCAAAGCCACCAAGGCTCATCCTAACCTCGAAAATGACACAGTAGTCTCTGAGCCAGAAAGGAAACTAAGAAAATCCATCGTAGCTCAGAGATATACCTCCCCCCTCAAGGGTAAATTTGTGCCCAAAGAGTCTACTTCTCTTCATCATCGCAAGAAGTTCTAATTTGCTAGCCCTGAGAATCACAATTCCAAGTAACCTCAGACATATTCAACTCCCGACTCTACTTCATCATCTAGTCCATCATCCATCCCTATAGCTCCCATAAATATTCAGATTCCTATTGCATAAGCAATGGCTGCTAATAGGATGGATGCCATAATTGATGCCAGATATGCACCCCTAGTTTTGAATGTAGCATTACTTGCACTCCTAGCCATAGATTACATAAAGTATTTACCAAGATATGATGGGGAAGGTGATGTCACAACAGAGGAACATTTGGTATCCTTCTACAACTTTGCAAACAACTTTAACATTGATTATGAAGATGTGTGTATGAGGTTGTTCATGTAGAGTTTGGATGGGGAAGTAAGGAAATGGTTCTAGGGTCTTCCTCCAGCCTCCATCACAGATATTGATGTGTTAGATGAATCTTTCATAAAAAAATGGGGAGATAGGAGATATTATCTCTATTACATCATTGAGTTTGGGGCTCTAAAGAGAAAGAATGGTGAATCTATTTCAGACTTCACCAAGAGATTCAATAAGATGTACAGTATAATCCTAGATGAGATCAAACCAACTAAATCCTCTACCAAGATTACTTATGCCAATGAATTTGAGGAAGAGTTCTCCCTTCTGTTGAGGGAGAGAAGATCCACCACCTTGTTGTCCATGCAAGAAGCAACCATTGAGGTTGAATCCAATATCTTGGCATCAAACATGTTAAAGACTAGATATGATAAAGACAAGAATAAACAGAGAGAATATTCCCCTTCCTCCTCTAACCCAGCCACATACGATCCCAAACTTTATGAAATGACAAAAAATTTGAAGGATCTGATATCTCAAATAGCTAATATGAAATGGAAGTCTAAACAACCAAACAGAGCTTTTCAAGGGGGTGGAAATAGAAATCCAAATCAGTTTAGAAGGCCTAATGATGCACCTCAGATAATGTAGAGAGAAAGGATGAATGTTGATGATTAAAGGGTAGCAAAAACTTTCCAAAACAATCATATTGAGGAGATATACATAGACAGTGATGTTGTGGATGATACTATTGTTGTACTTTTCAATGAAACAAATTTTTATACTAGTCACTTAACTCAACAAGAATATGAGGTATCACAATTGTCAAATCAATTTGATAATCAGATAGGGGAAGAGGGAGTTATTCAAGGCCAACCCCAGAAGAAGTATGATTTTAATCCTAGAGAAAAAGCTCCCAAAGACACTACCTTTGGTCAAAACAAACAAGTTGAAGTTCCTCCCAAGCCAAATCCAAGTAAAGGTGTGTCATCTAAAGCTCAGGAACTTCCCCCATCTAAACCTGCAGTCCCTGAAATAAAATAATTTTATAGACCACTAGCCTCTTTCAACCTAGAGCATGAGTTGAGCAAGATCAAGATCCCTGTGTCGTTGACCGAATTGATCAAGAATGAACCTTTCAAAAAATCCATCATGAAAGTTCTGAAGCCAACTACTTATATTGTATCTTCTGACGTATTTAGTCTGCAAGATGAGAACCCATCCATTACTGTGGGTCCACACATTGAGGATGGATCTGATGCTTCTCCACCATTCTATATATCTTTAAATTTCCATGATAATATACTGCATAACTATCTCATGGAATCAGGATCCTCGCACAACGTTATGACCAAAGTTGTTATGGAAGAACTAGGTCTAGAGATCACCAAACCCTACCAATACTTGTATTCCTTTGACTCTAAGAAAGTAAAATGTCTGGGAATGATAAATTATATGGTGGTTTCTTTGGCACAATTACCAATGAAGAGTGTAGTAATCGACATTATTATGGCTGACATTCCCATGAAGTTTGGTATGCTCTTATCGAGAACTTGGGCTAAGAAGTTTGGAGGATCATTACAAATGGACCTCACTTATGCCACCATCCTTGTGTTCAGAGGGGAACATAGGAGGCTATACAGAGAGGTAAGATTATCCTATATCATCAGTGACCATCAGAACCTTAGAAATCACCCAATTTATGTTGTTGAGGGTGATATTGGCTCATCTGTTTTTCATTTAAACAATGATGGACCCGAAATATCAGTCATCCAACGCAAAGATCATCCACTGACTGATCAACAAAACAAAGTATGGAAGATGTATTTCTATGGATCTTCATCAAAGCAAGGATATAGGGTAGGTATACTCCTCATTTCCCCTTCACAAGAGGTAATAACACTATCTTATAAGATGGATTTTGAAACTACTAATAATATATTTGAATATGAATCTCTCGTGCTGGGATTGAGGGATGCCAAAGACATGTCCATTGATTATTTAGCAGTTTTTGGTGATTCTGAGTTAATCATCAATCAAGTCAAGAACATCTATCGAGCTAAACAACATAGGCTCGAGCAATACAAAAACAAGGTATGGGACCTAATCAACCTTTTCTTTCTATAATTTAACATATCCTTCATTCCCAGAGAGGAGAATCAAAAGGAATATTCTCTGGCCTTAGCTGCCAACACTTTTAGATCTCCCATTGGTCCAAATATTAAATATCAGGTGGAAATTAGACATAGAACAACCATACTAGACAACATAAAGCATTGGCAAGTCTTTAGTGATGATCTAGAGTTGCAGAGGTTTCTACACACCATTGATGAATTCTCCAATATCTCAATCGACCAAGAAAGACAAGAAGGTGAAAATAATGAATTAGAAAATCAACAAGCATCTCATCTGCTAAAGACAGTAGCTAGCCACGATATTGTGGAGCTAAAAACTAATCACATTCCAAGAGTACTAGTGCCACTGGAAAGGTTATTTGACAGTAATGATGTTTCTAGAGAAGCTTCCATGAAGAATCAAGAAGAAGAGATAACATATTTCAATATTGGGACCACTGAGAATCCAAAGATCATCAAGTTGTCCAAAGCATTAGCTGCAGAACAAAGGGACAGGTATGTCAGTCTCATCAAAAATTTTGATGATGCTTTTGCATGGTCGTATGAGGATTTAAATACATTTGACACTGACATCATCCAACACAAGATCCCTCTGAAGGATGGCTCCAAGCCATTCAGATAGAATATTCGACAATTTAATCCCATGTTGATGTCCATAATTGAGAAAGAACTGAAATGAATGTTGTATGAAAGAATTATTGTACCATTGAGGTACTCAAAATGGGTGGCTAACTTAGTACCTATGAGGAAGAAAAACGGGGAGATATGCTTGTGCGTTGATTTCTGAAATATCAACAAGTGTTCTCTAAAGGAAAATTACCCCCTACCCAAAATGGATCATATTTTACAGAGGGTGGTAGGTGCCCATAGGATTTACTTGTTAGATGGATGCTCAGGTTATAACCAAATAGCGGTGTGTGAAGAGGACAAATAAAAAACAACATTCACCACCCCATGGGGAACATTCATGTACGACATGATGCCTTTTGGGCTGATGAACACATGAGCCACATTTCAGAGAGCCATGGACATATCTTTCATGGGCGAAAAATACAAATTTATGGTTATGTATTTGGATGACATCACCATTTTCTCCAAGTCTAATGATGAACATTTGCAGCATCTGGAGCAGGTTTTCCAGAAATGCAGGAGATACGAAATATTTATGAATCCTAAGAAGTCCCACTTTAACATGCCAGAAGGAAATCTCCTGGGCCACATCATATCAGCAGTAGGTATAAAAATTTATCTAAAGCAAGTTTATTCCATTCAATAGATCGAAATCCCTAGAAATAAAAAGGTTATTGAGTATTTCATTGGAAATGTAAACTTCCTAAGGCACTTTGTGCCAAATTTCATCGAAATCCTGAAGCCTATCACTAACATGTTGAAGAAATATGTTCTGATAAAATGGTCACTAAAGGCAAAGTCAACATTCCAAAGGATCAAGCAGGCTTTAGTTGAAGCCCATGTATTAGCCAACCCTGACTATGCCAAATATTTCTTCATCTTCTCTTTCGCTTCCGAGGAGACAATTGTTGTTGTCTTACTGCAGAAAAATGGAGAAGGGCATGAACATCCCATAGATTTTTTTAGAAAATATCTCTGAGATGTTGAGATGAAGTATGATATATTAGAAAAGCAGGTTTATGCATTGGTAAAAGCACTCAAGGCCTTCAAAGTATATGTGTTACAGTCTAGCATAATAGCCTTTGTTCCTAGCAATAATGTCAAAAAGATTTTGGTCCAGCTAGACAGTGAAGGGAAAAGAGGGAAGTGGATTGTCAAACTATTGGAGTATGACCTTCACATAAAACCCACCAAGTTGATCAAGGGACAAGGAATTTCCAAGTTGTTATCAGAATCAAACTGTAAGGTGCTAGAATTACATGAAATCTTCACCCAATCAGATGCACCCATCATATAGCCTGGACAAGATAGCATGCAAGTATTTGAAAATTACTCCTCTTCACCTTGGTATAGAAAAATCATTTTTTTTCTGCATCATCTTGAATGTCCACCAGATGTGAAGAAGACAAAGTCCAGGTCTCTCAAATTGAAGGCTATCAAATTCTTCATTTCAAACCAGAACTTGTATTGGAGAGATCCCACGAGCATCCTGTTAAAATGCCTTGATGAAAATGAAGCCAAACAAGTCACAATAGAAATGCATAGAGGAGTATGTGGAGGAAATCATCATTGGAAGGCCACATCTCTCAATATCCTAAGGGTAGGGTACTACTAGCCCACCCTTTTCTCTGATGTATTTACTATTGTTAGGGCCTGCAATGAATGTCATAAATTTGCAGGAAAATTGAAGTTACTATCACTACCCCTAAAACATATCATTGCCATAGGTCCATTTCAGAAATGAGGGTTATATTTCATAGGTGAAATAAATCCACCCTCCAGTGGGAAGAAAAAGTGTATTCTCACTGCCACTAACTATTTCACCAAGTGGATTGAGGTTGTGCCCACCAGGAATGCCACTGACAAGGTGATCATGAATTCCCTGGAAACCAATATTTTTTCTAGATTTGGCTGCCCCAGCAAGATTATAACAGACAATGCGCAAGCATTCAATTCCAAAACCATGATTGACTTATGTGGCATTTATAACATTTCCTTGACACATTCCATGCCCTATTACTCTCAGGGGAATGGGCTGGCAGAGTCATCAAACAAAACTCTCATCAGGATTATCAAGAAGTTGTTGATCGAAAAAAAGAAATCATGGGACTCTAAACTCAAATATTCTTTGTGGGCCAACATAATAAACACCAAGAAGTCTTTGGGAACCTCTCCATTTCAGCTTGTCTATGGTGTAGACGTTGTCTTTCCCACCCAGCTTGGTATACCAGTCCTAAAATTGTTACAGGAAGAGATTGAGGATCCAAATGACATCAGAAGGAGAATCTTCCATATTATAGCGGTTCAACAATAGAGAGAAGCATTGGATCAAAAGACTGAAGCATACCATAGAAAGATCAAATCAGCCTTTGACAAGAAAACCAAGAAAGAGATCTTTCAAGAAGGTGACCTGGTTTTGAGGTGGGATGCCAGAAAGGATGAGAAGTCCAAGCACGGTAAGTTTGATAACCTTTGGTTTGTCCCTTTTAAGGTGGTTGAGGTTTTGGACAATAACACATTTATCTTGCACAATATAGATGATGCAAAGATCTCCTGAGACCCAGTAAATGAGCACTTCCCGAAACATTATTTTGTTTAAGGAAGAGGGAAGGTCCCTCTTGTACCATATATGTTTTCCTTTTATTTTTTCATTTGATTAGTTAGTTTTGTGTGAATAAAGACTCCATATCCCAACAAAGGCACTGGGTTGTTGTTGTTGTTTTGGACTTCATAGATGCATGGTTGAGAAACAGTGGCAGAGATACATGCCTGACAAATAGAAATAGAGGTAAGTTACAGTCAGTGGGAGTGAGGTTCTGAAAGGTAAGGCACTTGGTCTAGTGTCCTTAGCACCTCATAGGGAAATGTTATCCCCGATTGGAGCCAATGTTGTAACCTAGGTATGCACCCCTACCCTTTTCCCTCCTTTACCCTTTACATCCATCAATTCTGAGTTTTATCTTGGCTTTCTTAGCTTATTCTCCATTATTTAATCACTCAACTTCATGGCCCCTGCTCAGCTTTACTTATTTTTCACCATCTTTTTTCTCTTTCTTGAAGGGTGATTTCATGTTCTGGTTTGAGTTTCAAATACTTGTCATCATATTTTCCACTAATTGAGCATGTAGCAAGTCCACCAAGTCCTTTATGTGCACAAGAGACATCTAGGTCCATCAACTCCTTTGAAGCTCAGTAAGCTTCCACAGAAAAAGGCAGCCAATCAAAGCAGTCCATTTCAGGCTTAGAATTTAATCCAAACAGACAGGTCAAATCTTCAATGGTGGATATCCAATAGTCGATACAAATCAACGGTTATCGTGCATTCAAAGCCTCAAACTCACATGGGTTTTAACAGGATTGACTCCACGACTTCGACATTCGGGCATCTGAACTTTCCATTGGTTCAAATCTTCCAAAGTGTCTAGATGTCGAAGTGTTGAAGCCTCTGAAGCTTATAAGTACCAGAGCCCCGAAGTGCCGGAGTGGGCCCTCATTTCCACGTCACCTCATGAGTTACTTCCTCCAGGAGGTTTTACTTCAAGACAATCATGAAGCCCTGAAATGCCGAAGTGGCAGAGACACGTGGAATCTATCAATTTTTGACGTGTGGCACTCTCCTATCATGACACGTGGCACCCATTTTGGCACATTTGGGGTCAACATGTGCATTATTTCAAGTGACACATGTCACCCTCCTTTCTGTGACACGTCAATAATTGACATCAGACCGTCGTGTCATATTTGGGAGGTTTTCAAATGCAGCACTACAAGTCTCCCAAATTTCTAAACTCCTGAAATATTTTAATTATTAAAGTATTAATCTCGGGTTAATTAGCCTAAAATAAGCACGGATTAGTGACTTCGCGAGATTAGCACTCTGGGAGATTTAGATGTAGCGCAAATCGCAAACCTTCGAACATCGAAATTCCAAAGTGGCTCATCCACATTTATTGCATATTTGAAATTTTAAAAAGGGGCGCCAAACTAGGAATGGGGAAACTACATGTTCAAACTCCAGAAAAGCACAACATAACTTGCTTATGTTCTCCAAGATATAAGTGGGGAAAGACACGACCACACTTCCAGTTGTCTCCAGTAGCCTCCAACAACGCATGGGTGTTCCATGATCGATACATAACTTAGTTCTATCACTCTTGGTCATTTCTGTCAGATCTATGTTCACTCCAATGCATGCATCAATCCAGTTTCATTGTCAGTAGTAGTTTTCAGTTATTTAATTGCAAGATTCTTTCAGATAAAGGCATAATTAGTGGTCTTTTTTGTGTGATAAGAACCACTCCTTTTTATTTAATTCAAGATCAAAGTATACATTAAGTGACTCTAGCCAGTGTTTAGTGAAGTTAATAAATTTCTTAATGACAAATGTGGTAGATTTAAGCCTCAGTCCCAGATGGACGAGAGCTTTTGCAACTCTGATAAATAGGCATTTTTTGTATGTTTTAGGGGTTCAGTTTTTGGGAGAAGAATATAAGAAGCAGAAGGGTTGGACTTGCTTAGATACATGTAAATTTCTCTACCTAGTGAATATATGTTAATGAAAGTTGTGTTCTCTTACTCAAATATTTATGCGTTTAATCTTGTCTTGAATGCAAATTTTGTGATGTGTGCAATGTACATTTCATTATTCTTTTAGCCATTGTTTTAGTTCATCTTTTTGTTGATTCTGCAACCTGTTATACAACTATTGTTTAGAGAAATATCTACTATTTGGCAACTTGCTGAATGATTTGCATCTAGATACTTGTCTAAGTCTTAAGATATTATTTTACGTCTTTATTCTCACATAGCAAGTGATTCATTGCATTGTTTGTTGTTGTTTCCTGTGTTTGTCTTTTCATATTCCCAATTGTCTATTAATACCCATACCATTAGCAAAGGAGAACCTACTTTTATACTATGTGGCATGTCCTACCAGATTACCATCTTTGAAAACCTATCCTTAAGCTGACCAAAAAAACTATCAAAAAATCAATCATTATAAGCTTGAGGTGGCCTAGCTCTGCCATTTAGCAGTCAGGTGTAGACTTTAGGACCAACAGGAGGTACACCCATCGTCAAACCCTAGAGGTTCCTCTCCACCTCTCAGAGCCCTCCCGCTACGACGTCATGCTCGTTTGTCGCATGTCAATCTCTGTGACGCCCCAATGTTGGCATATTTGTTGGATGTGATGCACCTTTGTCTAGATGATGAAAACAAAGTGGTTTAGATCCCTCAGTGTACAACCAAAAACATATAAAAAAATAAAAATATATATTGTTACAAGGTTATGATATTTTATACCTGATGTGGCCCACTGTATGCCCTTAGGAAGTACCAAGTCCACACTACTTATGAAATATACCCCAGCATAAGGGAAGTCCTCAATCACCACCAACTGCCTCCTCCACCATGCGAAGAAGTCAACAGTGAATCTAAAAGTCGAGGGATGATTCCCCAACCTGGGGGAGAGACTAGTCCACCTCTCCATGCAAGGCTCAGTCACATTGTGTGATATCATTGCAACCTGTGGTTGTATATGGGGAATCCTCTCTAAGAAATACGAGACCAAGAAAGAACCATATTCGATTTTTTTTACTTCTAGTCCTGCATTTGGATTTCTTCTCTTTGACATTCCTCAGGAACCCTGCACTCCAGTTGAATAGCCTTGGTTCCAAACATTGAATGGAATAAGAGATTTGGTATTTAGAATCTAGATGGGCACTAGTGCTCCCCTCCAACTTGGTGATAGTGAATAGGATGGATCAAAGTGATAGATATCTCACATATTTTATAACGATCCTTCCTCCCACCAACTGTGACCCTAGTATATAGTATTCAGAAACATATGCCTCGATCGGTTATGGAGTAGCTCGTTTTCCAAAAAAATGTGTGGACACCCCTCCCCTCGATATCCTCATAAAACATTATACATATTCCATATCAATCTCAAGCATATGTGTCCCTATTCAGAATGCTTACTCACCGTCGTCCCATAAACCAATCAAGTATTCAAGCAAGAGCACTTCTTTCCTCATGTTCTGAAGTTTGAAATACTTGAACAAGCCACAATTGTGTAAGGTCACCGTCGCTTGAGGTTCTTGAAGAGTTGTGATTTCATCAAAATCTTGCTCACGTTCTTTCCACTCAAGCATGGTTGGCTATGGATAAAACTTGCAAATACATCAATTAATCATCATTAGCTAAACCCTCAATGAAAGAAATTGCCTCTTTTTAGCCTAAAAATAAATAAAAAATTGAGTTATGCACCTAGCGCTCCCTCAAAGAATCAAACATAGCACTAGCACACCCTCAAAGCACACACCAAGGCGTTGAAATCACGATTGATGCTCCCCTCAAAGCCTCGAAGGAGCATCGATCCAATTTAGTGCTCTAGGGCTTCCCAAGGAGCCTAGAACACCTAAAGTAAATGTTGAAATGCAATAAAAAGGCATAAAAAATGATGAGGAGAAGGAAACAATGAACCTGGTCTGGACAGTTCTAAAAACGGTCTCCCACATCTCCTGCAATCAACGCTAAAAAAAATGAGCCAAAAAAGGTAAAAATACAAAGACTAGAGGAGAATGGTAAAAAATAATTTTTGACCTAATTTGATATTTGATATGTCCAATTTGGTCATTTCTCCTTATTATAAGTCTATTTTTGGGTTTTTTATTATTTTTTCGAGAAATTACTAATATTTTGTGCCCAGAACAACTTATTTTTATAGGAATTTGAGCAGAGTTTTTTCGATGAGCTTGTAACACTAATGAGATTAGTATTTGTTCTTTCTCACGCTCACAAATACATGAGAATTTAATCGAGTATACTTTTATCACTTCTTCTAACTCGTAAAGGTTATACGAAAAAGGAACCCCCTGGAGTCTCCTTTAAGTTTTTTTCAGACTCTCTAAACATGAAAATATTGTTGAGTGATCTTGCTTCCTTTCACACTCGTTAAAAGGTTCGAAGGGGCGTATTATGAGTAATATTTTATGTCTTTTTCGGACCTTGGAGACTAAAATTACAAAAAAGGACAACCCTGGAGTCACCTTTAAGTTCTTTTCAGACTCTCTAAATATGAAAAACCACCGATTTTTCCTTCTCTGGACTCGTTAAACTACACATTGAAGGGCCCATATGGGGACGAATCCTTACTTCTTCCAGTTTTTTAAACAAAGGAAGAGGAAATTAATGAAGGTGAGTATATAGAGCATGTGTTATCCTCCTTGAGCTCGTTAAATTAAAAAGAGGTACTCATCTATCTGGATGGGGGGAAAAATTGAAGGAAGTAGGTCCAATTTCTTGAAAACTTTTGTAAATAGCTCTTGCAATCGCCCTCAAATACGACGCTTGTTTTCACCTCCACATTGAATACTTGGATAATCTGCTCAACCTCTACATTGAACCAATCCTATGAGTCTTTCCACTCCTTTGAACCATCCAAATAATGCCTCAACACTGGCTGCATTATGTTTTGGTCCACTCTATGTTTATGCTACCAAGTCTCATGTTGTGCCTCAATGTTCAAGGGAAGTTTATGCCTCGAGAGTCAACCATCTACAAAATTACAAGTTTATGTACCTGTGACAGTCTGTGTTCATCTGCTATATCTCACCACTTTCCCGTGTTAGTTTCGTGTCGATGATGAGGGATACATCAAGGCCCTCCTTCGATGAGTCTTTTCTTGTCGACTTCAACACATTATCCGAGAATTAGACTTAGAAACCAGTTAGTACCTTGGGACCTTCATGCCTCAATGGAAAGACTCCTCGCTTATGACAATAGGTTTACATCATTGACCTTTGATCGGATGATTCCATGAATTTTCGAACTCAGCTCATTTATTCACATTCGTTGGATTGTACTAGGGTACCTTGGGAGTTATTTGTAATGTCCCCGACCACCAATCCACTTGTCGGGAAATGCTACCACGCAGAACATTCTCATACTTATATATATAACATGCATATTAAATTTAATTAACATATTTAATCAAACAATATAGAGTAAGCACATGATTACTGCTAATATACATCATCAAGGACATTAACAATAACTCGTATGCGCAACAGAATACATGATAACATATAAGCATCACAGGCATGCAAAACATAATATTAAGCACAAAATGATACTTCTCTTTGAAATTTTGGTAATTACACCAACCACGTGTAGACCTTCCATGAACCTCCCAGCCTTAGACCTCACTTCTCATCATGCTCAATAGTGATTCAACCCCGAGCTAGGACTAAGCTCCACCCAAGATAAGGGAATGATAGAATAGGTTGAGGTTACAAGAAAAAATGCACAGAGCAATCAGAAGGATTCTCCCCAGGCGCCTTCTTATGCCCAATACTCAGCGATTCTCATTCCCCACATGCATGTTTCGCCCGATAGTATACACCTTCATAAGCTCAGTCCATCGGTGCTTCACCTCCCTCTCTAGGCCTTGGAAATAGGATGGATCAGGAAGTCTCAGAGCTTCGTAGCTGGTGTTGGACTCTCCTTGAGAGAAAATCACTTCCCAACAACCTCTCTCACCTAAAGAGAGCTGCTCGCAGGATTGACAACATACCTCTTCAACCAGCTTTCAACTCAATTCCCACAAGGCGAGAATAACAGCCACAAACACTGGTCAATTCCACTCATGAGACACAGAAGGAAGAAACTCAAAGGTGGTTCAGATACAGACTCTACTCTGCAATATCAGTTAGGCTTGACTCAAAGGACACACAGGTGACATGGCTCAATCCACACAGAGGATGAACACAAAATTCTATCATTCGGACTGAGGTGAATTGGCTTTCCATAAAAACATCACAGGCTTCCCACCCCGATTTGCGTGAGGCATAGCAAACACAGACACAAAACTCCCCTCGGTTCAAACAACTCATGGTGGAATGGAGGACGAACCCCCTCCACAATTCAATCTTTGTGTTAAATTGCATGTGCCAGGGCCGAAACATGTTGTCCATGAGGTTGCATGTGCTCCATAGCATGCGTTCCCTTTTGCACATGTTCCCCTTCCAAGAACTTAGAATAAAAACATACATTTCTCATAACTGTGGAAATAATAATAAATCATTATTCCCAAGGACTTAAGCCCCTAAGCTTAGCCCCTAGGCTCAACACTTAGCCTCTCTTTCCAACCTTCAGCCCCTTTTCCCTTACCCAGCTTGTGGAAGCTTAGTCCCCCATCGCTCTTTCTTTTTGGTTGGTCTGAACGCAACGATGTTTATTATTTATTAATGTTCTTCTTATTACATATACAAAAACATGCTCTTGGCCTTAACACTTAGTCTCTCCAGCCTAATAAACACATAAGCCTACTAGCTTATCAATACTCGGCCCACCAGCCTACAAAACATGAGTTACAATTCATAAACACGATTACAACAGGGCTCGTCCTTAGGGATATCACAATCCCCTCCCCTTATTTTTTCACTGTCCTCAATGTAGATTTTACACAGTCTCAGTAAGATTTCAAAAATATTCAAAAATATGCAGATATTATGCCCACATAGCACCTTCATGTGCCCATGTCGCATCCTCAGGACCGTACCAGGTCCACTGGACCTTTACAAGCCCTATGGCTCGATTCCAGAGCTATTTTCTTTTCTGGTCCAATAGGCGCACATGATGCACTTGCAGGACACCTTCTTGCTCCACCTGAATAACATTCCAATCAATTACATGATTAGCATCAAGTATATATTTCTTAAGCACTAAAACATGAAACACATTATGTACAATCATGGATGCAATTAATGCAATCATATATGCAACTGGCCCAATCCTTTCTAGGATTTTAAATGGCCCACAAAATATGGTTGCCAACTTGGCGTAGCTTCCCAGCTTCAGGGAACTTTTATTGGCTTTCACTTTCAGGAAAAAATGGTCACCCACTTTAAACTCTCCGTGGATTCTGTTCTTATCAGCATAACTTTTCTGCCTATCCTGGGAAGATTTCAAATTCTGCTTAATTTTTAGCATCTGTTCTTCCATTTCCTTGAGAAACTCTGGCCCAACTACTTCTCTGTCAGCTAGATTATCCCAACTTACTGTAGTAATTCACTTTCTTCCATAAAGTGCTTCAAATGGTCTCATCTTCAATGATGTTTGATACCCATTGTTGTAGGTGAATTCTACCAAGTGCAGGTAGTCTTCCCATTTTGATTGTTTGTCCATCACATACATCCTTAGTGTGTCTTCTATTACTCTGTTCACCCTCTATGTCTGTCCATCAGACTCAGGATGATAAGATGTACTGAAATTCAAATTCATTCCTAACCCTTTGAATAACCCTTTCCATAAATTCGAGGTGAATTTCGGGTCTCTGTCGAACACAATTGTCTTGGGAATCCCATGCAATCATGCCACTTCCTTCATAAAGATGTCGGCAACATCCATTGCCTTGTGAGTAGTCTTTAACGGAATGAAATGGGTATCTTTTGTAATCTGTTCCACCACCACCATAGTTGAATCGTGCTACTTTTTGGTCTTGGGAAATCCTATGATGAAGTCCATTGTCACCACTTCCCACTTCCACTCAGGAATGGGTAAAGTTTGCAGTAACCCTGTTGGGTGTCTTTGCTCCTCTTTAACCTTCTGTCACTCCATACATCTGGCAATGTATTCATCAATATCCTTCTTCATACCTAGCCAAAAGTAATGTCTCCCGACTGCTGCCACAATTTTCTAATATCCAGGGTGCCCTACATAAGGCACATTATGCATTTCATGCAAAATCATACATTTCAAGTCCTGGACATTAGGTACATAAATTATGTTCTTGTACAGAAGTGTTCCATCAGTTTCTGATTTATAATTTTCCACTTCCTGTGGCATCTCACCTTGTTGTATCTTTGCTACCCACTCCATGTACTATAAATCTGCATATGCGGCATCTAAAATTCTGCCTTTTATATCAGTTCGGTACATGCTAATGGTTGCATCATGTAATTCGTGTACTCTCCTGCTGAGTGCATCAACCACTTTATTTTCCTTCCATTTGATATGCTTGATATCAAAAACGTACTCACAGAGAAATTCCAGCCACCTACTTTGTCTAGAGTTCAAGCTTGGCTGATCAAACAAGTACTTCAAACTGTTATGGTTTGCTCTTAGTTCAAACCTCCTTCCCATGAGGTAATGCCTCCCTTTATTTAGAGCATTTTCTATGGCTTCCAACTCCAAATCATGAGTTGCATAGTTCCTTTCGTGCTCTTTCAACTTTCTAGATTCATAACAAATTATGAATCCATTCTAATTGAGGAATCCTCCCAGTCCTTCCTTGCATGCATCCGTGCATACCATGAAATGTTCATTTGGATCTGCAATCCTCAAGATTGGAGCACTGGTTAACAGTTGCTTCAATCGCTAAAAGATTTTCTCACATTCCTCTATCCACTAAAACTTATTCTCCTTCCTTTGCAAGGAAGTGATAGGGTGAGCTATCCTTGAGAACCCTGCGATAAACCTTCTGTAGTAGCAAGCTAAACCCATGAAGGATATAACTTATGTCATGTTATTTGGCACTGACCATCCTCTAATGTCCTTAATCTTCTCAGGATCTACAACTATCCCATCCTTCGAAATAATATGCCCCAAGTAATTGATCTGATCCTGATAAAATGAGCACTTTCTTAACTTGGCATATAGTTGGTGTTCTCTTAGCACCTGCAACACCATCCTCAGATGTTGTTCATGCTCTTCCTCCGACTTGGAATACACCAGAATTTCATACAAAAATACTATGGCAAACTTGTCCAAATAGCCCCTGAATACACCACTCATCAGACACATAAAAACTGTGGGTGCATTTGACAACCCAAATGGTACCACTGTGAACTCGTAATGACCATACCTTATTCTAAATGAGGTCTTGTTTATGTCTGCACCCTTTATCCTTACCTGGTGATATCCTGACCTGATATCTATATTCAAAAATATCTTTGCATCCTTCAAATCATCGAAGAGGTCATCAATCCTCGATAGGGGATACTTGTTCTTTACAGTCACTTTGTTCAATTATCTAAAATAGATACACAATCTCAACGTTCCATATTTCTTCTTAATGAACAAAACCAGGGCTCCCCAAGGTGACACACTTGGGCGTATATACCCCTTATTTAGAATCTCTTCAAGCTGCAATTGTAACTCTTTCATCTCTAGCGTACTCATTATGTAAGGATCTTTTGACATTGGAGCTGCTCCAGGCATCAAATTTATAGAGAAGTCAATATCTCTCTTCGGAGCTAGTCTAGGTACCTCCTGAAATACATCTTCAAACTCTTTTAGTACCACATGGTCTTCGATACCTGACACATTATCCTTAGGTGTTTCCTCCACATGGGATGCAAATAATTAATAGCCTTTTCTGTAGCACTTCTTCAGCTGCATTGCTGAGATTTATCTGATAGCAACAACTCTGGGAATTGGTTGGACTATTTTTCGATTCCCTTTCTTATCCAGGAAAGTGAATGCCTTATTATGACAATCCAATATGGCGTGGTGTTGGTCCAACCAGTCTATCTCAATTATACATTCGTAAGACCCTAAAGGTAGAATATTAAATTTAGCCTTTGTGCTCAGTCCATTCATGTCTACTGGACATGACTTAACTAACTCAATGACTTTCCTCTTGGTTCCTATAGCCAGTTGCACGAACCAATATTTTTCATGTTTTCTTCTCGACAATTGAAAACTTTCCACCACTCTAGGATCTACATAACTATTGCTAGCCCCTGAATCGATTAAAATATTAAAGGCATGGTTGTTGGTCATACCTTCTACTTCAATCATGAGCAATTGAAATTCATCTTTCTTGTTGTCCATGGCTGCATAGATCCTTGGTATTCTACTACCCATGTCCTCCACTGTTTCATCTTGTTGAACATTATGGACAGTTCTCACTTTTCCATTTTTGTGGGGACAATCTCTGTACTTATGGTTTCCTTCACAGCCCCAACACTGAATGGGCATCTGTCTTGGCCTTTGTTCCCCTACTGTAGCCATTCTCAGCTCCCTAAATGTTGGCTTTCCTTGAGGACTATTTCTGAAAAAGGGAGGTTTGTTTCCCTTCTGTCTTTGCTCTTTATTGAACTTCTTCTGGTCATCCCAAGCCTTCTGAAGGGTAGGATTTTATCTTTGTTGTTCGTATTAGCATTTCTCTCTTCTTATCATTTCTTCCATGGTCTTGGGGTCATCATACTGGATCTTGTCCCCAATGGAAGATGGCAGTCCACTCAAATACCTTTGAATCTTGAAAGTCTCCTCTTTGATGAACGAAACATACTTCAACAATTCCAAGAACCTACGTTCATACTCATCAATGGTCATGCTGCCTAGCTTGAGTTCAAATAACTCTTTCATCTTCCTGTCATAATATCTCTTAGTCAAGTATTTCTTCTCTAAATACCTCTTGAATTCCTTCCAAGTGATATCTTTCTCTCTAATTTGTTGCACCTGCACAAGCTGATCCCACCACATGGATTATTTTCCTTTCAGTTGATACATCACAATTCTTCCTTCTACATGAGAGGAATAATTCTATAGTTGGAAATATTTTCTCATGCCAAGCAACCATGTCTCGACATCTTCCTCCTTCTAACGTTATCCATCAAATGTAGGAGGTTTGATCTTGTTCATCTCTCCCTTCAATTCATCCACTCCAGATCTCCTGCACTTTCTGGTAGGAGATGGGCTTGAACTATTGTGTGTCCTTCTCTTGGAGAGACCTTGGGAGTGATGATGGTGTCTACATACACTCCTTGAACTTATTCCCTCAGAATTCTGGTGACTCTCTGTTCTGCTCGAGTCACTCTCCTTATCCAACTTCTTTTTTATTCTCTCCAAACTCTTTAACATCTTTATGTTAAATTCACCTTGTTTTTTCTGAAATTTTCTGATCTTTCTGCTATCTTCTCGACGATTTTGTGCATCCTTTTGCAATCCTTCAATGATATTCTTCATGTTTCCTTCCTTATCTATCTCTTTACCATGGCCATTGGAGTTCGATCCTTCAAATCCCAAATGAGAAGCCATTCATTTTGCTTCGTTCTCTGAACTGGAAGCATTTTGTTCCTTCCCCATTTCTTTGCCCTTGGTGGAAACTCTAAACAATTTTGGCACTCGTTAACCTTTTGCAAACACAACGTGCAGACAACTAGAATTTGTCAAGTCATTATTCCTTAACAATTCCCATAGCATTCATAAAAAACATGATTCAAGAAACGTTCAATTTCCATGAATTTTTCGAGATCTTCTCGGCTCTGTAGTGCACTCAGGCCTTAGTCCTTTACTCTCAGTTTCCAAACCCACGTGACCAAGGGCATGACCAAGTGCTAGGTCTCAAGGTTCTCTAATCGAAACTTCGGGGTTTTGGGTTTTGGGGTTTCAAGATTTCGGTCTTGGAGGCTCTCACCCTCGCTTGCCTCTCCAATTCCCAACTTCTAAACTTTCGACCTTTCTAGCCACCGGGCCCACAACACAGTTGTCACCAACTAGGGTGGTGACACATGTTTCTCTTAAGAAGGTCCATGTTACTCTAGGCAATGCCATCCGACCCCACTGCTTCTACTTTTTCCTTCAGGACCCACTGGCACGTGGCACATATCCCATGTGTCCTCGTCCATCCCAGTGACATCATCCCAACTCACTACCTTGGCTCATATGGATTTAGCGATTTCAGGCTTCGAGAGTTTGTGATCTCCCAAATTCTTCCTAGAAAATTAACGGTCTAGATCTCACCTTGATCAATGGTTGTGATCTAATCATGAATTCGTGTTTCACGAATTTTCACGAATTTGACCTTTGACCTTTTCAAGTCACAAGTCAACAAGAGGATGATCACTCTCCATGTGTCCTTCTCGATGGAAGATCTTGATGAAGTCGGGACTTCGCGTATCGTGATATCCACACTCCTGTGTAACTCCAAAGGGTTTTAAACCTTTTTCACATTCCCTGGATCCAACAGCTGTTGGTCCACATGCTTAGATCTAATGGTCCAGATCTGATCTCTTCTGCATGCTCTCCTAAGTGTCTAGACGTGGATTGGATGGTCCAGATATTCTCCGCACAATTGATCTACGACTGCATTTTTATTCTACTGCTATTCCTCCTGAGCTTCGTGACACGTCCAAGTAACTCCTTGGAAATTAGAGACAATCTAGGGTTCGAAATTAGTCCTCTAGACACAATTTCCTCTTGAAACCTTGGGTCCAAAGACCACTTATCCGGCCACTACTACATATGGGCGGATTATTCCACGAAAATTTTCCACGCTTCCACTAGTTTCATATTTTTTTTAAACAGGGCAGGATTTTCATCTCTATTGCCATGAACGTTCATCGCAATATCGACGAAAATCTAAATTTAACCTTGTCGGTATTTTTGTCGATATAGCGACAAACTTTTGTGGCAATAGAGATGAAAATTTTGTCTATCTCATTGGTCGGTGTTAACAGCTAGTTGACTATTTTATCTATATATACGTGACTTTAAGAGACTTTGCGACACAATTGCTATAGTTGCGACACTGTTCTTGGCCTTTGTTTGAGCTATTTATTTTTTTCCGTCACCCACTGGTTGAACAAATCCAATTCTCGATCTACATATCTCAGATTTTGAACTTGTAGGGTTAGCATGTTATTTTTTATGGATGTACTAATTTAACTTGTAATTTTTTTTTCAAATGTCCAAATTGCATTTAGCTTATTTTTTCCTTGATAATATATTTATATAATATGTGTAGTTATACCATATTTCATGTCTTTAGTTTTTGGATATAGTTAGTATATTCTATGGAAAAGGGTATGTGGATTCCATAATATTCTAGGTTTATGGAATCCACTTACCCTTTTCCCTTCAATTGTAGCTATAATCTCTATCTCTTTTCATTGATAAAGATATGGAATTGCTCTTGAAACTCAACCCTAATCAGTGAAATGATAGTAACTGATTGTTATATTCCCTTCTTTAGCAAGGACTAATAAGATACATAAACACTAACCCTAAACTTATTTTAGGTGTATATGTCGTTATTATATAAAGAAAACATTTGTACACATATGACCTTATTATAAATATGCTATCTATGTCATCATGATGTTGATCCTCTACACATATGATCACCTTATTATAAATATGTTGACCTTATTATAAATATGTAGGTCACTGTAAATAAACATATCATAATAGAAAGGAGTAGCAAAAATATAAAAAATTTACAACTTAATGTTTGGTATGGTGTAGGTAAGACAATAACTTGTTAGGACAAGGATTTGTCACAATGAACGAAAATGAGAGGAAGCTTGCTCAGTTAAGAGCGGCATTAGAGGTGAGGGGCAATGGAAAATGTTATTTCCCTTGCTATGATTGTAGAGGCTTGCAAAATAGAAGACTTTTAATAACAACAGCCCAAAAACATTGTAGGGAGAAGGGGCATGCCGAAGGGGGTTATGAATATCGTCCCTTGGTAAGAGGATTCAAT
>ML791547.1:171860-207450 GCA_009831015.1 Picea engelmannii
TGTAACTGTACTTTCTCCTTCGAATTTTGTGTTGTTACTCCACTTGTTGTTACTCACTATTACTCTGCTGCAACTCGCTATAACTCTGCTGCAACACTTTTTGTAACTCTACTGCAACTCACTATAACTATGTTGTAACTCTGCTGCAACACTATGTTGTAACTGTACTTTCTCCTTCGAATTTTGTGTTGTTACTCCAAGCTACAATAAACAAGTTCGAGAAATGGTCTTAAGATATCATCAATAAATCTTATAAGTGTTGTCATAGTATTGTGTAATATAAATTGCATAATGACTCACTCATGCAATCCATGTGTTTTTTTGAAAGTAATATTCCAAATTATTCTTTGTGTATATTGTCATATTGGTATCCTTACTTCTAATCCAACTTCATGATAACACATGCTTACAATATTTGGTTGATTAGTGCCTTGATTATTTGGAGGGGATATATATATTACAATATATTACAATATTACAATATTACAATGTAATAGTAATGCCATATTACAATGTAATATGGCATTACCATATTACATTGTAATATGGCATACAATATGGTATACCATATTTCATGTAAATTGTTTTTTTTAAACCTAAATCCATCATCGCAATATCGACGCAAGTTCGTCGGAAATATTTTACTATTTTACCACAACTGTTTCTATAGCGACGAAACTTCGTCGCAATTTGCCACGAATATTCGTCGCATATACAGCATGTGTGTCATAAATTTGGTTTTGATATATTGCACTCGTCGATATTACCATGAATATTCATCGCACGTTGCGACGGACTTTCGTCGCACGTCCAGCAACTGCGTCGTAAGTTATTGGCTTGGCATAACTTTTCGTCCCAATTGCGATGAAGTTTCATCATAATTGCCACATTTCTTCGTTGTTATTGCGACGATAGTTCATCATAATTGAGATGATGTATTGGGTTAACCGATATTGAAGGTGGTGATGCATGGAGAGATAATTTCATCGATGTTTCCATGCACACTTGGATCATGGATATAGGGACGAAATTATTCCGACGAAAACAAATCTCGGCTTTTGTGGAAATTGCAACAGATAAGTGTGGCAATATCAACAAAAAACCGTCACAAATTTGCTCATATGTACTAGTGGGCCCATCTAGGCTCAACATTGAAACTATGGCTTTGATACTATATTGTAACATCCTCGGCCACCAATCCACCTGTCGAGCAATTCTACCACGCAGAACATTCTCATACTTATATATATAACATGCATATTAAATCTAATTAACAGATTTAATCAAACAATACAGAGTAAGCACATGATTACTGCTAATATACATCATTAAGGACATTAACAATAACTCATATGCACAACACAATACATGATAACATATAAGAATCACAGGCATGCAAAACATCATATTAAGTAAAAAATGATACTTATCTTTGAAACTGTGGTAATTCCATCAACCACGTGCAGACCTTCCACAAAAATCCCAACCCTAGACCTCAATGCTCATCACGCTCAACAGTGGGTCACCCCTGAGATGGGACTAAGCTCCACCCAAGGTAAGGGAATGCTAGGCTAGGATGAGGTTATAGGAAAAACTGCATAGGGCAATCCGAAGGATTCTCCCCAAGAGCCTTCTTACACCCACTACTCACAGAGTCTCATTCCCCACATGCATGTTCCGCCTGAGAGTATACACCTTCACAATCTCAGTCCATTGGTGCTTCACCTCCCTCTTTGGGCCTCATCAATAGGTCGGGTCAGGAAGTCTAAGATCTCCATAGCTGGTGCTGGAATCTCTCTGAGAGAAAATTACTTCCCACTAGCCATTCTCACCTGAAGAGAGTTGCTCAAAGGCCTAACAACCTGCCTCTTCATCCAGTTTTCAAATCAATTCCTGCAGGGCGAGGATAACAGCCACAACCACTAGTCAATTCCACTCAGGACACACAGAAGGCAACAACCCAAAGGTGGTTCGGGTACGATCTCTACTCTGTAAGAGAAGATAGGCTCGGCTCATAGGACACATAGGTGATACAACTCAATCCACAAAGAGGACGAACACAGACTTCTGTCGTTCGGATCGAGGTGAATTATCTTTCCAGAAAAACATCATAGGCTTCCCACCCCAAGCTGTGTGAGGCACACCAAACACAGACGTAGAACTCCCCTCGGTTCAGACAACTCAGGGTGGAATGGAGGACAAACGCCCTCCATGGTTCAATATTTGGGTTAAATTGCATGCATCAGGGCCAACACATGTCGCCCATGAGGTTGCATGTGCTCCATAGCATGCGTTCCCTTTTTCACATGTTCCCCTTCCAGGAACTTAGGATAAAAACACACATTTCTCATAACTATGGAAATAATAATAAATCATTATTCCCAAGGACTTAAGCCCCTAATCTTATCCCCTAGGCTCAACACTTAGCTTCTATTTCAAACCTTTCAGCCCCTTTTCCCTTACCCACCTTGTGGAAGCTTAGTCCCCCATCACTCTGTATTCGTATTCGGTCTTCACGCGGCGATGTTTATTCTTTATTAATGTTATGCTTATTACATATACAAAAACAAGCACCTAGCCTTAACAATTAGGATCTCCGGCCTAAGAAACACATAAGCCTACCAACTTATCAATACTCATCTCACCAGCCTACAAAACATGAGTTACAATTCATAAATATGATTACAACAGGGCTCGTCCTTGGGGATATTACATCATTGACATCATTGGTGACTTCCCTTGCACTTGTTAACGGTTTACCTCAATGACCGGTAATCAAGTGGTTTATACAATGTTCAACATCAAAACATCTATTCACATTGATAGATTCCTACCACATCGGGATTAGGATGAAAACCATGGGTTGAGCATTCATTATGATATCTTCTTTTCCTAGGTTGTGAAGGAAGTCATTTGAGCATGTTGATACGTATGTTGTCACATAGAACCATGTTGTATTGGTTTGTGGCTATGTTTTATCATCTTGTAGCTCCACTGTGTATTTTTCATGGATACGATCAATTCATGTCATAGAAGTATGGATCCACATTGTATCTCTGGTGGCCATACCCTTAGTCAATATCATCATGGATCCGTAGTGTATTTATTGGCGACCATACTTTGAGTCATTTATAGTCTGAGCATAGGTATGTCTGCCTCGGGAATGGAACACATATTAACATTGTTTTATGGTTGTCTACAACTTCTACCAAGCTCCCCGACTCCATACCCTTGCTTCTAAGAATCTACAAAGTGTTTCATCCATCGTCTTTCATTTTCTGACTTCACACTTTGGGGGACAATCTGTTACACATAAAAATTCCCCACTTTGATGATGTCACATTCACATTGTCGTAAGTGTTGTAAGTGTCACACTTTTGTCGCAAGTGCCGTAAGTGTCGCATTCTCATCATGTAAGTTTCCCATCATGAACGACACCATGAAAACACTTGATACAACCCCTAAAACATGTTAGAAGAAGAAGCCCCATCATTTGATAGTTGGAACAAAGTGTTTTTCTATGGGAATTAGTCATCTTGGAAACTTTTGGAAGATCAACACTCCCCTGCTCATATACAATGAGCACTAGTGCTCTTTTTCTATCTATCAAGGAGCGTTGCAACACTTTGTTTCCCATTGTAAGAGAGCGTCGAACTGGTTGAGAAAATCTTGCAATAAATCCCCTTTTTATCTAAAGACAACTATGGATGGATCGAGTTGGTTTGGCTCGAATCTAACCCTTAGGATGCATCTAAGGGAGATATCACAATTGAAGGAGTCATATTCTCAACTAATACCAATTATAACCAAGGTGGTTGAACCTCTCAAAGCCTATAAATGGAGGCATTCTCATGGGGAACAAGGAGGGAAAATAATCAGCAAAGCATTGTTATTATGATCGTGGATATTTCGAGCAAGGGGTTGGACGAGGAGGACTTGGAGAGGATGTTGCAACATCATCTGAAGATTGTAAGTGTCTTTTTAAAGTTCTCATCAATATACTTGGACTATTTTGCTTCTAGTACGTGTTTACATGTACTTGTCTATGTTTGTTTTAATCTTCATAGATAGATCGATCTTGTCTAATCCATTATAGTAGGAGATAGTTTTCTGTCTCTTGTCATCCATTGCAGGTATTGTTTAGAACTTATGGATTGGAGCAGCATGGAAAAACTTTGAAAGTGAGGTACATAATACTATCCCTCCTTTTCTCTTTTTCGATGGGAATAATTAATCTATAGCAATGGTAGTGTCTAAAGTTAGTTTTCTATCTTGGTGGAGGGGTTTGTACTCCAAGGTTAAATTCACCTGTCCGTAGGGGGATTATTCTATAACAACATGCTCAAGAGTGGTATAAGCATGGCCACCAAAATCAAGTAAACTACATATCCATGAGTAATGAAATCATAACTAATGTCCATGGCCATGAAAAATGTACACAATGGATCCATATAATATATATAAGTAGCAATCATGGCCACAAGAAAAATACACAGTGGATCCATGCAAATGTAGATCATAGCCACAAATGAATAGATAGTGGAGTTATGTATCGGAATCAATTAGAGGATATCTAGAGCCAATGGAGTGAACAAATTGATCCATTGCAAGTACAAATGTCAAATACGGTGGTAAAATCAATACATGTTGGGTAGGAGCACAAAAGAGGTGATGCTCGTACTTCACCTGAGGTATTCAAAACAACCCGTCGTAGTACAAGTCTACATTATGCAAATATATGTGTTGAATTCAAACATAATGAGACATCGTTTGATTATTGGTCATTCATGTATATCGTTAACAAATACGAGACAACCCATTGATAATGATAATGGGCGTCAATGTACTTGGTGAAATCTAACAAGTGTGAATAAAGGATTTGATGTTGAAAACCTAATAGAATATACCGATCAAGGGACATTGATGTATTTCCACTATCAATAGTGAAGGAACCTTCCACTAATCATTGCAAGCCCTAAGTTACTAAAAATGACTCTAGATCCAAGTCCCATAGCAAGATGTGTTGAATTCGATAGGGAGAGATCCATTGGAAGGAAGGCATTAAGGCATCCTCCATCATCCAGCACGAGGAGTATCAGAAGGCCAAAGATTTGGAAGAACTAGGATGAAAATATTGAAAGAACCAAACCAAGGTATGACTCCATCATGTACCAGATGCAATAGCACATGGCATAGACTCTCTGAATAGTACCTAATTATGAATACTACTGACAAAAATGATGAATCCACCAATGGGGTCAAATGGAAACCAAGGTACCGAATGAATTCCTATGTGTGATAATGGTTATTGAAGTTGAACACAAGGGAAGCCACTCAGTTAGCGACCAATGATGATTGTCATCTACTGAGTGCAAGGTCACCTATCAATTATGTAAATAGGTCGAGGTTCCAACTCTAGGTCACACTCTCAGATAAATGTGTCATAGTCAATAAAATTAGACCCACTAGAAAGAAGTCAATAGGGACCTTCTATACTAGCACGAGTGAGATACAAAGATACTTGTGAAACTAAGACATACTTTACACAAGGGAAGGCCAACTTAGAAAGTCAAGGATTCTGCAGAGTGTCCGACATAGGTTGACTTCCCTTGAACAAAAACATGACACAAAATGTGACTTGGGAAACATTGACTATAAACTGGGATATGTCTGCAACATGGGAGGCATCAAAAAATGCTCCATATGGCTGGAAGGATAACCATTCGGAGGAGATTATTCTCAAAAATGAGAAAAAAGGCCTCATAAATCCATACTAAAACTACTAATGAGGTAAAGAATCATAACATTGTTCTTTGTTCAAGGGCAATACAAGTAGCTACCATATAAAAAACAAGACTCATTCCCATTCTTGTTTTTTTGTTTTTTTGTTTTCTTTGTCTTTTTCATACCATAAAGACTAAAAAGGAATAAAATAATGCTATAGTCAATGGAGGAAACAAGCATTGCGGGTCCAGTTCCATGTGTAAGGAACATACCTATGCTCAATGCAAGGAAACACGTGCAGGATATGGATGTTGGGGGAAATTTTCCTCTAGGGATAAAAGGTGTCAAGTCTCAAATGATAGTATTGCAAGGCTGGTAAATTTTCTAGAATGCATATACGAGTGGCTATATAGCAGCAAGTTGAAGCTGACATTAGGCTCAAAAAGCGCAAGTGGTCAATATGTAATGCAAGTAAAAATCAACACAAAAAAAATTGGAATCCCCGCAGGTAATTGGCTAGAAAAATATGAGAATAAGATATGAAGCTTCAACGCAAATTTACAGCGGGACTAAACAGGGATTTCGATCCTACAGAAAAAACTGCATCATGGATGCCAAAATGGCTAGTGAGGTACTAACTAGGACACCCATGAAGAGGTAAGATCTACCATCCATAAACGACACCTTTAGAGCCACTTGAAGGTATATTTCCGCAACAAATGGGGTTGACCCTATGGAAAATATGTGATCGGTACGGATAAATGCAATATGAAGGCAGAATGAAACCTACCCTATATGCCAATAAGGAGCACAATACATGCCGAAGAATTCAAAAAATGCCAACATATGTAACATCACCTATGAGAAAGAGACACCTCTCAAGGAAAATTTCATAACAAAACATCTCTAGAGCATTTTTAGTAGTCTAAATGGCATAAAAATGTTAAAAGGGTGTAAAACACTATGTAAAAAGTGGAAAAAATGGGTTAAAATAGGTGAAAAACTCATTTTACCATTTCATTTGACTTTTTACCACTTGGAGAGCACTTGGAGCCCTTTTTCCCTTCCGTCCTTCTGAGGACTAGTATGGGACACACAAAGCTCAGAACTTGAAACCTCTTGGACAAGGTAAGAGATCATTTCCTCCTCTCCATTTTCATCGAAAAGTTTTTTTTTTTTTTTTGGGTAATTTTTTGAGTTTTTAATGCATTTTTTAGAGTAGACGGCCATGTACGCGACCTTCTTCAACATGATTCACGTACATGGAAGGATGTAGGTGATTCATGTTAGTGACAGTCATGTATGTATGTGAATGTCCTAATAAGAGGTCACATACATCTCCGTGAAATTCCAAAAATAAAAATCTAACTCAAGAATTTTAAAAATTGTTTGTAAGATGGTGATTAAAGGAAAAAGAGCACGGGGATGTTGATAATGAGGTCATGGTTGACCTGAAGGATAAATAATCCATATAACTATGTGGAGTTTATAAGTTCTTACATTTCAATTGAATAAGGGCGCAACGAAGATTTCTTGAACATTGATCGATTACTAGGATCCTGAGGTTGATGTTTTCATGATTAATGGGCAATCCTTGAAGATTCGGACTAAGGATATATATTTTCTTATGGGGATATTATCAATGAATACATTGTGATTTATTGTTCGAATGAGACAGAGAAGGTCGGGAGCCAACTCCCAATAAAACACTTAGAAAGCCTCAAGATTAAAATCATTTTCTTGATGATTGCTCATATTTTCATATCTGCATCATTACATCAAGATTCAAGAATGATGATGTTCTATGCAGTTAAATTTTTGAGACCTATTATATATGATTGGAGTACATCATTTCTAATGTTCATGAAGGCTCAATTGATAGGATGGAAACAAGGAAAGATGAATAACTTCGACTTTGGAAGCCTCATGTGGAAATATTTCTTTGAGAGAGTGCCAATTTTGAGTCCCAAAGTGGGAATCCATCCTCATTATATCTAAGATGGTGCAATGGAGAGATTGACAAAAGTGCTTCCAAGGCAGGGAGGAGGACAGTTGGATGACCCCTGGGATGACACATTTTTTTCTTGGTGGTCACACCAAGTTGTTGTGATCAAGGATTATCCCTATGTAGGGATATATTATGAAAACGATCAAGAAATTCCCATTCCTCCTGGCAATTCCTAAGGGGATGGTGGTATAAAATCTTTTTAAATGATCTGATTCTTATATTTTATGATTTTAAGAAGGAAATAATTTTGGTTTGGATCAAGATAATAATGTGATTGTTTGATTGTGCAGATGTGGGACTAAGATGGCCTGAGGGGTTTCCTTGACATGGCCAACATGGTTGTGATGACCAACCACGGGGAGATGCATATAAAGTTTTAGATAATGTCCAGAGGAACCTGGACAAATTGATAGTCCCAGTGCTAATGATACAAATTGAATACCATTTTTTTTTATGAGAGACATACAGAGGGAAGGGTTGGGCCCTTAGGATCGTGATAGAAAGATATCTATACTTTTGTATTTTTTGTATTATTGGTCCTTAGAGAAGGACAATTGAGGCTAAAAATCCTTTTTTGTAACATGATTCACTTTTTGTACTTAATGGACATTGATGATGATTTATATAGATGATATTTTTCCCTTAATGCCAATGTTCCTATAATTTTATTATATACATGTATAATTTTGTGCGCTTCTAATTAATGTGAATGATATAAGTACCAATCTAACATGTAGTTCACAAATGCATCACATAATGAATTGCAAATTCTTGATACATAAACAAAAGTAAAGTAATCAAAATGTCATTCCAACAAACATACATGGAGGAAACAACAGTGTAACAAAGGGTCATGAATACAAAATTCTCCATTTATCTGAGACACTACCAATTGAGTGTCCAAACGAACTTTTAAGGATTGAATTCCATGTGCAATGGCGTCACAAAATAGTTCGACAAAAGCATTTTATTCAACCACATTATTAGTAGATGGGACAATAAAATCACCTCTGGAAGAAACCAAATGGACCATGGGTGAGTATATTACCCAAGTGATGGAAATGAGGTTCTGAGTGTCATCACTAGCTCCATCGGCGAACCCTAAAAAAATTAAAGAATCCTGTGACATCTTCCAACCAAGAAGAAGCACCATAAGCATTGCTAACGCAAAACTATATCTACATCACCACTAAATACATCAATGTACAATAATTACAAGGGGGAATCCTAAGCGTGAATGCTCAAGAGTAATATTTCTTAAGGTCGAGCCCATTTCTAGGCTCTGAAAGCATGTTCCCTTCAAAATCCTGCAACTCGTAGGCTCCCTTCCAAAGGGAACATCTCACAATGTAAGGGCCATGCCAAAACAGATTCAACTTTCCTATCCCTAGGATGGATTTTTCTTGGTAATAGACCAAAACAAGGTCACCTTCCAAGAACATACTTGGGTGCACAGACCTGTTATATTGACTCTTAATGCGTTTCTTATGTGCCTCATTTATAGTGGCGGCATCACAACATTTCTCGTCGATATGTTCCAAATGAATACAATTCACTTCTAACTCAAAGAGTTAGGTAGGATCTCTATGACAATCTAAAGTGAAGGTATTTCACATTCAATCAATAAAACTGCCTCCAATCCATGGATGAGTTGGAATGACTAAAAACCAGTAGCAGTATTAATTGCAGTTCGGTATGCCCATAAAGCTGGATAGATTATAATGTTCCAGTTGGACTTACTCGCATTAATGGTGCAGTGGAGAATGGTTTTGACTTATTGGCAGCCTCAACTTGCCCATTCACCTACAGGTAATATGGAGACTAATTCTCCTACCTAAAACCCAATTTCGACATGAGCTCTGACATCATTTTGTTCTGAAATTGACTACCATGGTTAGCAACAATATCTTTCGAAACACCAAACCGGGAATGACTTGATTGAATATAAAAAGTGCAATGGTATCACCATCTTTTGAAAACGTAGGCATGGCCTCCACCCACTTTGTGAATTAGTCGATGACCACGATGATGTAATGATGCCCCTTAGTCAAAGGTGGGTAGCATGTCATAAAATAAACACCTCACTTAGTAAAAGGGATGATGATTATGACTAGAAAAAGTGGAGTAGGATGCATGTGCATCTTACAAGTAAAAACTTGACATTGATGAAATATTTTGACTGCCTCATACAATCTTTGAAGATTGTGGGTCAAAAATATCCAACATGCAATATTTTTTGGGTTGTTTCCAACCTAGAGAGATGATATCCACACGATACACTGTGAGAGTAATTTAAAATGAACTTTTCTTCTTCATGAGTCACATAATAAAATAATATTGATTCTACACCAAGACAAAACCCCTAGTTCAGAAATTGCATTGTGCCTTACTAAGAAAAACCCTAGTTTCAGAGATCCTCAAACCAACTATTTTCTGAGAAATGAAATCACAGGGAAGGGGTGCCTCTAACTGTAATCCAGTGTTAGGAGTCCAACACAAATTATGGTTCATCCATCTGAGGATCGATTAGACTTTTATGGCAAGTTGCAACTCACTTCCTAAATCCATTCAAGGCCCACGTGACCATGCTACCTACAATCACCCGACACTGTGTTTTTCAGAACCAACCACTAGTTCATAAATTGCATTTTCCCTTACTAAGAAAAATGCTAGTTCTGAAGATCCTCAAACAAACCATTTTATGGGAAGCGAAATCAGAAGGGAGGGGTTCCCTTAGTGGTAATTCAATGCCCCGAGTCCGATGTAACTGATGGTTCGTCCATCTGAAGCCTAGTTAGAATTGAGTTAAAAGGTTAGGAAGGTTGGTAGTGTAACAAATATTTTGAAATTGAGATCTAATTTGGGTATATGCTGGACATTCTAAGCGAAAGTGTTTTCATATTGAACCCTCTCAGTGTCACCAAGGTGACAGACTCTTTCATCCCACAATGTTTTGGGAATTGATCAACGCCTAGTTTCACTATGGATCTCATGAGAATTTGTTCGCATTGTTCATTTTTTTCTTTACACTTGTTAAAACTAAGAGATATTTTTTATATTCTAGATTAGGGTTGATTACATCCTTATAATATCTTAAATTTTTTTTACCCTCTAACTCTTTATCGCACCACATTTTCTCCTTAAGTTTTGATTTAATAATATTTTTAATAGTATCCTTATTCTACAATATGACCTCTTCGTTTATTCTCTGATGGGTTAGCCAAGACTGGGCATCCTTATGCCATCCCTGCTTGAGATGAAGGTGGTTTTGGCTGGAGTTTGAAGAAATTTTAGGAATCCTCTTGTCTTCCATGTTGTTTAACTTGTTCTTATACAATAGGTATATGGTCATAGTCGTGTTCTCAATGGGGGAAAGACTTTATTTTGTGAGGAGGATAGGATAGGGTGTATTTCCTTTAATTTTGAGATTATTTGTTATAAAATTATTTTGGATCTATTCTATTTTTCTCCACGACTCTATAAAGATATTGCATCCACAAAATTCACATACATATAGAATAACATGAGTAACTCAAAGAGGAGTTTTTTATTATCCCATATCCAAAGATCCGCTAATTTACAAAGTTTTCTACCCTCCTTTTATTATTTTCTCAAAGCTATAATTCTAGTTGAGCTTTTGGTGAATATCAATTCTGAGATATTGGTATTAAGACACTTCCCCCAAGAAGTTATTTTCATATACGAAAGTATCATAGGTGATTTTATTGGATTTAATTATCATGACTTTTTTTTTCCATCTTAACAGTCATACAAATATTGGAGAAAACATCCTTGAGGATTCTTAGTTGCTTTTCAAGATTGTGGGGAGTCCTCACAATAAGAACAATATCATCAGCATAAGGAAGAATAATGATGACTATACCAATGAGAGTTGGGTCATCACAACCTACTTCTTCCAACCATTCTTGTAACTTGTCAATGTATATACCAAAAAGGGTAGGGGACAAGGGACAACCTTGATTGACTCCAAGATTGCAGTTAATTTCTTTTGAACAACCCTTTGTGTTCCGAAATATGGAAACAATGTTCTCATACAACTTTATTGCAGCAACCCTCAACTCAACAAACAATTTTATCTCTTCCAACCTATCCTAAAGGTTTGTCCTCGGTACTATGTCAAAATATTTTCTAAAGTCAACGAAACAACACATGAGATTGGTTTTATTATTTCGGCACTCCTTCACAATGATCCTAAGCATAACACGGTGGTCCACAATTGAATGATATCTCTTAAATATATCTTGTCCTTTAGGTCTTTTTTTGTGGCTTTGTAGCCATAGAATATTCTTCTTTTCAAAAATATTTATGTACAACTTGGATAAAATGGGGCTAATCATAATGGTGATATAATTAGAGGGAATGTTTTTATCTCCACTTTTAAAAATAGGTACAATGAGGCTTTGTGTCCAGGGTTTAGGGAAGCCTTGCTTGATTTATAAATTGAAGAATTTGTGTATGCGGGGGATGAGAATAGGCCCTCTCATTTTAAGAATTCTAGCTTGGTAGCGTTCAATGTCCTTAGCTTTCCCATTTGCATGACATTTAACCACAAACTCTATGTCTTCCATAGAAAAAACTTCATCTCCTATAGGAACATTTGGAATGGTGTCCAATGTAGTAAATATTTTTCAAGTTCTTCAAGGGAATCATATTATTCTCTTTAGTTTTACTAATTAGAAATTGTCTCCAGAACTTCTTAGGATCAAGCTTAGAGAAGTGTAAAATCCACTCTTGCTTTCTATTTATATAATATATATTTTTCCTTTTAATTAGGGATTTATAAGTATTTATCTTATACTCAACTTATATATATATATATACTTAAAATGTGTGAAGAATTTTTTTTTATTTAAAATAATGGAAAAAATATTTGTTAAAATCACTTTAAAATGATAAAAAAAAACATTATATGGTTGAATCATATAAAAAATATTTTAGAATGTTAAAAGATTAAAAATATTAATTTCAACCATCTCAAATTTAAATAATTACACCTAGAGGTTTACACTTATTTGAAATGGGCACCATTAATGACGTTTTAATTATAAATCCTAATATTAAGACTAATAATTGAAGATGTTGACTAACTTCTTTGCATTTTTGAATGGGTAAGTTTATTTATTTACTTTTTCACATTTATTTAATATAATTAATATGGTTGCCACTTTTACCTAACTAACAAGGATCAATATGCATATACATATAATACCTCATTGTCACTTTCTAAAATTTAATAGAGATTAATTCTATAAATAACAAGTGAGAATAATTCTATGAATAACAAGTGTCAAATTGATTAACCTAAATGCATGATGGATGCCAAGATTAGGTGACTTTTTCAAATTTCATTTTAGTTTTTATGAATGTGAAGCGTGTCACTAGTTGCAATTAACTAAGACATTTCAGATTTCATCAAAATGAGGAGCCAAATCCAAAGTCTAGAATCCTGAATCATTCTTCCTTCTACTTTCATTGCCTATTCTTTTTCAGATTTCATCAAAATGAGGAGCCAAATCCAAAGTCTAGAATCCTGAATCATTCTTCCTTCTACTTTCATTGCCTATTCTTGTTCATCAGCCACAAATCCGTGTTCATCAGCCACATAATTTGTGGCTGCGCTAGTGATGAATCCAAAGAAGCAAAAACATAAAATATTGAATCTTTTATTTAAAAAAAATAAATTTTATAATTATCCAACCAGAAATCCGATAATTGACATTTTGGTGTTGCAAGTTGAAACATGTGGATTTCAAACAATAATCCCTGGATTTACAAAATAAACTTTAAAAATAACTTTCAGGATCAAATTTGGAGAAACATGGTGTCAACTCTATGGCTTGACCTGGCCCGTCTGCGCTATTGGTGGGGACGGCCATGGACTATTGGATGGTAATGTCAAAACCATGACGTGATACGCACGCTATCGCCAAACGGACAGTACTCCGTCAATGGAGGTGATGGCCAGTGCCCACCAAAGAACGGCCTGCACGGCACTTTTTTTTTTTCAATGATTTATAGGTCACTCAAATCACTAAGTATCCACTGGAAACAAGAATATGAAATATGAAATCTCAGTTTTGTTATTTAAATTGTGATTTCGAGTGAATCTGAAATGTGAGTTTTTGTTATTTAAGTGAGTTTTTGTTATTTAAATTGTGATTTCTAGTGTTTGGGTACATTCAAAACCTTCTGAGAATCTAGAGCTCTTAAACTAATTCAATATCACAATTTACAATGGTTGAAATTACAATTTCATATTAAATTAAAAATCAAACTGACAACAATTTTATATGAAATTAAAAATCAAATTGAAAAAACACCAGCAACAAGATGGTTCAATATCTCACATTATGATTGATCTGAACTTGGTTATGAAACTTTGTCCTTAAACTCAAATTTCATGAATTAAAAACTTTTTTTTAATCCTAATAAAATAGTTTATATAAAAATGACTTATAAAAATTGAAGTGATCTAATTATTAATTCTCTCCTTGTTATTGGACAAGTTTGTCAAAATCTATATTTATAATAAGTATGTCTTAATTTGAATTTCCAAAACCTGCATTTATACCAAGTCTTGGTGTTCATATTTGTTGGATGAATTAATTTCTACCTACTTCATTAAAACTAAAGTTTCCATCAACCACTTGTTATTATTCTTCCACAGCCATATCCATGGACACTCTTATAGACACTCCAGCAGTTTCATGAACTTGTTGGATCTTCAGGATCCTTCCAAAGACCTCTATAAAAAGGAGGCTACTGTAATAGTTTTGCAGGCATTTTGGCAATGTCAATTTGCAACTTGATTGAATTTAGTTTTGTGTTCTTATCTCTACCCACTACAAAATTGTGATTTTGAGTGTTTGAGTAAATTGAGAGCCTTTAAGTATATGGATAGATTTAGAGCTTTGAAATTAGCAAAAGATCAAAATTTATAATAGCTGAAATTACAATTTTATATCAAACTAAAAATTCCAACCATATTTTGATCTAATGTTGTTGAGAAAAAACTTCAAGTATAAATATCTGCTTGATTGAATACTAGCATAGCCGCTAACTCGCGGCTGAGAATGTAGAAAGGTAGCGGCTGAGAAGGCGTGCCTCCAATACACTGAGAACGCATGCTCTCAATATAAAACGTTTGTGGTAATCTGTTTGTGGTAATATGAAACGTTTGTGGTTGTATTAGGTTGATAAATGGAATGGCAATTACATATCCTTACAATAATTTTTTAATGTGATTAGGTAAATGTTAAAAAGTAAACATGTTAAGGTTATGAACAATAAATCTAATCCATTGATTTTGGAGGACGACTAAGAATATGCCAACATCTTCAATGCATAGCCATAGATTAGGGTTTAAGATTAAATAAGGTTAAAAGATCATTAATTGTGCCCATTGTCAATAGGTGTACGCATTTAGGAGTAATTAAAAACATATAGAATTGTTTTTTGCAAATTGGATTTCTAAGTTTGCTAACTCCCTCGTCCGGGTCCAGGTATATGAGAAAAATGTGAACATTAATTTGTTGTTGGATTGTTTGTGATTGTCTCTGTAGTTTTTTGTGTGAGAACTAATTTAGTTTAGAGTGTTGTGTTCGGCCCCCTCTTTGTGAAGGAAAGAAGATTTGTTGCAGCGAAGAGAAGCGTTGGTGCGCTGTGCGCGGAGGCTGGCTGAATATGCGTGGAGGAGAATTCGTGGAGTGGCCACGCTGAAGCATTGATTGCTTTTGTAGTAGAGCTACTGTTATGACTTTTGTAAAACATGGTTATGATTTAAGAACAATGGCTATTGGTTATGTGTACAGTTTGTGAGTTTTGGTAAATGAATATTGATGAAAAATTCATCTTGTAAGATTGATTTCTAGATACATTTTTTATCTATATTACTTTGGTAGAAAATTGGGGAATACAGTGGCAGATCATGTATTTCAATAAATGAAGGTATGTTAATAAAATGGCTAGCAGTCCAGTGATTATAAATAAGTTATAAATGGTCAAAATCAATTGTATCTTCAATGGATGAAGTGGTAGCTCTAATGAATGGGTGAGAAAGAGTGTAATCTATGAAAGTTCAGAAGTGGATAGAGGCATTGATAAAGATCAACTAGAGAGAGATCAAGTTCAAAAATATTTGTATGTGATTCAATATTGTTATTTGTGATATAAACATTAAGAGTGGGTGTTAGAATTAATGTTTATTTTAGAGATTGGTTTGGGTTTGTTAGATCTAATTGGTTGTGGAAGATCTTCTCCAGCGATCAAATCTTATTTGTGTATGTGTGGTTGAGAAATTCTCTCATAAATTTACTTTATATATAAATATCTACTTGATTACATATTAAAAACATATAAAAATGTTTAATACATATTAGATAGATTTATAAGTTTAACAAGGAAAATTATAAATATAGAACTTAGAATTATTTTGTACAAAATGTATTTCTACTTTTAAGTAAGTAAAAACTATAAATTTAGATAGAACTAAAAATTCCAACCAGATTTTGACAGGATTGGAAATAAAAAACTGATAGAAAATGTCTAAGAGAGATTCACTCTCTGAACTTTTTTGACAATAAAACTTTGACCTTGTCCTTTTTAAAATCTAGATAATCAAAATTAAAAAAATAATAATAATTAAAAACTTTATCTACTCCTAATAAAATAACTTATAAAAGTTGAAGTTATCATATTATTAATTCTCTCTGATTTCGGGGACAAGTTTGTCAAAATCTACATTTATAACAAGTATGGCTCAGTCTAAATTTCCAAAGTCTGCATTTATACTAAGTCTTCATGGTATAATAATAATTAAAAACTTTATTTACTCCTAACAAAATAACTTATAAAAGTTGAAGTTATCAGATTATTAATTCTCTCTGATTTCGAGGACAAGTTTGTCAAAATCTACATTTATAACAAGTGTCTTAGTCTAAATTTCCAAATTCTGCATTTATACTAAGTCTTCATGGTCGATGAAGACTTCTACCATTTATCCTTCATCCAATTTCCAAAGTCTGCATTTATACCAAGTCTTCCTGGTAGATGACCTCCTTTATCCGATTTATTTAATGAGATTGAGAAATTCAAAGTCTTGACAGTCCTTCGGGATCGGATCGAATTCCTTATCTCAAAATGGGTGGGACAACCTCGCTGCCTGATTGCTTCCCGCAACCTTATAAATACGTCAGGGAAGGCCTGCACTTATCCCCCAGACTCCGAATACGCAGGCGGGTAGTGAACATTGAAGACATGGAAGGTCACAAGATGAAGGTGCTTTCACAGCGTTCATCTCGAATTATAGCAATGACAGCGTTTGTTTTTGTTGATTTCAAATCTGGGCAATCTCGCTCTTACAGATTGGCTTGTGCTGTTTGCAGATGACAATTGTTGTGGCAGAGATGAATCGTGTAAACGAGGAGAATCAAGAACTGAAATCTATGTTGAAGAGCGTCAGCAGTAAACATAAATACTTGCAGAAGCATATCAGGTCTCTGGTGCAACAACCGAAGTGCGTTGAGGGAAGCCAGGTATATTATATTGTCGCTTTGGAGGCCAATTTCACATTGGGAATCTAAAAAAAATCTGAATCCTTTTGTTTTTTGTTTTCTTCGTAGATATTCATTCCAGATCTTCAAAGCAAAAGCGTATTGTGTCCAGGATCTACTAACGTCGACTCCGGCCGTGCAGTTTCCCACCAATCTGATCAGTCTTCGGGTTGTAAGGAACGAGGTGAAGAAAAGGAAAAGAAGAAAGCCAAATTTATGGAAGATTACCACCTGCCTTCAAAGAAGAGGAAGATAAATTGCATGCAGTTGGAACAGAATGAGAATGGAATCAATGCGTCCATGGATGATAGCCCATGCTGTGAGGGGGAGTCTCTGAACAAGATGCATCAGCTGGTGCCGAGGGGATCTGGCGAACAGACCGCGGCCAGAAGAATCGTAGCCGTGCGGACAAGAACGAATGAATCTGAGGTAAAACCCAAATTTATTTCATGGAGTTCTTTAATCTTATAGTACATTTTTCTATTCTGGTTAGGGTTGAGTGACCTAAAACATTAGAATTTTTAATACGGATTTTTTTGTTAAATTTTTAATAATTTACATTAATTTTAACCTTTCAACCTATAAAGAACCTGAACTAATATGTTCCAATCAGAGAAGCGATGGCTGCCACTGGAGAACGTATGGGCAAAAGATGACAAAACACAATCCACATCCAAAATCTTATTACAAATGTGCTCGGCCGCCTGGTTGCCCAGTGAAAAAACAGGTTGGATCCCAAAGAAATCTCTTACTCATACTCTCATCGACTATGAAATATATCCAATTAGCCTGTCTGTTAATTTAAATTTGTTAAAATTTTGAGCAGGTTCAGAGATGCGTGGAAGACCCTACAATTGTAATAACAACATACGAAGGCGAACACACTCATTCTCCGAGTCCTCTGGCTATGGCTGCTATGCACGCTCGCTCRTCCRACCAACTCATCGGTGAAGGGATGAATGGAGGAAATCTCATTGCAGACAACCCATTTATAAACCGCATTGACAGAATATCGACCTCGAGCACGTTTCCCACAATCACTCTCGACCTCACAGACAACCGGCTCAATCCAGAATTACTGTCGCAGCCTCCACATTTGGCGGCCGGCAGCTTCCAACACTCGACTCCATTGTCTCGCGATATGGGCCAGGCATTGGATCGGAATGAATTGGGTAAGTATTCTTCAGTCGTGCAGGATTATGTGGCTTCTATAAAGGCAGATCCCAACTTCATTGCAACCCTGTCTGTAGCCATAGCCGGTTCTATGCTCAATTTGGGTATCCAGTAAAGGGAATGATGCCCGAATTACCTCCTGCAAGGCAATGCGCCAACGGTTCAACTCAGGAAGCATTTGTGTAGGCTCGTGTACTCTACAACAGTTATGCCTTCATAAATTTCTCTTTTGCATCTAGTGCAAAAGCTTTCGTAAGTTTTGTCTGTAGCATTTACAGTTTATGTAGACCTGTCAAGTATCTAACATTAACAATTACTATTTACTTCTGGTAGAGCGAAGGATTGCAATGTTCAAATAAGTTTGAGCCACTGGGTATAATGCAATGCATGATGTTTGAATTTTATTCAATCTAAGTTTTCTTTTTTATTTGGTGTCATTTGTATAACCATGCTTTGCATGCTTAACTTTTATTTTCTTCAATTGCAAGGTTGTTTACAAAAAACTTAACCCTAAATATGACCTTCTAACAAAGAAGCCTTCATTAAAAGTATTGTGCTTTGGAATAGATTTTACTTTGTTTTAGTGAGCAAATGTTTGTTTTACTTTTTGAATGAGTGTCTTTCAAAACTTTTCTTAGCTTTCTTTCCATATTCATTTTTCTCTTAAGAAAGGATGTGATATTCTTTCTAATCATTGAAGGATATTTTCCCTTAACTCTTCTTTCCCTTTCTTTCTAGAAACACGAACAAAGGTAGTATATTTCCGTAGTATATTTTCATTTGTCAATGGTAAAAACAAGACTCCTCAAATTTTCACCAAGTTTAAAATAAATAACAAAAAAACATTATTTTCAATTGGAGATAAGATTGTTGCAATTTTAGTGAAAGGTCTCCTTTATTCTAAATTGGTCATTTGGCTACCAAAAATTATAAAGTTTCTCATATAAAAAAATATTAAAATCCTTTATCTTACAAAATTGTCATCATTAGTTAGCCAACAAAGGCAATACATTTTGTCATCATTAGTTATTAAAAGCAATACATGTTATTTTTCAATAAATTTTGTCTATGTATTCAAAATTTTCTCAATAATAGGTTGACCAAATCTTTGTATTTACTCTAAAATATCATTGCTCTTAAGGAAACCCCCCAAAAAAAACTATATATTATGTTTAGTAATTGTTTAGGAACTAAAGGTTTTATCGAATCATGGAGTGCACTTCAACATAATCTCTTCTTCAAACAAAATAGGGTGAGTCCACTTTTCAAACCTTTCAATGATGAATTCTAATTCCATCCACCAACAAAAAGTAGGTGTTGCTTCCTTTTGTTGCCACCCCTAAAAGTAGCCAACTAATGTTCCATATGCTTAAACCTACTTATTTGAATATGAATTTCCTAAGGTGCAATATGCTCCCTCTCTTGAGATGTTGAGTCTAATAAGTATCCATTAAAACTTATTACTCAGGTGGAACCTAGGAAAAACTCTACAAGATTTTCTCTTCAAATTCATTAATCTTTGATTAGATGTTGCACTTTGGATTTTCTAAATGACAATATCAAATGGAATTCGTCAAGTTTCTATAACCCTAGAATTCTTGTAGTGTAGAATGCTCTAATAATTAACCAATCATCATCTCAAGTCCTAATGAAATCAAGATCACGATCTATGGACAATTACTTCAACTCAGAACTAGTTGCATTCACATTAAATTTTCTAAAATTGGTGCTAAAATATTGTCTTGGGTGTTTATAATTTGCAGTGAGAAAAGCACAATCATGATATCGTTCAAAAAATAACAATGTGTGTTTGGGAATAATTAACAAATGTATGGGAGGGGGTGTATTAATATATCTTCCTACTTTTAGGTTGAAACCAAAAGAAAACCCGCTAACATTGCTTTCAAAATTATGAACATGGATTATCTTAAGCCTTCGGGTTCATCTCAGTGCATGAGAAGTGGTGATGACAGAAGTGGTAACATATAAAATTGTAGGAAACCTCTTTTCAAAACACCAACATGCAAATCTAGCTCAATCTTTTCTTCCTCAATTTGCATGTGACTATATTGATCTAACACATCCATCTCTTTCAATATTCTACACATCGTCAGTCTATCCATAGAATAATATGTATTTGGGTATAATTGTCAAACCTTTGGGAGGGGGCGTACTAATATACCTTCCTATATTTAGGTTGAAAGCAAAAGATGACATTGCTTTCAAAATTGTGAACATGGCTTATCTTAAGCATCCAAGTTCATCTCAGTGCATGAGAAGTGATGATGACAGAAGTGGTAACATATAAAATTGTAGGAAACCTATTTCCTTGATGCACTTTTGATATGGGTCATTTGATGCCAATAGAAAAAAAAAATATCACTTGCTTCAAAACACCAACATAGAAATATAGCTCAAGCTTTTCTTCCTTAGTTTGGATGTGATTGTAGTGATCTAACACATCCATCTCTTTCAATATTCTACCCATTATTTGTTTATCCCATAGAGGCCAATTGTGGGCAATGATAGTTGAATGAAGGAGTTAAAATTGATTTTGATATTACGACAATGATTTTTTGTGGCATTGGATACAATTAAATTGCAAAGATGAAAAATATGCTCTTCTAGAAGATGTGCCTTCTCTACAAACCCCAGTTCTTTCTTGTCAAATATAATTTATATACCTTGAAAGAGAGAGAGAGGCCTTTGAGTTCTTACCTAAGTCTTGAACAACAGTTTGGAATCAAAGAAGTAAGGTTGTCACCTATCAATTACATCGCAATAACCTAATCATCTAATCATGTAGTAAGGATGTCAAAACTCCAGTTTCTATTCATCATCCACTATATGTTAATTTGAGATGTATATGGTATCATCAAAAGTGAAAATCTGAGGTGCAATAGACATTTCTTCCCTATTTATAAGTGAAGTGGGGTTATTTTCTTCTTCTTCCCTACATACTATAATCTAGTTCCAAAGACCTCAAGTGAATTCAGGATGATGGAGGAGGATACCCTCCTCCCATTGTAAGTAAGGATAATATGCAAAGAACAAAAAGTAGAGAAAGTCCTTGATAAAGTGATGAAGGAAACACATAGCTAACAAACAACCATTAAATCATTGTTGTAATAGTAAGAATAATAATAATGTTAATGAAAATAAAAGGGTCACATATCCCTTCACCTTATGACTAATCAATGTATATTTATACATAGTCACAAGGATCAATGTAATCATCCATTCATATCAATAATTCATTATTCAACATTCTATTATATAGTTGAACAAATACTCTAACAATCTTGTAATAAACAAAAACATTTTATTCCAACTGGTATATGTTATATATACAACCAAAAAAATTGATTGTGTTCAAATATGGCGACTTACTTGAGACTTATTCAATAGTGGGGTTTAGTAATTCAAGTTGAAGGCCTTCAGAATTTATCAATGCACTTGGAGATTAGTTACCGATGATAATTGTTTTTGGTAGGGAATTCATTGTCTTGTCTAAAATGGATTTTGGAGGGTTTTTAATTTTAGAATGCATCACGTTGGGACAATCATGTTGTAAGGACATCTAGTTCTCTATGAGTTGTTTGTTTCAATTAAGAAAATAGAGATGGAGACAAAGAGATATCGAGTGTGGGGGGGGAGGGGGATCCAACGCCATATATAGACTACATATTGACTAGTGGAATTGATCCAATATAGTATCAATGGAGAAAGAAGTTGCAATAAAAAAGAAAGTGTGTGCAAATAATGGGAGATTTTGAAGAAATAATACCCGGATGATGCAATAGCCTAGCTAAACAAAAATGCTTGCAATCGATGGTGATTGTTTCACCCATGTATCATGTGGTGCTAGACCTCTTCAAATAAGTTATAATGCTTATATTGAATTTAAAGAAAACAATGGTTTCAACACTATCATATCCCTAATAGAATCAACATGTATAAAAACTGAGTTATGCACAAATGAGTATTAAAATTTGGAAATAGAAATTTCAATATCAATAGGAAAAAACATTGAATTACATGTACATAACAGGGTAAGATGTGGAGCCATCTAAACTTGTACCAAAAATCCCTCGAGTTGTTTGAATTAAGTGATACAAAAAGTTAAAGTTATTATCGATCTAGAACACTCATCAAATATTTAACAATATAGGTTGATTCTGAATTGGGAAAAAACCCTCAGCGGATTGCTCCACCATACATGGATCTTGAATCATGGTAGAACTTTGTTGATGTTTTAAATTTCTACCATATCCTTATCAAATTTTTCATTGGAAATAGGGTCCATTCACTACAAGAATAGTTTACTCCTTAAGGGAGTAAGTTATGTAGTTTACTTTGTAAGGGAATAAGTTATTCATGAATCATGTAGTTCAGTGAGACATAGTTTAAAATCTGAATTTCAATTTTTAGGGCAGTGAGTTGTCCAAGAAAATTGTTTTAATGACAAACATTGTGGGAGATATGAAAACATAAAAGGTATCATACATCTGTATGAGACAATCACAACAACTAATGTTTGATGTATGGACATGATGCCTTTTTCAAGGATGAATAATTTATACAAGAAATATAGTAGAACTAATGGTGAGGGAGGGAAGAATGCTACATGAATAGATTACTCCCTTACGGAGTAAGCTAATCTTCTAGCAAATGGACCCTCTTTCTCGCAACAAATAATATGATAAGAGTCAACATTAAGGTCATCTTGAATGCCCACATATTCTTGTCTTTATCTAGAATATGTAACATTTATTTGCCTCTCCACCCCCCCTTTCAACTCCTTGACCCTCATTGAAGGGAGATGGAATATTTATATCAGGGGAATATTCTAACAGAGGAACAAAAAACAGAACAAATGGGGATCCAAGGGGGGAGGATTTAGAGGGAACAAGGTCTATGAGCTAGTGATAGTAAAAAAAGGGTTTACCAAGTTACCCAAGATTTCAAAAGATTACAAATTTCCTTACTTTGAAGATGGGGAGATGATAATGATTGTTTTTCATTGGATTTTCATAATATGATGAAAATGGATCAGATTTAGATACATACATTAGGCTTTAAGGATTAGTTCTTCCAATAGAAAATATCAACTTTGTTCCATCTCATACATGTGCCCAAAATACATTTCTTCTTCTTGCTTCTCCATGTGAGTAGCTCTCCAAAGATAAGACGTTCCTTTACAAATGGGGATTTATCCTCTATTCCCTTAGAAGGATATTGAAGAGGACCAATATTTTTAGTTGGATCAGATTTGTTGCTTCCACCAACTGCTTTATACCTATGGGAAGAAATGTGATATATGCAACCTTTCTTGACATTATTGTCCTTGACAATTGCACCATTTACAGGGTAACTTCCATAATGTCCTTTAAGATAGCCACATATATGACATGTAGAACATATTAATGGGATTCTCACCACTAATACTATATGGGGTTCTAGCAGTGTCATTAATTTCATCACCCACTGTATATTTTCTAGAAAAAAATTCAAGTTTGTAAGGTGCAAAACACGATGTTATAAGGAGGACCATGATCTGTGTCGATGTGACATTTTTATGTGTTATCCTTTTTGACACATGCTTTATAATACATCATATTAGTGATAAAAAACATGATTTGGAAAGCCTTCCTACATCACATTAGCATCATGTTGCATTTCATATTAATGCAAACAACACCTTAGAGAGCCATTTTTTGATCATGTTTGTGTTAAAAGATGTATTTTGCATCACACTACATCTATTGTGGCATTATATTTCATATGGGGCATCATACTTGCATTGCACTAGCATCAAAATATGAAATTTTTGAGTCATTTTTCATCATTTTTTTGTCTTATTAGTGTCATATTAGATCGCCCATGTGTCATTTTTGCATTACAATACTCATTGATCTGGATTATTTTCGGCACAAAATGAGAGCAGAGATATAATAAAGAAATGTACAGAGATATCTCATATATCCAATAATATAACAGAAATATATCAGAGATGGAACCATAAACACAGAGATACAGTAATACACGAAATGTACAAAACTGAAGAAATACAGAGTGAAAGACTCGCTAGAATGGTGGAAGCCTATCTCTGAGAAGATATGTGACGGTTACTCACATTCGCAAGAACATGGATTACAATGAGGCTCTAAAGTCCTTTTTAACATAAATAAAATCCAAAACCCTAACCCTAACCCTAGAAGATGAAAAGCCAACAATTTTGTGGACCCCATTTTGGGTAGTTTGGTGTATCAACTTCTCGAGGGTGTAACTTTGACATACGATCTCTATTTGGGGCACATGATAGCTTGTCGGAAAGGTATCATCGAGGAGATTTATTTTGGGGGATCAATGAGAGAATTTACTTATCATTGAGGTGCTTGATCCTGAAAAAACATCATTTAGGCCCTCAAAATGGCCCCAGAAGTTTAGAATCGAAAAACTGCTAAAAATAGTAAATTGCCAAAATATCGTTTTGTGCCAGTTGGAATAGGTGGGTGGATACCGATATCCAGTTGGATAAATCCTCCCTCCTTATGAAGAAATGGTCTCCATTGTGTTGAGTGCCCGGGGGAGAGGGAAAAGAGTTTGTTGAATCTACATCTTGATGAGTTGTTTTCCTTACTGGAGAAGTTGTGTTGCTTAGCTTGTTGAAGGTTGCCATGAACCTGTTGTTGGCGGGATTGAGTCTATTCAACCAGTCGAGATACATGAGATGACTATGTGCAGAAGGGATCTTTGCGCTTTGTTGAAATCTTGTCGACCTGGTTATGTTGGATAGAAGGTGCTTAGGATGAGGCTGTAGTGGTTGAAGTTTCCTTCTGTTCACCTTTTGAACAGATTGTGAAGAAGTTGAATTTTGTAGTATGAAATACTACCTCGCAGAACTGTTTAGGTGGGACAATAGTTGGAACTACCTATAGTATCCTATAGAGATGACCCCCTAGAGTAAAAATGACACTGCGGGGTCGAGACTCATAGATAGCATGACACTTCCACATATATGGTTGGCCCAAGAGAACATCACAAACATCCAATGGGGAAACATCACATAATACCTCATCCTTGAAGGGTTGGATGTTGTATGACAATCAACATAGTTGTCTGACACAGAGATCTCATCCCTGGCGAAGCCACCCAATGTTGTATGGTTGTGGGAGTGGTGTTGTCGACAATCCCAATTGTTTGACAACATCTGCTGAGATGAGGTTTTTTTGGCTTCCGCTATCAACAATAAAATGTAGCAGGGTCCCCTTCACCCACATCTATGAATGAAAAAGGTTCTCCCCCTCTTCAGGATCTATTGGTTCTTCTGGTTGAATTATTGTGGTCGCAACAGTAGCAGTGGGATTTGCATCGATGATCTATTTTTTTCCATTATTTTTTGAATCAGATTATGAATCAGGGTTCAGCTCCTTGTCTTTTATCTTGGCCACCAATGACTATTTTGAGTGACATTCATCAGTGTTGTGCCAAGGGATTTTGTGGAAATCACACCACTTTCCAATATCCTTCTTTGTCTTCTCGTGACCCTTATTTTCTTGTGGCTTGGACTAGTTTTCGAGAGGTTGTTTGTTAGGGTCATCTTTATCATACTTTTTTGGTTGAGGATTTGCAAACACGAACTCCCCTTTGTGTTGGTCCCTAAATTTCTACTCAATTTTGACAGCATATCAATAGGCAACTCCCGGCGATGAGATGCCCATAAACTCCATTTTAGTTTGGATATATGTGTGTAGAGCTCCACAATATTTCAGAACCAATTTCCACTTAGAATCTTTGATACCCAACTTGGTGCACAAGGTATGGAAGGTATTGGTGAACTCTGGCACTGCTTGGCCCCTCTCTTGATGCAATGTGGTCCATCTCATGTATTGGTCATCATAGTTACCAACAGGGTAATATCGTTCCTTGACCGCATCCACAAAAAAATCTCAAGTGGGCTCGGCCCCATATATTCTAGACTTCTCTATGGAACTTTTCTCCTTGATCCAGATGGATATTGGTGGCCAACCACCTATTCCAACTAGATCCTCGTGTCTGTTTTTGTTCAGTATGTCTTTATGTACTTCTTTATAATTATGATTTCTACACTTCTGGGGTTTTCTGAAGCCTCACACATTCTCCAGGTGGATATGGGTGGCTTCTCACCTAATCCAACTGGCATTTTTGTATGTTTCCATGTCAACACATCTTGTTGTACTTTCAAGTCTATTTTTGGGCCCTAAACATTGTTTTTTTGGCTCACCACAGTTAGACTGTAAACAAAGTCAGAGTTTAATGACGGAATGTGTATTTCTTTGAAAGACCTTTCCAAAGAGCTAACACACACCTAAAACAGAGATCATATGAAAACTTTATGACCCTAGGAATTTGAGGTACCAAATTACATCAACTTACCCATAGGGCCCACATGAATTTTGGCGTTTCACCTTCTAGGGTTAGGGTTTTGGATGTCTAGGATTTTGGCATTCATGAGTAATACGAAAAGGTCCTATGGAGCCTTATTGTAATCCATTCTTCTCATACGGATTCACATAGAAGCCACATCTCTTCTCAGAGATAGCTACAACCATTCGAGCAAGTTTCAGTTCTGCAGTTTTACAGTTTCAACCTATTTCATTATTTAATAGAAGATATTGTTCACTAAGCATTTGTGTTATTCTTCCCATCTATGTGTTTATGGTATTTAGTCTGTAATCAGTTCATTCCGCTCCTAAATCTGGATCAGCAGTATCAGAGCGGTCTTCTCTTCATTTATTTTTCTTCGTACATGTCCCTGACAAGGTCTGGGTATAGAAGTTGGGACTCGAACCAATCGATCCATTACCATATCGGCCACGTCGAGCCCGAAAACAGCCCATGGGAGACGAAAAGAAAGATGATGGAGCAGGAGATCCTATTAAAATGTTGCTCAAGGAATCCCTCATGCAACAAAGGAACGAAATTATGGACAACTTCGCGCAGATCCTTCGACGGTTTCCCATGGGAGAAGCATCTTCATCAGGCAGCCATGCAACCCCCTTCAAGGTACAGGTAAAATTTGATATTCCATTATTTGAAGGACTGATAGATGTAGATGTTGTAGATAAATGGTTAAATCTTCTCGAAGGATATTTTCGATCCACAATTTTTTTCGATCAGGAAAATATCACTTTTGCACTCCTCAAGGTCATTCCCCATGTTAAAGACTGGTGGGATACCTACTCTGAGCAAAGCATCGTGGAGGAATATGCAATTTTTGTGGTGGCCCCTACATGGGATTCCTTCCGGGATGACATTAAATAACAGTACTACCCTGTTGGAAGCTACGAGGACTGTACACGAGATGGACGGCCCTACGTCAAGAAAGGGACCAGATAGTACCAAAATTCACCAATATTTTCCATACCCTCCACACCAAATTGGGTATCAAAGATTTTGAGCGTCATCTGGTGCTCAAATATCGTGGTTGTTTTCATAGATACATTCAAACAGAAATCGAGTTCATGGACATCGCCTCATTGGGCACAACTTATAGATACATTGTCAATATCAAGCAGAAACGATGAGAGTTTGGATCTGCAAACCCCTCACAACCGAAGCAGGGAAAAGGAAACCCAAACCCACACAAAAGGGGACCAAGTTGCGATGGTCTCCCTCAGGAAAATTCGTCCAAGATGCAACACAAGAAGGGAAACGAGAAGACAAAGAAGGACATCGGAAAATTGTGTGAGTACCATAAAATTCCTTGGCATAACACCAAAGAATACTTCACCAAGCAGTCCCTTGTGGTCGAGCTGAAGGATTCTGAGTCAGAGGTTGATTCTGATTCTGAGCCAATCCTGAAGGAGGGAAGTGGATTATCGATGTTCAACCTAGTGCCACAGTCGCTACCACCAAATTCTAGCCAAGTGAACCAATAGAACCAGGGGAAGGGGAACGCCTCTTTCACTCATAGATGTGGGTCAAGGGGGCTTCGATTCACTTCATTTTCGACATTCATAGTCATAAGAATCTACTTTCAGTAGAGGTTGTCAAGAGGTTGAATCTACCAATGACACTGTACCCGTAATCCTACACCATCGGCTAGATTTGTCAAGGAATAGATCTTTGTGTCAGCCAATTGTGTCATCTGTCCTATGACATCAAGCCTTTAAAAGATGAGGTATTGTGTGATATTTCTCCTCTTGAAGTTTGTGATGTTCTTTTAGGACAACCACATTTGAGGAAGCATCATGTTGTGTATGAGTCTAGACCCCACAGTGTTATTATTACTTTGGGTAGACAATTGTATAGGATCCCAGAGGTGGCACCGCCTACTGTTATTTATTTAATCTCTGCTAATCAATGCAGTAAGGTCATTTCATAGACTGAGAATTTCATCTTCTTTGTGATCTGTTCTCACAGTAAGCAAAAGTCTGCCGCCACATCTATGGCCTCTATACAAAACCTCTCTTTGCAACAAAAGAAAGTGGACGGGATCGTGGAATAATACAGAGACATATTCACCTCACCTGCAGGGGTACTGACACACTGCCAAGTCAAGAATCTAATTGACTTGACCCTCAGTGCACCTCTACCTAATAGACCAGTCTATCGATGCTCTTTGATGGAGAATGACTAAATCAAGCATCATATCCAAGAGCTTCTTCAAAAGGGGCACATTAGACCTATCTCCTCCCCTTGAGGAAGCCCAATTGTACTGGTGTAGAAGAAGGATAGGACTTGGTGACTTTGCATTGATTACAGAGCCTTAAACAAAATCACAGTTAGGAACTATTATCCCATTCCGAGGATTGATGACCTTCTTGACCAACTCAAGGGGGAAAAGTTATTTAGCAAGATTGACCTAAATTCTAGCTACCACCAAGTTCCCATCAAACCAATGGATGTCTGGAAGACAAACTTCAAGTCTAAGGAAGGTCTCTACGAATGGCTAGTCATTCCCTTTGGCTTAACAAATGCACCGACAACATTCATGAGATTGATGGACGATCTATTGAGACCCTTCACCAACTCCTTTGTGGTAGTATATTTGTATGACATCCTCATCTTCAACAAAACGTGGGAGGTGCACATGTGACATATCCAACAGGTTTTGAGCACTCTATGGCAGCACAAGTTTTATGCCAACTTGGAAAAATGTTCTTTTGGCATGAACATGGTCCAATAACTGAGCTAAATTGTTAATGAGCATGGAGTACATGTTGATCCAACTAAGATCCAAGTCATCCATGATTTTTCAGCCCCGACCTCACTGACCGAGCTTCGAAGCTTCTTAGGACTCGCAAATATTTACCGAAGGTTTGTGTTGGGATTCTCCCATTTTGCCTAGGCCCTCAGCCAGGTGACCAAGGGCGGTGTTAGGGCCATTTTCATGTGGGGGAAGGAGAAGCAATGAGCATTCAAAGATATGAAACATCGTTTGTTCTTAGCTCCAATACTCTCCTTGCCCAATCTACACCAACCATTTAAGATTGAGACTGATGCATATGACTGTGTTGTGGGTGCAGTTCTCACTTAGCATAGGCATCTAGTGGCATAGCATAGTGAGACACTCTCTGATACTATCTGTAAATACCCCACCTATGACAAGGAAATGTATTCCATTGTACAAGCCTGTTGTCAATGGAAACATTACATTCTGGGGTAGAGATGATCATACACACTGATCACAAGCCTCTGCAGTTCATACAGACACAGGGGAAATTGTAGAATGACCACCATCAAAATTGGTCCACCTACCTGCAACATTTCCATCTCAATATCAAGTGTAAGACAAGTATCTCCAATCATGTTGTTGACTTCCTCATTCGGCCTCCTGTGGTTGCACTTACCACTATGCTCCATCCCTGTGGACATGAAACATCAGAGTGGCCCCAACTTTACCAGAAGATCTGGACTTCGCCACCACATATTATCTCTTGGTTACAAGCACCACTGTCACTGATTTTCACATTCAAGACGGACTCTTATGCCGCCTGGTCCATCTTTGTGCTCCTACAAGCGAGCATGCAAAGTTGATTTGGGAAGCCCACTACAGTCGGGTGGCAGGGCATTTTGGCATAGAGAAAATTGTGGTCGTCCTTCAAAAACATTTTTATTGGCCAAAACTTTGACTGGACGTCAGCGAGTATATCATATATTGTACTAATTACAACATTTCCAAGCTGGTCATCAAGAAGAAAGGCTTATACACCCCTATGCCTATTTCTGAGAAGTCGTGGGAGTCCATCTCCATGGATTACATGTCTGATTTGTCGTCTACCAAGCACGAAAATGACTACGTGTTTGTGGTCATTGATCTATTTTCGAAGATGACCATCCTCATAGCCTGTAAGAAGACTTTCATAGTGGTCGATACTTCCAATCTATTATTTGAACAAGTTTGGGTTCAATTTTGGATACCAAAGACCATCATCTTCAACCGAGACAACAAGTTCCTCGACACCTTTTGTTCAAGTCTCTGGTCTCTGTTGGACACCAAGATCACAAATTCCACTTCTTTGCACCCCCAAACCAATGGCTAAACCAAGGTCGTCAATTGGATTACTATGCACATCCTTCTCATGTACAATTCTAAGTATCCCCATACATGGGACGAGAGTCTTCCATACGTCCAACACAATTACAACAGGGCTCTCCATAGTTCCACCAACCATAGCCCATTTCAGGTGGGTCTAGGATTCCAACCCTTGGGACCCATTGATGCTTCACTTCCTCGTGCCACCGTACAGACAGACTCTTCACCTGATCAGTCTGTGGTCGACAAAGCCACCAAATTCGTTGAGCAGATTCAGTACATCCTCTAATAGGTCCAGGAGATTATGCAAAAATCCAATGTTAAGTACAAGCAGCGCCATGATAAACACAAGGTACCACACCAATTTGAGGTTGGTGACAAAGTCTGGTTACATTTGAAGAAGGATCGTCTCATTGGGCCCCATCAAAATCTTCGTCCACTTCGTTATGGGCCTTACACTATCACCAAGGTTGTGGGTAGCAATGATTTTGAGCTCAACACTCCACCCTTCCTTGGTATGCATCCAGTATTCAATGTGGACCTCCTTCGGCCATATTTTCCACCATTATTGGACACCTCTAAGATCGTCGAACAACTGACAACAACAGAGCTCAATGCTAACTGTATGGAACAATCATCCATTGATTAGATAGTAGACATATAGGTCAAGGGAACTCACCAGCAGCAAATCTGGCTTTAGCGGGTTGTCAAGGCAAGGCAACTCCTACACCAAGGCAAGTGGCTCACCCGGGGCCAAATCCAGCAAAATTTTCCTCACCTGATGGGGGAAATCAACACAATGGATACCATTGTTTCCTAAGGGGGTAGGATTGATCCAGATGGATATTGGTGGCCACCCACCTATTCCAACTGGCTCCTAGTGTCCATTTTTGTTCAGCACGTCTTTATGTACTTATTTATAATTGTGATTTCTACACTTATAAGGTTTTTGGAAGCCTCACACATTCTCCAGGTGGATACAGGTGGCCTCTCGCCTAATCCAATTGGCCTATTTTTTATGTTTTCATGTCAGGACATCTTGTTGTACTTTCAGGTATGTTTTGGGGCCCTAAAAATTGTTGTTTTTGGCTCTCCACAGTCATACTATAAACAGAGTCAAATTCTAATGGTGGAATGTGTAATTCTCTAAAATACCTTTCCAACGGGCTATCACACACCTGAAACGGAGGTCATATGAAAAATTTATGACCCTAGGAAGTTGAGGTACGAAATTACACCAACTTACCCATAGGGCCCACATGACTTTTGGTGTTTCAACTTCTAGGGTTAGGTTTTTTTATGTCTAGGGTTTTACCATTCATGAGTAATATGAAAAGGGCATATGGAGCCTCATTATAATCCATTATTCTCATATAGATGCGCATAGCATCCACATCTCTTCTCAGAGATAGCTACCACCATTCGAGCAAGTTTCAGTTCTGTAGTTTTACAGTTTCATCCTATTGCATTATTTAATAGAAGATATTGTTCAATGAATATTTTTGTTATCCTTCCTATCTCTGTGTTTATGGTATTCAGTTTGTAACCAGTTAGTTCCGCTCCTAAATTCGGATCACTCCCAGTCAATTTCCCACCAATGTTTGACACGGGGGAGATCCTTAAGGAGTGAGAAGATGATATTTTCCCTCTCGAAGAAATTGTGAATAGAGAAATAACTTTCTAGCAGATTTACCCATTTCTCTAGGGAATCTGCATCTATATGTCCTTTATGTCCTTCAAATACGGGAATATCAAAATTAAATTGTATATTGAAATGTGGGGTGCCTCCAAAGTGGTCGCCTGATGAAGATGTGTTGGTTTTTATCAACAGACATTGAAGGATGTGGGAAAAATTCTCCATCATTTTGTCCCTCTTTCACTTGAGAGCTTGCTCAAGCAACATATTAATAGAATCGTTCGCTCTGTCATTTTTCTTTTCTTCCGCCATGGAGGGTTTCTTGGGCGTGTGAGAGAAATTTTCCTCAAGAGAGACAAGATCAAACCCAACTTTTTATACTCAGACCTCATCGAGGACATGCACTGAAAAAATGATCAAGAGAAACCTGCTCTGATACCACTAATCCAGATTATTTTCGACATGAAATGAGAGCGGAGATATAATAAAGAAATTATAGAGATATCTCAAATATCCAATAATATAACAAAAATATATTAGGGATGTACCCATAAACACAAAGATACAGTAATACACAATTTCTATAAATGAGCAAAATGTACAAAACTGTAGAAATACAGAGTGAAAGACTCGCTAGAATGGTGGCATCTTATCTCTCAGAAGAGATGTGATGGCTACTCACATTCGCAAGAAGATGGATTACAATGAGGATATAAAGGCATTTTTAACATAAATAAAATCCAAGACCCTAACTCTGGAAGATGAAAAGCCAACATTTTTGTGGACCCTGTTTTGGGTAGTTTGGTGTATCAACTTCACAGGGGTGTAACTTTGGCATACGATGTTTGTTTGGGCGCACGATAGCTTGTTGGAAAGGTATCTTTGAGGAAATTTATTTTGGGGGCTCAATTAGAGCCTTTGTTTATTATTGAGGTTCTCGATCATGAAAAAACTTCATTTAGGCCCTCAAAATGGCCCCGAAAGTTTAGGAACCGAAAAATTGTTGAAAACAGTAAATTGCCAAAAGATTGTTTTGGAATAGGTGGGTGGCCACCAATATCCACCTGGATCACTCATGTTGCATCATGATAGTGTCATATTGTGTCACTCATGAGTACTTTTAGTGTCAAATCCACATTTTTTTTTCTATTGTGGTTCACGGCGTGAAGCTTGCTACGTCCATGATAATCCCCCCCACCGAAATCTGGAGAACATAGGAGGGTCAAGTATTTTGAGAATATTTGGGTCACAAAGAGAAGCATGTCACATAGATGAGACTCAAACCTGGGTGGGGAGGAGAAAACTCCCTACCCCAACCAATTGAGCTACAACCACTTGGCAAATCAAATCTACATTGTTATTGTTCCTTTTGTGTCATATTAGCATCTCCTTCAAGTCGTAATAGTTACATTTTGTGTCAAATTAAAATCAAAATTGCATCTCTTTAATGTCAATTTGTGATGTAGTTATTACTAATGATTTAATTATTTTTAGTAACTTATTTTTTCATTGGTAACTTAACCTAGGTCAATAATAAGACTTGAAGTCATTACAACAATATACTTGTTAAGAGATGAACATGTCACTTGTGGGAATTGAACTTGGGTGGGGAGGATGACACTCCTCTTTTCAACCACCCAATCTAGAGCCAATTGATAGTTAATTTATTATTATTATTATTATTATTATTATTATTATTATTATTATTTTCATAATAATTATTACTAATTATTAATTATCAATTAGTTATTAAGTATTAATTTAATTTTTAGTTTTAATTCTTTTTAATATTTAAATATTGATGAGATTGGTTATTAGTATAAGTCTATTTTACAATGTACTAATCATGAGAGAAAAAACATGTATATAGACATGCAATGTCACACTAGCATTCAATTTCACGCCATGAAAGGAAAAAACCATGTATCCACAAATGCAATTATAAATTTTACCACACTAACATTCAATCATTTTCACGCCATGGAAGAAAAAAACCATGTATATAAAAATGTAATGATAAAAATTTAAATTAAATCATAAAATAACTATATAATTTTTTATTCCTATAAACGAGTGGTACACTCTCACCCCAAGGAAATGTCAATGTTTATACGACATTCCCTAAAAAACTATGTAGACATAAGAAAATGAAATGAATTTGACATCAAAAGTTGATCAAAATGTTGTTAATTCCCTCCTCATCATTTGAACCCTCCTCATCCTCACTCTGTAGAAACATAATAAATGAACATGAGTGCAATAAAATAAAAAAATTGCTAACATTTAAAGATGTAATAAAAAACAAGCAGGTTAAATAGTTGTCAATCCCCTTAAATCCTTTCAAGTCACCCTCATCATCATCATTATCGTAGAAGAAAATTAAATGTTTCTATTGATGAATGCATAATTCCAACTATTTATAAGTTGAAAAATAAACACATAATTAACGTTATTACCTTCGGTGTGGGCTACGAAGTGTCCACCATTGTTTCGTAACCATTCCTTGGGGCATACTTTGATTCTTCATTATTAGGATCTGTATTATCGTCATTTAATTATGAAATAAGAAAAAACCATATTTAAAAAAGATGTATATTAAGCCAATATATTACCATAATAAATGATATTATATCAATAAACTTACAAAGTGCCTTCTAATTGAGGACTTTCTAGCTTTACCTGAAGAATCTGTAATTGCAAAGATTAGAGAATACATTGTTGGAAGATTGGTTGTTGTCATTGATGTCAACCCTAGTCATGGGTTTTGGACCAGAAGATTGATGAAGTTATTTGGACATGAAGGAAAATGATCATGAAGATACAACACCCATGGATGGATAGTATACATCATGCTCTTTCCGGTGGTATGTGGCACGTCACGTGGATCCTCATGGTTGAGGAGAAATGAATTTTTGAAGATGACAAAGTGAATTGTACATGTAGGCCCTGAAGAC
>ML791547.1:243727-263773 GCA_009831015.1 Picea engelmannii
ACCTCCTGCAAGGCAATGCGCCAACGGTTCAACTCAGGAAGCATTTGTGTAGGCTCGTGTACTCTACAACAGTTATGCCTTCATAAATTTCTCTTTTGCATCTAGTGCAAAAGCTTTCGTAAGTTTTGTCTGTAGCATTTACAATTTATGTATACCTGTCAAGTATCTAACATTAACAATTACTATTTACTTCTGGTAGGGCGAAGGATTGCAATGTTCAAATAAGTTTGAGCCACTGGGTATAATGCAATGCATGATGTTTGAATTTTATTCAATCTAAGTTTTCTTTTTATTTGGTGTCATTTGTATAACCATGCTTTGCATGCTTAACTTTTATTTTCTTCACTTGAAAATTGCAAGGTTGTTTACAAAAATCTTAACCCTAAATATGACCTTCTAACAAAGTAGCCTTCATTAAAAGTATTGTTCTTAGGAATAGATTTTACTTTGTTTTAGTGAGCAAATGTTTGTTTTACTTTTTTGAATGAGTGTCTTTCAAAACTTTTCTTAGCTTTCTTTTCATATTCATTTTTCTCTTAAGAAAGGATGTGATATTCTTTCTAATCATTGAAGGATATTTTCCCCTAACTCTTCTTTCCCTTTCTTTCTAGAAACATGAACAAAGGTAGTATATTTCCATTTGTCAATGGTAAAAACAAGACTCCTCAAATTTTCACCAAGTTTAAAATAAATAACAAAAAAACATTATTTTCAATTGGAGATAAGATTGTTGCAATTTTAGTGAAAGGTCTCCTTTATTCTAAATTGGTCATTTGGCTACCAAAAATTATAAAGTTTCTCATATAAAAAATATTAAAATCCTTTATCTTACAAAATTGTCATCACTAGTCAGTAAAGGCAATACATTTTGTTATCACTAGTCAGTAAAGGCAATACATGTTATTTTTCAATGAATTTTGTCTATGTATTCAAAATTTTCTCAATAATAGGTTGACCAAATCTTTGTATTTACTCTAAAATATCATTGCTCTTAAGGAAACGCAAAAAAGAAAAACTATATGTTATGTTTAGTAATTGTTTAGGAACTAAAGGTTTTATCCAATCATGGAGTGCACTTCAACATAATCTCTTCTTCAAACAAAATAGGGTGAGTCCACTTTTCAAACCTTTCAATGATGAATTCTAATTCCATCCACCAACAAAAAGTAGGTGTTGCTTCCTTTTGTTGCCACCCCTAAAAGGAGCCAACTAATGTTCCATATACTTAAACCTACTTATTTGAATATGAATTTCCTAAGGTGCAATATGCTCCCTCTCTTGAGATGTTGAGTCTAACAAGTATCCATTAAAACTTATTACTCAGGTGGAACCTAGGAAAAACTCTACAAGATTTTCTCTTCAAATTCATTAATCTTTGATTAGATGTTGCACTTTGGATTTTCTAAATGACAATCTCAAATGGAATTCATCAAGTTTCTATAACCCTAGAATTCTTGCAGTGTAGAATGCTCTAATAATTAACCAATCATCATCTCAAGTCCTAATGAAATCAAGATCACGATCTATGGAAAATTACTTCAACTTAGACCCAATTGCATTCACATTAAATTTTCTAAAATTGGTGCTAAAATATTGTCTTGGGTGTTTATAATTAGTAGTGAGAAAAACACAATCGTGATATCATTCAAAAAATAACAATGTGTGTTTGGGAATAATTAACAAATGTATGGGAGGGGGTGTATTAATATATCTTCCTACTTTTAGGTTGAAACCAAAAGAAAACCCGCTAACATTGCTTTCAAAATTGTGAACATGGCTTAGCTTAAGCCTCTCGGTTCATCTCAGTGCATGAGAAGTGGTGACGACAGAAGTGGTAACATATAAAATTGTAGGAAACCTCTTTTCTTGATGCACTTTTGAGATGGGTCATTTTATGCCAATAGAAAACAAATATAAATTTCTTCAAAACACCAACATGCAAATCTAGCTCAATCTTTTCTTCCTCAATTTCCATGTGATTATATTGATCTAACACATCCATCTCTTTCAATATTCTACACATTGTTAGTCTATCCATAGAATAATGTGTATTTGGGTATAATTGTCAAAGCTTTGGGAGGGGGTGTACTAATATACCTTCCTATATTTAGGTTGAAACCAAAAGATGACATTGCTTTCAAAATTGTGAACATGGCTTATCTTGAGCATCCAAGTTCATCTCAGTGCATGAGAAGTGGTGATGACAGAACTGGTAACATATAAAATTGTAGGAAACCTCTTTCCTTGATGCACTTTTGATATGGGTCATTTGATGCCAATAGAAAAAAAATATATCACCTGCTTCAAAACACCGACATAGAAATCTAGCTAAAGCTTTTCTTCCTTAGTTTGCATGTGATTGTAGTGATCTAATACATCCATCTCTTTCAATATTCTACCCATTGTTTGTTTATCCCATATAGGCCAATTGTGGGCAATGATAGTTGAATGAAGGAGTTAAAATTCATTTTGATATTAGGACATTTATTTTTTGTGGCATTGGATACAATGAAATTGCAAAGATGAAAAATATGCTCTTCTAGAAGATGTGCCTTCTCTACAAATCCTAGTTCTTGCTTGTCAAATATAATTTATATAGCTTGAAAGAGAGAGAGAGGCCTTTGAGTTCTTACCTGAGACTTGAACAACAATTTGGAATCAAATAAGTAAGGTTGTCACCTATCAATTGCATCGCAATAACCTAATCATCTAATCATGTAGTAAGGATGTCAAAACTCCACTCTCTATTCATCATCCACTATATGTTAATTTGTGACATATATGGTATCATCAAAAGTGAAAATCTGAGGTGCAACATGTTGATACTGAGAGGGGGGTGAATCAGTATCAAGTACAATTTAAAACCTTTTTCAACTTATACTTAAACCATTCAATTATATCCAATGATCAATGATAAATAGTATAAGAGTTACACTAATACACCACAACACACCATGCACAATATATGAGAAATAATCAATAGTTATTATTCAAGGGAAGTATTGACTTCCAAAGGTAGCTACAACTTCCAAATGTAAAGGGATGGATAAACCTCCAAGAGGAATATACAATCCTCCAATATCAAGAGAAAGTTGAACTCTCCATCCTTTCCCCTTCCTTACACCCAAGAATATATGAGAGATAATAAAAATTCACATTAAATCATCACCATCAACCAATCATCACATAGAACCTGATAATGCTTCCTGAGACTTCTTCAATTTCTTCAATTCTTCAATTCTTGGAGTACTCTAATCCTATAGATAACATTACTCAATGTATTCTCTGAAGCTCCTCCAAGTTTCACTCCTTTAATCCTCCCCAAAAAGAAGTTATAGAAAGAATGGTAGGCTTTACTCAATTGTGGTCTATTCAAGAGAGTGAACTTGCACAGAATGCCCTGCTCTCAATATTTAACATCCGATTCTGAAACTCATACACAAGAAACTAACATCTGTACCATTTCCAATGAAATTTTCCCCACTTCATTTGGATCCCCTATGAAGAATTTATGATTGTTTTACACGAAACACCTGTTTATTGACTAGCTTCAGGACTGGTCACAAACCCTATCTTCCACAGATTGTATCTCCATAATTATAGTGAATCAAGAGCTAAAATATTTACCATAGGTACCTTAATATGTCTTCTCAATACCATAGCAATTTCACCATCTAAATCGTTCTAGAAAAAACGTTATAGCAAAAATGGAAAGATGACCTGAAAATAACATACCTTATAACACATCACCAAAAGACTTCATCCTCCCTTGAAATCCGACCTTCTTTACTTCTGATTTCCTCTGAAATTCGACTTGTGTATCAAATGAATGTATAATGATATTTATTTATACCATTCATGTCACTTCCTTTTAACATTAGGGCCGACCTGACACTTTCTTATTTTGTAATTCTTTTCTTTAATTATCTTCAGGGTCTACATGTACTTCCTTCTTCAATTCACTTTGTCATCTTCAAAAATTCATTTCTCCTCAACCATGAGGATCCGCGTGATGTGCCACATACCACCGAAAACAACATGATGTATAATATCCATCCATGGGTGTTGTATATGCATGTTCATTGTCCTTCATGTCCAAATACCTTCATCAATCTTGCGGTCCAAAACCCATGACTAGGGTTGACATCAATGACAACAACCAATATTCCAACAATCTCCCCCTTTGTCATTGATGGCAGCACTCATGCTCCCCCTGTCATCATGATCCCAATTTCTCTCCCCCTTTGACATCAATGGCAAAGGGTAGGGCTTTCTCCCCCTGAGTTTAATGGAAAAAAGTAACTCTCTCTTTGGGGTTGCTCCCCCTGAACATGTGGCACTAAATAATACTTCATCCTTATTTTTGGTCTTTGGGACTTTTTCTTCCTTGGAATCCTTTTGTGTGGATTTTGTATTATCTCTCTTCTTCATGTCTAGGATGTATATGTTGTTCGATCTTCTTGTTACAGTTGCAACCAATCTTCCTAATTTATTTTCTCTGATTTTACATTTTCGGGAGTCAAACGTAAGAGTGTATCCTTGATCACACATTTTACTAACAATGAGTAGATTATGCTTCAAGTCTTCAACCAATAGGACATTCTTTCCTCTTACATTTTTTCTTCCAAGCTCTACTACACCTTCTCCAAGTATTTTGGCAGATGAGTCATCTCCAGATGCAACATTGCCACTCGTTCTCTTCAAGATGATGAATTTGTCTTGATCCCCAGTCATGTGTGAAGAACATCCACTGTCTATGTTCCATTCATCTTCTTCTTTAAATTCTTCAGCAGTTAATGCTATTCGACAATCTTCATTGTTTGGAATCTCTTTCCTTCTCCATACTGTGGTTGGCATAGGGACATCTTCATTCATATATCTACAATCTCGTGCTTTGTGACCAAGATAATTACATTTGTAGCATACAATATTTTTGTCCATCAATGGGGAAAATGAATTATAACTTCTGTTGACAAATCCATGATTATTTCCATATCTTCTATTTACACCATTCATGTTTCTTGCATATTTGTTCCTTTCATTGATTCTGCAATTTATTGCCTTATGTCCAAAAATTTTGCAAGTATAACAATGACCAAGAAAGAAATTTTGATACCTTGGAGTAAGTGGCCTTCTTTGTGATGTAGTCCATCTGGGTTCATGATCTACTCTTCTGTAGTTTCCTTCATACTGATTGAAGCTTCTTTGATTCCTGAAGGTAGGAGGTCTTCTTGGATATTCATCTCTTTTGTAATCATTCCTTCTTTCTGGTATCCTGGTCCACTTCTCATCAACTGTCTGTGTATCTCTTTCTTCAACTTTCTTGTTGGTATTTGCATCTTCTTTGTATGAAGTTTCATCCATGCATCGAAGATGTGTTAAGTCTTTTGTCACTTGAGAGTTATTTAATCTCTTCCTCAATGAGACAACTTCTTGTTCAAGTTTCTCACAATCTTCTTCTTTCTTCATCATTGGACCTTCTTTACTTCTCCTATTCTTCTTGCTTCCTCGAGTAGATTTTTCAAGGAAATGGTTTCTTCTCTTAGTTTCTCAAAGTCTTCTAATTGTTTCTTCAAACTTACAACTGTCTTTTCATAATTACCCAATTCACTTTTTAGTTTTCTATGCGTGTCTTTGAGCTTTCTATTTTCAATCTCAACATGCTTCAATTTTTTAAGACTCTCATCTTCTTGTTGAATCATTTCTATTTCATGATTTTATTCTTATTCATTGGAGTTTTCTTCTTTAGTGTCATCTCTTTCAGTCCTTGGATGAGGACATTCAAATTCAACATGTCCTACTCCTTCACAATTAAAGCAAAAGAACTGACCTCTATTTTCTTCTTTGAAATATGAGACGTTGTAATTTGCTTCAACTTCTTCTTCTTCTTCCGATTCTTCCCTTGCATAAAGGTCTTGTAGTTTGTCCCAAATCTCTTTTTTTGATGCACATGATCCCACCTTGGATTTCACTGAATCTGTCAATCCATCCAGGATGGTATCTATTGCCAATTTGTTGTTCCTTTTTGCTTCCTTCTGAGTTGCAGTCTTTGGTTTCTTCAAATCATTGTATCCTGAAGCAACTGAGAGCCAAACATTTTCCCCAAAAGCTTTCAAGTAAGTTTCTATTCTATTACTCTAGTATTCAAAATTGCTTCCATCAAATGGTGGAATCCCATTTGGAATTTTGTCTTCCATTTCTGCATAGGATCTTCCTTCCAGTGGTTAAACTGTACTGAGGGTAACCTGCTCTGATACCAATTGTTGATACTAAGAGGGGGGTGAATCAGTATCAAGTACAATTTAAAACATTTTTCAACTTATACTTAAGCCATTGAATTATATCCAATTATAAATGAACAATAGTATAAGAGTTACACCAATACACCACAATACACCATGCACAATATATGAGAAATAATCAATAGTTATTGTTCAAGGGAAGTAATGACTTCCAAAGGTAGCTACATCTTCCAAATGTAAAGGGAGGGATAAACCTCCAAGAGGAAGATACAATCTTCCAATATCAAGAGAGAGTTGAACTCTCCATCCTTTCCCCTTCCTTCCACCCAAGAATATACGAGAGATAATAAAACTTCACATTAAATCATCACCATCAACCAATCATCACATAGAACCTGATAATGCTTCCTGAGACTTCTTCAATTTCTAAAATTCTTCAATTCTTGGAGTACTATGATCCTATAGATAACATTACTCAATGTATTCTCTGAAACCTCTCCAAGTTTCACTCCTTTAATCCTCCCCAAAAAGAAGTTATAGAAAGAATGGTAGACTTTATTCACTTCTGGTCTATTCAGGAGAGTGAACTTGGACAGAATGCTCCGAGCTCAATATTTAACATCTGATTCTGAAACTCACACACAATAAACTAAAGTCCGTACTCTTTCCAATTAAATTTGTCCCACTTCATTTGGATTCTCTATGAAGAAGTTATGATTGTTTTACCTGGAACACCTGTTTATTGACTAGCTTCAGGACTTGTCACAAACCCTATCTTCCACATAGTGTATCTTCATAATTATAGTGAATCAAGAGCTAAAAGTTTGACCATAGGTACCTTGATATGTCTTCTCAATACCATAGAAATTTCACCATTTGAATCTTTCTAGAAAAAACGTTATAGCAAAAATGGTAAGATGACCTGAAAAATAACATACCTTAGAACACATCACCAAAATACTTCACCCTCCCTTGAAATCTGGCCTTCTTTACTTATGATTTCCTCTAAAATTCGACTTGTGTATCAAATGAATGTATAATGATATTTATTTATACCATTCATGTCACTTACTTTTAACATTAGGGCCGACCTGACACTTTCTTATTTTGTAATTATTTTCTTTAATTATCTTCAGGGCCTACATGTACTTCCTTCTTCAATTCACTTTCTCAACTTCAAAAATTCATTTCTCCTCAACCATGAGGATCCATGTGACGTGCCACATACCACTGGAAACAACATGATGTATACTATCCATCCATGGGTGTTGTATATGCATGTGCATTGTCCTTCATGTCCAAATACCTTCATCAATCTTGCGGTCCAAAACCCATGACTAGGGTTGACATCAATGACAACAACCAATATTCCAACACAGTAGACATTTCTTCCCTACTTATAAGTGAAGTGTAGTTATCTTCTTCTTCTTCCTTGCAGACTATAATCCAGTTCCAAATACCTCAAGTGAATTTAGGATGATGGAGGAGGATGCCCTACTCCCATTGTAAGGGTAATATGCAAAGAACAAAAAATAGAGAAAGTCCTTGATAAAGTGATGAAGGAAACACTTAGCTAACAAACAGCCATTAAATCATTGTTGTAATAGTAAGAATAATAATAATGTTATTGAAAATAAAAGGGTCACATATCCCTTCACCTTATGACTAATCAATGTATATTTATACATAGTCACAAGGATCAATGTACTCATCAATTCATATCAATAATTCATTATTCAACATTCTATTATATACTTGAACAAATACTCTAACAATCTTGTAATAAACAAGAACATTTTATTCCAACTGGTATATGTTATATATACAACCAAAAAAAATTGATTGTGTTCAAATATGGCGACTTACTTGAGACTTATTCAATAGTGTGGTTTAGTAAATCAAGTTGAAGGCCTTCATAATTTATCAATGCACTTGGAGATTAGTTATCGATGACAATTGTTTTTGGTAGGGAATCCAATGTTTTGTCTAAAATGGATTTTGGAGGGTTTTTAATTTTAGAATGCATCACGTTGGGACAATCATGTTGTAAAGACATCTAGTTCTTTGTGAGTTGTTTGTTTCAATTAAGCAAATAGAGATGGAGACAAAGAGATATTGAGTGTGGGGGGGGAGGGGGATCCAATGCCATATATAGACTACATATTGACTAGTGGAATTGATCCAATATAGTATCAATGGAGAAAAAAGTTGCAATAAAAAAGAAAGTGTGTGCAAATAATGGGAGATTTTGAAGAAGAAATACTTGGATGATGCAATAGCCTAGCTAAACAAAAATGCTTGCAATCGATGGTGATTGTTTCACCCATGTATCATGTGGTGCTATACCTCTTCAAATAAGTTATAATGCTTATATTGAATTTAAAGAAAACAACGGTTTCAACACTATCATATCCCTAATAGAATCAACATGTATAAAAACTCAATTATGCACAAATGAGTATTAAAATTTGGAAATAGAAATTTCAATATTAATAGGAAAAAACATTGAATTACTTGTACATAACAGGGTAAGATGTGGAGACATATAATCTTGTACCAAACATCCCTCGAGTTGTTTGAATTCAGTGATACAAAAAGTTAAAGTTATTATCGATCTAGAACACTCATCAAATATTTAACAATATAGGTTGATTCTGAATTGGGAAAAACCCCTCAGGAGATTGCTCCACCATACATGGATATTGAATCATGGTAGAACTTTGTTGATGATTTAAATTTCTACCATATCCTTATCAAATTTGTCGTTGGAAATAGGGTCCATTCACTACAAGAATAGTTTACTTCTTAAGGGAGTAAGCTATGTAGTTTACTTCATAAGGGAGTAAGTTATTCATGAATCATGTAGTTCAGTGGGACATAGTTTAAAATCTGAATTTCAATTTTTAGGGAAGTGAGTTGTCCAAGAAAATTGTTTTAATGACAAACATTGTGGGAAATATGAAAACATAGAAGGTATCATATATCTGTATGAGACAATCACAACAACTAATGTTTGATGTATGGGCATGATGCCTTTTTCAAGGATGAAAAATTTATACAAGAAATATAGTAGAACTAATGGTGAGGGAGGGAAGAATGCTACATGAATATATTACTCCCTTATGGAGTAAGCTAATATTCTAGCAAATGGACCCTATTTATCACAACAAATAATACGATAAGAATCAACATTAAGGTCATCTTGAATGCCCACATCTTCTTGCCTTTATCTAGAAGATGTTAACATTTATCTGCCTCTCCACCCCCCCTTTCAACTCCTTGCCCCTCATTGAAGGGAGATGGAATATTTATATCAGGGGAATATTTTAACAGAGGAAGAAAAAATAGAACAAATGGGGATCCAAGGGGGGGAGGATTCAGAGGGAACAAGGTCTATGAGCTAGTGATAGTAAAAAAAGGGTTTACCAAGTTACTCAAGATTTCAAAAGATTACAAATTTCCCTAATTTGAAGATGGGGAGATGATAATAATTGTTTTTCATTGGATTTTCATAATATGATGAAAATGGATCAGATTTAGATACATACATTAGGCTTTGAGGATTAGTTCTTCCAATATAAAATATCAATTTTGTTCCATCTCATACATGTGCCCAAAATACATTATTTCTTCTTGCTTCTCCATGTGAGTAGCTCTCCAAAGCTAAGACATTCCTTTACAAATGGGTCTTTATCCTCAATGCCCTTAGAAGGATATTGAAGAGGACCAATATTTTTAGTAGGATCAGATTTGTTGCTTCAACCAACTCCTTTATACCTATGGCAAGAAGTGTGATATATGTAACCTTTCTTGACATTATTGTACTTGACAATTGCACCATTTACAGGGTAACTTCCATAATGTCCTTTAAGATAGCCATATATATGACATGTAGAACATATTAATGGGATTATCACCACTACTACTATATGGGGTTATAGCATTGTCATTAATGTCATCACCCACTGTATATTTTCTAGAAAAAAATTCAAGTTTGTAAGGTGCAAAACACGATGCTATAAGGAGGACCATGATTTGTGTCGATGTGACATTTTTATGTGTTATCCTTTTTGACACGTGCTTTATAATACATCATATTAGTGATACAAAATATGATTTGGAAAGCCTTCTTACATCACATTAGCATCATGTTGCATTGCATATTAATGCAAACAACACCTTAGAGAGCCATTTTTTGATCATGTTTGTGTTAAAAAGATGTATTTTTCATCACACTACATCTATTGTGGCATTATATTTCATATGGGACATCATACTTGCATTGCACTAGCATCATGATAGCATCAAAATATGAAAGTTTTGAGTCATTTTTCATCATTTTTTTTGTCTTATTAGTGTCATATTAGATCGCCCATGTGTCGTTTTTGCATTACAATACTCATTGATCTAGATTATTTTCGGCACAAAATGAGAGCAGAGATATAATAAATAAATGTATAGAGATATCTCATATATCCAATAATATAACAGAAATATATTAGAGATGGAACCATAAACACAAAGATATAGCAATACACTAAATGTACAAAACTATAGAAATACAGAGTGAAAGACTCGCTAGAATGGTGGCAGCTTATCTCTGAGAAGATATGTGGCAGCTACTCACATTCGCAAGAAGATGGATTACAATGAGGCTCTAAAATCCTTTTTAACATAAATAAAATCAAAAACCCTAACCCTAGAAGATGAAAAGCCAACAATTTTGTCGACTCCGTTTTGGGTAGTTTGGTGTATCAACTTCTCGAGGGCGTAACTTTGGCATACGATCTTCGTTTGGGGCACACGATAGCTCGTTCGAAAGGTATCGCTGAGGAGATTCATTTTGGGGGATCAGTGAGAGACTTAACTTATCATTGAGGTGCTCGATCCTAAAAAAACATCATTTACACCCTCAAAAATGGTCCCGGAAGTTTAGAACCAGAAAAATGCTAAAAATAGTAAATTGCCAAAATACTGTTTTGTGCCAGTTGGAATAGGTGGGTGGATACTGATATCCAGCTGGATAAATCTTCCCTCCTTATGAAGAAATGGTCTCCATTTTGTTGAGTGCCTAGGGGAGAGGGAAAATAGTTTGTTGAATCTGCATCTTGATGAGTTGTTTTCCTTGCTGGAGAAGTTGTGTTGCTTAGCTTGTTGAAGGTTTCCACGAACCTATTGTTGGTGGGTTTGAGTCTATTGAACCAATCGAGATACATGAGATGACTATGTGCAGAAGGGATCTTTGTGCTTTGTTGAAATCTTGTCGACCTGGTTATGTTGGATAGAAGGTGCTCGGGATGAGGCTATAGTGGTTGCAGTGTCCTTTTGTTCACCTTTTGAACAGATTATGAAGAAGATGAATTTTGTAGTATGAGATACTACCTTGCGGAACTGTTTAGGTGGGAAAATAGTTGGAACTACCTCTAGTATCCTATAGAGATGACCCCCCAGAGTAAAAATGACACTATGGGGTCGAGACTCATAGATAGCATGGTACTTCCACATATATGGTTGGCCCAAGAGAACATCACAGACATCCAATGGGGAAACATCACATAATACCTCATCCTTGAAGGTTTTGAAGTTTTATGACAATCAACACTATTGTCTAACACGAAGATCTCATCCTTGGCAAAGCCACCCGATGTTGTATGGTTGTGGGAGTGGTGTTGTCAACAATCCCAATTGTTTGACGACATCTGCTGAGATGAGATTTTTTTGGCTTCCGCTATCAATAATAAAATGTATTAGGGTCCCCTTCACCCACATCTGTGAATGAAAAATGTGCTCGCCCTCTTCAGGATCTGTTGGTTCTTCTGGTTGAATTGTTGTGGTCGCAATAGTAGCAGTGGGGTTTGCGTCGATGATCTATTTTTTTCCATTATTTTTTTAATCAGATTCTGAATCAGGGTTCAACTCCTTGTCTTTGATCTTGGCCACCAATGAATATTTTGAGCAACATTCATCAATGTTGTTCCAAGGGATTTTGTGAAAATCGCACCACTTTCCAGTATCCTTCTTCATCTTCCCGTGACCCTTCTTTTCTTGTGGCTTGGACTAGTTTTTGGGAGGCTGTTTGTTAGGGTCATCTTTATCATACTTTGTTTGTTGAGGATTTGCAAACCCAAAATCCCGTTTGTTCTGGTCCCTAAATTTCTGCTCAATTTTGACAGCATATCAATAGGCAGCTCCTAGTGATGAGATGTCCAGAAAGTCCATTTCAGTTTAGATATATCTGTGTAGAGATCCATGGTATTTCAGAACCAATTTCCACTTAGAATCTTTGATACCTAGCTTGGTGCACAAGATATGGAAGGTATTGGTGAACTCCGACACTGCTTGGCCCCTCTCTTGACGCAATGTGGTCCATCTCATGTATTGGTCATCATAGTTACCAACAGGGTAATATCGTTCCTTGACCGCATCCAAAAAAAAATCTCAAGTGGGCTCAGCCCCATATATTCCAGACTCCTCTATGGAACTTTTCTCCTTGATCCAAATGGATATTGGTGGCCACCCACCTATTCCAACTACCTCCTCATGTCCATTTTTGTTCAACACGTCTTTATGTACTTCTTTATAATTGTGATTTCTACACTTCTAGGATTGCCTGAAGCCTCACACATTCTCCAAGTGGATATGGGTTGCCTCTCGACTAATCCAACTGGCCTATTTTGTATGTTTCCATGTCAGAGCATCTTGTTGTACTTTCAGGTCTGTTTTGGGGCCCTAAACATTGTTTTTTTGGCTCACCATAGTCAGACTATAAAAAGAGTCAAAGTCTAACGACAGAATGTGTAGTTCTTTGAAAGAACTTTCCAAAGAGCTATCACGTGCCTAAAACGAATATTGTATGCAAACTTTATGACCCTAGGAAGTTGAGGTACCAAATTACACCAACTTACCCATAGGGACCACATGAATTTTGGCATTTCACCTTCTAGGGTTAGGGTTTTGGATGTCTATGTTTTTTGCATTCATGAGTAATACGAAAAGGGCCTATGGAGCCTTATTGTAATCCATTCTGCTCATACGGATGCACATAGAAGCCACATCTCTTCTCAGAGATAGCTACAACCATTCGAGCACGTTTCAATTTAGTTTTATAGTTTTAGCCTATTTCATTATTTAATATAAGGTATTGTTCAATGAATATTTGTGTTATTCTTCTCATCTATGTGTTTATGGTATTTAGTCTATAATCAGTTCGTTCCACTCCTAAATCTGGATCAGTGGTATCAGAGCGATCTTCTCTTCATTTATTTTTCTTCGTGCATGTCCCTGACAAGGTCTAGGTATAAGAAGTTAGGACTCGAACCAATCGATCCTTTACCATATCGGTCCTGCCAAGCTCGGAAAAAACCCATGGGAGACAAAAATAAAGATGATGGACCAGGAGATCCTATTAAAATGTTGCTTGAGGAATTCCTCGTGCGACAAAGGAACAAAATTATGGACAACTTCATGCAAATCCTTGGACCGTTGTTCATGGGAGAAGCATATTCATCAGGTGGACATGCAACCCCCTTCAAGGTACAAGTAAATTTTGATATTCCATTATTTGAAGGACTGATAGATGCAGATATTGTAGATAAATGGTTAAATCTACTCGAAGGATATTTTCGGTCCACAATTTTTCTGATCAGGAAACTATCACTTTTGTACTCCTCAAGGTCGTTCCCCATGTTAAAGACCGATGAGATACCTACTTTGAGCAAAGGGTCCTGGAGGAATTTGCAATTTTTGTGGTGGCCCCTACATGGGATTCCTTCCAGGGCGTCGTTAAAGAATAATACAACCTTGTTGGAATCTATGAGGACGAGTACACCAGATGGACCTCCCTACATCAAGAAAGGGACCAGACAGTACTAGAATTCACCAATATTTTCCATACCCTCCGCACCAAATTGGGTATCAAAGATTTTGAGCATCATCTGGTGCTCAAATATCGTGGTTGTTTGCATAGATACATTCAAACAGAAATGGATTTCATGGACATCACCTCATTAGGCACAACTTATAGATACGTTGTCAAGATCAAGCAGAAACGACAAGAGTTTGGATCTGCAAACCCCTCACAATCGAAGTAGGTCAAAGGAAACCCAAACCCACACAATAGGGGACCAAGTCGCGATGGTCGCCCTCAGGACAATCCCTCCAAGCTACAACACAAGAAGGGCAATGAGAAGAAAAAGAAGGACATGGGAAAATGGTCTGGGTACCATAAAATTCCTTGGTACAACACTGAAGAATACTGCTCCAAGCAGTCCCTCATGGTCAAGCTGAAGGATTCTGAGTCAGAGGTTGATTCTGATTCCGAGCCAAAACCTGAAGGAGGGAATCAGATTATCAATGTTGAACCTAGTTCCACAGTTGCTACCACCAAAGTCCAGCCAAGTGAACCAGTATAACCATGGGAAGGGGAATGCCTCTTTCACTCACAGATGTGGGTCAAGGGGGCTCTGATTCACTTCATTTTAGATAGTCATAGTCAAAAGAACCTGATTTCAGCAGAGGTTGTCAAGAGGCTAAACCTTCCAACGACACCGCACCAGCAACCCTACACCATCGGCTGGATTTGTCAAGGAATAGATCTATGTGTCAGCCAATAGTGTCGTCTATCCTACAACATTAAGCCTTTAAAAGATGAGGTATTGTGTGATATTTATCTTCTTGAAGTCTTTGATGTTCTTTTAGGACAACCATATTTGTTGAAGTGTCATGTTGTGTATGAGTCTAGACCCCGCAGTGTTATTATTAATTTGGGTAGACAATTGTACAGGATCCTAGAGGTGGCACCGCCTACTGTTATTTCTTTAATCTCTGCTAATCAATACAGTAAGGTCATTTCATAGACCAAGAAGTTCGTCTTCTTTGTGATCTGTGCTCATAGTAAGTAGAAGTTTGCTGCCACATCTGTGGCCTCTATACAACACCTCTCTTTGCAGCAGAATCAAGTGGATGGGATCGTGGAATAATACAGAGACGTCTTTGTCTCACCTACAAGGGTACCGACACACTGCTAAGTCAAGCATCCAATTGATCTGACCCCTCATGCACCTCTACCTAATGGACCAGTCTATCGACGCTCGCTGATGGAGAATGATGAAATCAAGCATCAGATCCAACAGATTCTTCAAAAGGGGCACATCAGACCTAACTCCTCCCCTTTTCGAAGCCCGATTGTACTGGTGCAAAAGAAGGATGAGACTTGGCGACTCTGCATTGATTATAGAGCCTTAAACAAAATGACAGTCAGGAACCGTTATCCCATTCCCAGGATTGATGACCTTCTTGACCAACTCAAGGGGGAAAAGTTATTCAGAAAGATTGACCTAAATTCTAACTACCACTAGGTTCCCATCGAACCAACAGATGTCTGGAAGACAACCTTCAAATCTAAGGAAGGTCTCTATGAATGGCTAGTCATTCCCTTTGGCTTAACAAATGCATCAGCCACGTTCATGAGATTGGTGGATGATCTATTGAGACTCTTCACCAACTCCTTTGTGGTAGTATATTTGGATGACATCCCCATCTTCAACAGAATGTGGGAGGAGCACATGTGACATATCCAACAAGTTTTGAGCACTCTATGGAAACACAAGTTTTATGCCATCTTGGAAAAATGTTCTTTCGGCATGAAAATAGTTCAATAACTGGGCTACATTGTTGATGAGAATGGAGTACATGTTGATCCAGCTAAGATCCAATTCATCCGTTATTTTCCAACCCCGACCTCACTGACCGAGCTTCAGAGCTTCTTAGGAATCCCAAATATTTACTAACAATTTGTGTTGGGATTCTCCCATATTGCTTGGGCCCTCAGCCAAGTGACCAAGGGTGGTGGTAGGTCCATTTTCATGTGTGGTAAGGAGAAGCAATGAGAATTCAAAGATATGAAACATTGTTTGTGCTTAGCTCCAGTACTCTCCTTTCCCAATCTGCACCAACCATTTGAGATTGAGATTGATGCATCTAACTATGATGTGGGTGTAGTTCTCACTTAGCACGGGCATCTGGTGGCATACCATAGTGAGACACTCTCTGATACTATCCATAAATTCCCCACCTATGGAAAGGAAATGTATTCCATTGTACAATCCTGTCGTCAATGGAAACATTACATTATAGGGACATAGACGATCATACACACTGATCACAAGCCTCTGCAGTTCATACAAACAAAGGAGAAATTGCAGAATGATCGCCATCAGAAGTGGTCCACCTACTTGCAACAGTTCCATATCAACATCAATTATAAGATACGTATATCCAATCATGTTGTTAACTGTCTCAGTTGGCCTCATCTGGTTGCACTTACCACTATGCTCCATTCCTGTGGACATGAAACATCGGAGTGGCCCTAACTTTACCAGCAAGATCTGGACTTCGCCACCACATATCATCTCTTAGGTACAAGCGCCATAGTCACTGATTTTCAAATTCAGGATAGACTCTTATGCCACCTGGTCCATCTCTGTGTTCCTACAAGTGAGCGTGCAAAGCTAATTTGGGAAGCCCACTACAGTTGGGTGGTAGGGCGTTTTGGTGTAGATAAAACTATGGTCATCCTTCAGAAACATTTTTATTGGCCAAAACTTTGACTAGACGTCAGCGAGTATATCAGATATTGTACTACCTGCACCATTTCCAAGCCGACCATAAATAATCAAGGCTTATACACCCCATTGTCTATTTCTGAGAAGTCATGGGAGTCCATCTCCATGGATTACATGTCTGATTTGTCGTCCACCAAGCACGAAAATGACTGTGTGTTTGTGGTTGTTGATCCGTTTTCGAAGATGGTCATCCTCATAGCCTATAAGAAGATTGTTATAGTGGTCGATACTTCCAATCTCTTCTTTGAACGAGTTTGGGTTCACTTTGGGATACCAAAGACCATCATCTTCAACCGAGACAACAAGTTCCTCAACACCTTTTGGTCGAATCTTTGATCTCTGTTGCACACGAAGATCACAAATTCCACTTCTTTCCACCCCAAAACTGATGGCCAAACTAAGGTCGTCAATCGGATGATTGTGCACATCCTTCTCATGTACAATTCTAAGCATCCTCGTACATGGGACGAGATTCTTCCATATGTCCAACATAGTTACAACAGGGCTCTCCATAGTTCCACCGGCCATAGCCCATTTTAGGTGGGTCTGGGATTCCAACCCTTGGGACCCATTGATGTTGCACTTCCTCATGCCACCATATAGACAGACTCTTCCCCTGATCAGTCTGTGGTCAACAAAGCCACCAGATTCATTGAGCAAATTCAACACATCCGCCAACAGGTCCAAAAGATTTTGCAGAAATCTAATGTTAAGTACAAGAAGTGCCATGATAAACACAAGGTACCACACCAGTTTTAGGTTGAAAAATTTTTTTGGTTACATTTGCAGAAGGATCGTCTCACTGGGCCCCATCAGAAGCTTCAGCCTCTTCATTATGGGCCTTACACTATCACCAAGGTTGTGGGTAGCAATGCTTTTGAGCTCAACACTCCACCCTTCCTTGGTATGCATCCAGTATTCAATGTGGACCTCCTTCGGCCATATTTTCCACCATTATTGGACACCTCTGAGATCGTCAAACAACTGACACCAACAGATCTCAATGCTAACTGCATGGAACAAGCATACACCGATCAGATAGTAGACATATAAGTCAAGGGCACTCACCAGCAGCAAATCCAACTTTAGCGGGTTGTCAAGGAAAGGCAAGTCCTACACCAAGGAAAGTGGCTCACCTGGGGCCAAATCTAGCAGAAGTTTCCTCACCTGATGGGTAAAATCAATGCAATGGAGACCATTTCTTCCTAAGGGGGGAGGATTGATCCAGATGGATATTGGTGGTCACCCACCTATTCCAACTGGCTCATAGTGTCCATTTTTTTTCAACGAGTCTTTATGTACTTCTTCATAATTGTGAGTTCTACACTTCTAAGGTTTTCTAAATCCTCACACATTCTCCAAGTGGATATAGGTGGCCTCTCACCTAATCCAATTGGCCTGTTTTTTATGTTTTCATGTCAGCACATCTTGTTGTACTTTCAGGGTTGTTTTGGGGCCCTAAACATTGTTTTTTTTTGGCTTTCCACAGTCAGACTATAGACAGAGAGTTAGAGTTTGATAGTGAAATGTGTATTTTTCTTAAATACCTTTCCAATGGGCTATCACGCACCTAAAACAGAGGTCGTATGCAAAAGTTATGACCCTAGGAAGTTGAGGTACCAAATTACACCAACTTACCCATAGGGCCCACATGACTTTTGGTGTTTCAACTTCTAGGGTTAGGTTTTTTTATGTCTAGGGTTTTACAATTCATGAGTAATATGAAAAGGGAATGTGGAGCCTCATTGTAATCCATTCTTCTCATACGGAAGTGCGTAGCATCCACACCTCTTCTCGGAGATAGCTACCACCATTCGAGCAAGTTTTGGTTCTACAGTTTTATAGTTTCAGCCTATTACATTATTTAATAGAAGATATTGTTCACTGAATATTTGTGTTATTCTTCCTATCTCTGTGTTTATGGTATTCAGTTTGTAATCAGTTCATTCCGCTCTGAAATATGGATCACTCCCAGTAAATTTCCCACCAATGGTTGACACGAGGGAGATCCTTAAGGAGTGCGAAGATGATATTTTCCCTCTCGGAGAAATTGTGAACAGAGAAATAACCTTCTAGCAGATTTACCCATTTCTCTAGGGTATATTCATATATATGTCCTTTATGTCCTTCAAATATGGGAATATCAAAATTAACTTGTATCTTGAAATGTGGGGTGCCTCCAAAGTGGCCGCTTGATGAAGACGTGTCAGTTTTTATCGATATGTGTTGAAGGATGTGGGAAATATTCTCCATCATTTCATCCCTCTGTCACTTGAGAGCTTGCTCAAGCAACAGATTAATAGAATCGTCCGCTCTGTCATTTTTCTTTTCTTCCTCCATGGAGGGTTTCTTGGGCGTGTGAGAGCGATTTTCCTCAAAAGAGACAAGATCAAGACCCAACTTGTTATACTCAGACCTCATTGAGGACATGCACTAAATAAACGATCAAGAGAAACCTGCTCTGATACCACTAATCCAGATTATTTTCGACACGAAATGAGAGTAGAGATATAATAAATAAATTTACAGAGATATCTGAAATATCCAATAATATAAAAAAAATATATAGGGATGTACCCATAAATGAGCGAAATGTACAAAACTGTAGAAATACAGAGTGAAAGACTCGCTAGAATGGTGGTAGCTTATCTCTCAGAAGAGATGTGACAGCTACTCACATTCGCAAGAAGATGGATTTCAATGAGGCTCTAAAGCCCTTTTTAACATAAATAAAATCCAAAACCCTAACCCTTGAAGATGAAAAGCCAACAGTTTTGTGGACCCTGTTTTAGGTAGTTTGGTGTATCAACTTCCCAGGGGTGTAACTTTGGCATACGATCTTTGTTTGGGGTGCACGATAGCTTGTTGGAAAGGTATCGTCAAGGAAATTTATTTTGGGGGATCAATTAGAGACTTTGTTTATTATTGAGGTGCTCGATCATGAAAAAACTTCATTTAGGCCCTCAAAATGGCCCCGGAAGTTAGGAACCGAAAAATTGTTAAAAACAGTAAATTGCCAAAAGATTGTTTTGTGCTAGTTGGAATAGATGGGTGGCCACCAATATCCACCTGGATCACTCATGTTGCATCATGTTAGTGTCATATTATGTCACTCATGAGTACTTTTAGTGTCAAATCCACATTTTGTTTTCTATTGTGGTTCACGACGTGAAGCTCACTAT
>ML791547.1:263822-283603 GCA_009831015.1 Picea engelmannii
CGAAATCTGGAGAACATAGGAGGGTCAAGTATTTTGACAATATTTGGCTCACAAAGAGAAGCATGTTGCATAGATGAGACTCAAACTTGGGTGGGGAGGAGAAAACTCCCCACCCCAACCAATTGAGCTACAACCACTTGGTGAATCAAATCTACATTGTTATTGTTCCTTTTGTGTCATATTACCATCTCTTTCAAGTCGTAATAGTTACATTTTGTGTCAAATTAAAATCAAAATTGCATCTCTTTAATGTCAATTTGTGATGTAGTTATTACTAATGATTTAATTATTTTTATTAACTTATTTTTTCCTTGGTAACTTAACCTAGGTCAACAATAAGACTTGAAGTCATTATAACAATATACTTGTTAAGAGATGAACATGTCACTTGTGGGAATTGAACTTGGGTGGGGAGGATAACACTCCTCTTTTCAGCCACCCAATCTAGAGCCAATTGATAGTTAATTTTATTATTATTATTATTTTCATAATAATTATTACTAATAATTAATTATCAATTAGTTATTAAGTATTAATTTAATTTTTAGTTTTAATTCTTTTTAATATTTAAATATTGATGAGATTGGTTATTGGTATAAGTCTATTTTACAATGTACTAATCATGAGAGAAAAAACATGTATATAGACATGCAATGTCACACTAACATTCAATTGCACGCCATGAAAGGAAAAAAACCATGTATCCATAAATGCAATTATAAATTTTACCACACTAACATTCAATCATTTTCACGCCATGGAAGGAAAAAACCATGTATATATAAATGTAATGATAAAAATTTAAATTAAATCATAAAATAACTATATAATTTTTTATTCCTATAAACGAGTGGTACACTCTCACCCCAAGGAAATGTCAACTTGTATACAACATTCCCTGAAAAACTATGTACACATAAGAAAATGAAATGAATTTGACATCAAAAGTTGATCAAAATGTTGTTAATTCCCACCTCATCATTTGAACCCTCCTCATCCTCGCTCTGTAGAAACGTAATAAATGAACATGAGTGCAATAAAATAAAAAATTGCTAACATTTAAAGATGTAGTAAAAAACAAGCAACCTAAATAGTTGTCAATCCCCTTAAATCCTTTCAAGTCACCCTCATCATCATCATTATCGTGGAAGAAAATAAAATGTTTCTATTGATGAATGCATAATTCCAACTATTTATAAGTTTAAAAATAAACACATAATTACCTTCAGTGTGTGATACGAAGTGTCCACCATTCTTTCGTAACCATTCCTTGGGGCATACTTTGATTCTTCATTATTAGGATCGGTATTATAGTCATTTAATTGTATGAAATAAGAAAAAAACATATTTAATAATGATGTATATTAAGCCAATATATTACCATAATAAATTATATTATATCAATAAACTTACAAAGTGCCTTCTAATCGAGGACTTTCTAGCTTTACCTGAAGAATGTGTAATTGGAAAGATTAGAGAATACATCACAGGTGAATAATTTTAATAAATATTGGGAACCTCCATCAAATTTAAGAAACCAAATTTGACACAAATTTCCAATATCTATTAGAATGTTTAATTGTTAATTTCATCGAACATAATCAAGCTCAAGTACATAAGATAAGATAAGATCAATTTATCAATGTTCTACTAATGACAATGAAAGTAGGTTGATGGTACTAAAATATTACATCAATGAAAGGTAACAATTTAAAATCATATTAAAATAAATAACTGCAAGCAAATCAAAATGAATAACTACAAACATATATTGTTTATTAACTTTATGTTTTTTTGTTATGGTGTCTCAAGGTCCACTCCTCATGTCATATTATCATCAATGATCCTCTTGGCCTCTTAGTAATCCTTACATGTTTTTTCAATTGCATCTTTGTCAACATCAAATGGTCTTTGTTTTATGTCTAATCTTTTCCCTCCTTATGGAGCTTGTTGATGTTTTCATTGAATCTATTCAAAACAATAGAAAATGAAGTCACCTATAAATTTCATTGATGATGCATAATGAAATATAAAAGGTGAAGGACTAGAAACTTGAGTCAGTACATAGAAGACTAATTCGAACATATTTCACCTAATATGGGTACACCTACTCATGATAGTCTCAGAGAATCTGTGAAGGGACCATTTATCACTAAATTGTACATTTTGGAACCTTCTACATAGATGTTGTAATGTTCTTTTCTTACTAGCACTACTTATTTTAGACCAGTGTTTTATGATATTCATATACATAATCAAGTTAATTGTGGTCTTAAAAGAGAGGTTGTAGAATGGTTTGTTGTGTCTGCAAATCTATTGTATTTGTAACTATATATCTATTGTAGTTATCGACCAGAATTCGCAGTGGGTATAGAACCACCGAAGATCCAAATTCTAAAGAAAATAACACAAATCAAAGAAGTAAAACTATATTAATCCATAGGAATCATTCAATATCATTAACTCTACTACATAAAGAAAAAAAATAATGGATCATATAATGCAAATACAATGACTTTTTTTTATGGATTAGAGAAACATCAACAAACTCTATACATTCCACCTCCATAAAGAAAGGGAAATCAATCCATGAAAAATCTAAGTAAGCAAAATCCATAAATATTTCTTTTTCTTTGATAAAGTGTTTAATATTTTTCATTATAAAACCATGTGTGCAACTCCATGTGAATATTTTTTGTTTTATTTAATGAATAAAATTTGGAGTAAGATTGAATTGGAACTATAAAAACACCCTTCAATTTTCTTTAATGAATTGTTTGAGAATACACATTATGATTGGGTCGAATTTATATTAATAATGGACTTATATAATCCGATTGAAAAAAATTAATTGTTTGTTTATAGAATCCAAATATAGAGATATCTTGAAAGTTGAATTTCCCAAAATGTCACTTATGGAGGCTTGATGTCACCTAGAGGGCTAGGGTTTGGTGGTGAAGGTGTTGTTCGATGACATGTGGCACGTTTTGAAGGAAGGAGGGTTGAATACCATCAAGAGAGGACTTGGATGAGTGACAAGTAGCCTTTGGAGGCCTATCCATGCATCTACTACCCCAACGATTTCTTCAAAGTGCCAAAACGTCCCCTAAATGGGTGACATCACCTTTTCTAGGGTTTCTTTCGTGTAAAAGTGAATTTTAAGATGAATTGTTTAATACTATTTTGATGAAAAGGGTAAGATAAGGGTTGTTGAACCCTTATATTATGTTTTACCCTTTCTAAGTGGAAAAACTATGTGATAGATATTTTGTATAAATAGAGATCATGAAATCTCATTTTAAGACATAACTCTCCCATTGTGAAGAGCTAAGGACTGAAATTTCCGCTACCTTCAAGCCTTTTGTTCTCTTGTGCTATGGTATGGTTCTTTCTTTGGTTATGGACTACGTGATGATGATGTGCTAGATATTGGAGGTATTTTCTAGCTATTTGTGGTGGTTTATCTTGGCATGTTATGGTTTACCTTGTTTCTATTTTGATTGGTAAGAAATTTTACTTGTTGCTATCATTTGTAATTCAATCCCAAGGTTTATTTTTGTTAAGGTTATGTAGGGAGTATAAGTGCATACACCCCTAGCTTAGCATCACCATAAAATTAAGCATAGAATTATTGTTTGCAAGGGTTTTCTAAGGAAGTATAAGGACATAAACCCCTCAAAGAAAACCCTAGCTAGGTTACTTGCCTTGGGGAATAAGAGGACTCTATACCCCGAAGGAGGTAGTATCTATAGATCTTAAATTTATGACCCCATTAACCCATTAATAAAAGTCACTATTCATTGCATTGGAGAAATAAAACTTTGGATTGGTAAACATGAAAGGTTGAAGTTTTGGAGTTCTCTCACTTGGATATTGTTATTTTAGCCTTAGGCTATCTTGCCTCATTGAGGCATCCCCTTTCACCCACTAATACTTGTTTGTGTAAAAAAACTAACCTATAGCCATTAGGGTTGAATAAATATAACCCTCTAAACCTAGATAACTCCTAAACTAGCCCTATAAAATTGCTATAACTTCTCCCTAACAAACTAGTAACCCCGACGCACTTTTTAGGCTAATTTAGTGTTAGTTTTTTTGGTTAAATTTTATGTTATGAGGCTTGGTTTGCTAAAAACATAAGGTTGATAAATATCACTGCAGTAAAATTTTTGTGATGGCCTTGCTTTTATTCTAAAGTCTTGCTCTTTCACTCTTGAGTTGAAATGGTCTTTACTAGCTTGTATCTTGCTTATTCAACTAGACTTTTAGCACTTATTTTACAACCCTTAATATCCTTTATATGTTGATATATATCATTGATTGTTTATACAATTAGGGACATCAATCTTAACTTTCTTTTCCACCTAACATACTACATTGTGTACTTGGTTTTCCTTGTGTCTCGGGCAGGTATTTTCTCTTGGCAGGTCACTCAAATCATTAGAAACTGAAACAAACCCTCAAGACTCATTACCAAGTTCCCTTTACCATCTATAAAATTGACCTTTAGGGGCATCCATTCATACATTTAATTTTTCATCTCAATTCCCCCTAGGGTCACCGAGATTCCCCCCTTAAGGTGACTACCTCACCTCTAAAATGACAAGAACACCTGCCTAAGGTGGCATTGTGTAGGTTATCTCTAATTTGTTGTCGATTGGTGGTTGGATCGAGCTTTTCCCAACCTACAACTTGTGCAATAACAGGATGTAATTGAAAATGTGGTGGGGGTGGGTGGTGTACAGGTGCAACCACTATGGATGGATGGGATGGGAAATATAGTGGGAGTGAGCAATGATAAACCCCCATGAGTTTTATGAGGGATGGTAAACCCCTTGGGGTGGAAAGAGATGTTCTAAGAATTGGATCAGGGTGGCCAAGGACTGGACTAGGCATGTAGTTGGGGGAAAATGATGGGTGGAATATTGATATTGGTGGTGAATGAAAGGGTGGTGGTACAGGTGACCTAGCAATGGATGAAGCAACCTTCATACATATTTATAATATTTTTATTAGTACCAAAATGTAAAATCAAACCAAAACAATATAACAAATTTCACATTTAAACAAGAATTAACTCAACACATAATATCTATGAAGGGGGTGACTTCTCCATCTCAGGTAGACATGGTTCATCACAGTGTGGTATTACAACCTATAGAAACATAAGAACATTGTATTTGAGGATGTTTAAGAACAAAAAAATCATTGTGGTGAATTTATCAAAGGTGACACATACTTGCGTATGTGGTACACCAAATGAGAAAGCTACCTCTATTGTTGCATCACTGGTGGAAATTGGCACTAATGCATCTATCAACATAGAGGGCCTTATATAGAAGCATAGCAACTGAAAAACATCATATAATAAGATATGGAAATAAATACACAAAAAACTATATATATACACACATGAAGAACATAAAGATGGTCAAGATACTAACCTCCTCCATGGAACTCTCATGTCCATTGGCCTCCATTGGCCCATAAAAAATATTCTTGCAAGTCGAGAATCTATGAGGCTCACATGAACGCCTACTCTATCCATGTTCCCTCTCTCAACTGCACTATGTTTCATGGATTGGAGGTCTAGCCTTGTTGACGGGTGAAATTGACTATCCGTCAACTGGGAGAGTGGAACCGGTCCGGGGTTGTCTAATAACCCAAGCCGTTTGGAATGAACCACCCTGACGGGTTTAGCGGCTCCGTTAGCCGATCTAAGTCCTAAGAAAACAAAAGAAAACTACTCTAAACTAACTAATCTAACTAAAACTAACTATTAAAATAAACTAAAACAAATCTAACTACTATATATACAATCTACTATCTAATACTATGCTAACTCTAACTACAAATCAAATAACTAACTACTAATAGAAATAAATGATCCGGATTATTTTCAGCACGAAATGAGATCGGAGATATAATAAAGAAATGCACAGAGATATCGCAGATATTCAATAATATAACATAAATGTATCAAAGATGCAACCATAAACACAGATATACAGTAATACATGATTTCTATTAATGAAAGAAATGCACAGAGACTATAAAAATACAGAGTGGAAGACTCGCTAGAATGGTGGCAACTTATCTCTGAGAAGAGATGTGACGGCTACTCCCATTCGCAAGAAGATGATTACAATGAGGCTCTGAAGGCCTTTTTACAATAAATGAGAATTCCAAAATTCCTAGACATCCAAAAACCTAACCCTAGGAGATGAAGCGCCAAAAGTTATGTGGGCCCCGTTTGGGTAAGTGAGTACATCAACTTCCCGGGGTCGTAACTTTTGCATATGATCTCTGTTTTAGGCGTGTGATAGCTCGTTAGAAAGGTATCGTCGAGGAGATTCATTTTGGTGGCTCAAGCATGCCTTCTTCTATCATTTATAACCTCTATCTCAAAAAACCTTCATTTGGACCCTCAAAATGGCCCCAGAACTTAAAACCTGCTAAAAATAGTAAATTGCCAAAAATGCCAGAAAGCCATTTTGAGCCATTTGGAAAAGGTGGGTGGCCACCGATATCCACCTGGATCAATAAATCTTATTCACAAATATACAATATTTACAATTTACAGATTTGAATAAAAACCTGAAAAACTCATTTATATTCTGTCCTAAGACAGCGAGAGCTATTATTTTTTATTTTTATAATTTTATGAAAAAGAAGTAAACTGAAAACTAACTAAACTAAACAACTAATATAATAATTCTAACTACTAATATAAACTACAAATATATCTAACTAAACTACTTAAATTATACTAACAAATAGACTATTAAATAAATAACAAACTAACCTGAAGAAACACTCCAGGTTTGTCCTGTATGATGATTGTCTTAGCTGATCGGAGGGAGGAAACCCACACTAAATTATCCAGAAGCTTTTCATAAACAAAAAGCTGCAGTGCTCTTCAAATATAATTACACGACAAACAAGACATAAAAATTACAACAATCTTATGATTTATAAATCTTCATAGTTAGATAAATCTGTATGCAAAGATCTATACAAAATGCTTCAATTAACGAAGAAGAGAAATCTGTGATTCATTGACTGAAACAAAGTAATTGTTGTACTTTTTAAATAATGAAAGAAATCAAATATGGATAACACCTTAATCAAATCATATCATCCTGCAATAGATTATGATAGCTAAAGTAGTCTATAATCGACTGCAAACTGACATGCATAAACTTGAAACAAAATATTGATATTATGAAAGCGAAATTTGTAGCAAAACATCAACTCTTGTCTCAGTTTGTATTAGAAATCCATAGCCTGGTTATCCCACAAGTGAGGCTGATCCTTATTACAAAAAATAATAAGTATTTAAAGACCTCCCACAGGGTAAAACATCCCTGTGGGAGTTATCAAACTGTTTACAGAAAATCTGGGAGAATATCCCAAGTCTGACTAAACTAGGAACCTAAAATAAAACTAAATCACATAAATATCTCCTAGAATATCACAGCATGTCCAATGCAATTCGAATGTACCTGCAAGAGGTCAGAAAAGGGCAAGTTAGGAGGATATTTTGTTAATGAAAATGATAAAAATCTAATTCTATAGACTAGCTACAGAATCTTTTGACTCTGTAGCTGGTCTAAATCAGACACAGAATCAACATTAAAATCAATTCAAATCTTTAAAGAATTAAATTCAACTATTAACAAGTATCTAATAGCTATTTGAAAGACAAATGAATCATTCAAATTGAAATTGTTATACTAATTTGATATCAAAACAAGACTAAGATCAATCAAACGACTACATAGATGCATATACTCTGTTTCGTTTGTTGTCACAAAATCTGGTAAACGGAATCATAATGAACAGTAATGAAATCATTTTCATATCAAATTAAAATTGATACAGTTAAAAAAATCAATTGCCTTATCCATCAACAGGAAACACGATCGAATCTATACGAAAACAACAGGATCATTTTCAGATTTGATACAACTGTATTAACATAAACAAACGATCCATCAAATCAAAACTGGTGTGTAAATTACCACAAACGAAATGATAATAGAATCAATCGGTTGATAACAAGATCTGTAAGAGTTGTCCAATCATTTGTTATTGCTAATTGGGGTAGACAAAATTGATTGACATTCAACGAAATCATTTTTCAATTCATTTTGAGATGAACTATTAACCGAATTTCATCATATGAATTCGACAGAGATAACATAATTCGATCTGAGTTAACAGACTCATTTTGAAAACTAAAGTCAACAGAGAAGCATCAATTCCATTCTCGATACGAATCCAACTCAAAACAGGCAATCGTGCAACCTCAAAATATGCAACAACCCAATCAAATCAAGAGCGAATCGAACAGTTTGAGTTTGATATAGTCGTTGTGAATCAAAACAGTTCCATGATTTTGGCGAAGATATCTTCTGCATAGGGTAAATGAGAATATCGTTTCCATACAAAACAAAGTCGTTCTTTCCAAATCTGAGTCGAACAGAGTTGTATTCCTGATTTAGAAGATTACATCACATAACATATTAAAAGATCATAACAATTCAACTCATGAAATCATTCCAAAATCACACCATAAAATCAGAGCCGATATAATCCAAGCATAACGAAATCATACCAAATCAAAACATGGTCGTGCTCTATTTTTAGCATAAAAATCTCTTGTATAGATACAAAATCCAAGCGAAAGAAAACACCATTGATCACATTAACTCACACCACCAGACAAACAAATCAAACCCATTGACAACTAATCAATCGCTAAACTGGGCACAACCAAATCGTGTAACCAAATCAAAACTTCATTTACTTTTAGCAAAACGAAAACAATGTACATGATGAAAAACATAACCGTTTTTGATATGGCTATAACAGATTCATTTCGAACAATAGACAGAGCTATTTGAAAACCAAACTCAAATCATTATATTAATCGTAGCAATTCACAAAACGAAAATGATATCGAAATTCATACCTGGATGACGAGCAGACAACTTGATCATGACATTTTGGAATTCATGAAGGCTATAGCCAATTCGACATTCCTAAATACAATGGAACTAGTGGTTTTTTGCTTCTTGTCATTTGCTTGAAGCTTGTCCCTTTGGATTTTCAACACTGCAACTTGGTTTTCCAATGATTTGATTTTCGACTGTAGTAAGGGAACATTGGTATAGTAGCATTCCAACCACACATTACATTGGTCACAAGATGACTGTCCAGGATTTGAAAATGTAGGTGAGGGTTTGGTTAAATTGCTGAGGGTTTCGTTAGGTATCTTGATCCCTGGGTAGCTAGGATTATTCTTTAGGCACGGAGGCAAGTTAGAAACGAAATCATAGGGTGGCTCGGAGCACAAACCTTGGGAGTAAGGGTAATCACTAGCTAGGAAGCGTTCGATGTCATAGTCTGAGTCTTCACTGAGGACTATGGGATTCTGCTCAGCACTAGGTTTAGGTTTATTCCTAGCCATTCTCAAGATAAGTCAAGCATTCTTTTTACCTTTGCCGTCGACAGTAGGGTTTCCTTTGACCTTTTTGCTCACAGGGTTTTGAACAGCCTCTGTCTTGTCGATTACGATGTCAGGTAGATTGATATCAGGGTTGGTTGAGGGTTTAGGAGAGGGTAGAAGGGCATGGAAAGGCACGGGTGGCCCGACCTTAGTCACATTAACCATGGGCTTGTCAATTTGGACAGGCTCTTTATCAGCAAAACCATTCCGAGAGATAAAATCTTGCCAGCTATCACCGTGGAGATTTAAGTGATGAACAACAATGAGTCTGATTAGGCCATGGTGCAACAAGCTACTATCGGCCTTTTCTCTTTTAAACCTATTAGCCATTTTATAAAGACTTCACTGGAAATAAAAAGGCATATTCAATGGATAACCCATAAAATTCATTAACATTCGGAGGTGATAAAGAAAAACTAGCCCATACTGACCCTCACAGGTTACAAATTGTTTAACCACCATCAAAAGATCATGCCACCTTGGTTTAAGCATGGAAATGGGCATACCTCTGTCACGGGATGTGACCTTCCGCGAGAGGAACAATAACGGCCATGGCACATCTTCAACTTTAGATTTTTTAAACCATCACTGGCCCATGGCTGCTAACCCTGTGGAAGAGCTAATGAAATGTTCACTCAGCTCAAGATGAATGTCGCCTATCTTGGCCCTACAGCCATCAAAAATCAAGGTGAACTGTTGTGCAACAAATAGATTAAAACCCTCAAACCTCTGTACAAACGTGAGCCAACCATTATCCTCTATGTCTTTCCAGGCGTTATCAAATAGTAGCAAGGCTCGACTACCATTCGACTCAATTCGCACCACTGGTGCCATGGAGCCGAGCACACGGTGCGCTATGTGAACGAGCTAGGGTTTGAATCAAAGCATACGCCGGAGCAGAGTATTCACAGGCCTACCCGATGCTAGCAGAGGTGAAGCAAGCATTAATGACATCGTGCGAAGGTGGTGGAGCTATTTTCTGTCCATGCAGAATAGTCATTACCAATGGTACAACCGTCGACGCTTATAGTTGTTCAACCCACTATTGTATAGTTTAACAATTATTTCATTTTCCCAACCAATGAAATCAATGGTAAGTGTATTAATCATTCATGCAAGCAATGGTTATACCATAGTTTTAAAACCAAACATATAAATCGAAACCAATACCAAGTGTATGCCAAAGGTTTTGATAACATGAACTAGGTTTCATATTAAATGATATATATCAAGGGTTTAACCATAACACCTATGTGCTTTTATGAAACCAATGGTTAAGTAGATCAAATCAAAGAACATGTAAATCCAATCACCAATGTATCACACATTTAATCTCTCATGAAATGAAATTTCATAATCAATCAAAGACTGCCAAATGAGGACAGACCAAAAGGGTTTTGCCAACTGCATAATGATAAGTAAAATGTAAACGCAATGGGCATATAGACAAAAATGATAATGACAATTCAATAAACATATTAATGCGACTTCGAAAGACCAAGTTTTCACGCTTACAGTCGTGAAAACAAAAGTGAAGGTAAGTGTGCAAATAGTGCAAAATAAAAGTGTCGTTTATTTGAGAATTGTGACGAAAAATTAAGGTTTGCAAAACATTAGTGTAGGCAGCTCATAAGGATAATGGAAAATGTGAATTGGCTGCCAACAATGGTGACACACTGGTAGAAGAAGTTATCTCTGCTAAAAGAACAAATTCAGATTAGGACAACAAAGATAATTCCAACTCAAAAACAACAACCAGAAAATCGTATAAACATCATCATTAAACAACTACTCCAGCAGTGTTTTAAAAGATGAAAACTGATAACAGTATTAAGACCAGCGAGTCACAATATTAAAGATAAAATATCCAATACTGTTGACAGATCCACTGTTGCCAGCAGGCGTCCATAGCCTCGACAGGGTTGCCATATAACCCACTCTGATATCCGTATCCTGCCGAGAAGTTCTAGATCAGAATAAAGGACATTAAGAGGTTTCTTATTTGCAAATTTTCATATACCTGACATTGCTTCGCTGCCAGAAGGCCTGTTCAGTACCCTGGCGAAGTTGTCTTGACATCATGCATGCATTTACCCACTGCCAGCAGACCTGTTCAGCATCTCGGCAGGTTTACAAGAACTTCCCACAGCTCTTTTATTGATTTATTTTGTTTCGTTTTTCTTCAAAGATATATAGTTGAGCAGGGTGATGCTGAAAATCATGATATTTTAACACATTTTTTTAGACCTCATCAGAATTTTTTAGCACTGTCCTTTATTAATATCCAGAGATGTTTCATTTACAAAAACAACTTCCTAAGGTAGGGAGACATCTCTTGAGTCATTCCCTTAAGGAATAGGGACAACATAAAAAGATAATAGATGATCATGACAAGCTTTACTCAGAGATCGAAATCAGTTAACTTCTTTCAAACAACAAACTTTTTGCCAATCACAGATATAAATTTCAGAAATATACCATTGATGTTTATACAAATTTCTTAGCAGTTATTTCAGCGAAGGAATTTTCTGTTTTCTTTGTCTGAATAGATCAGCATACAGGTATGTGTATTTCCAAAAACACAAACTGATAAACTCAAAGGGGATATCAAAAACAAAAAGAAAACGAAAAAAAAACAGACAAAAGAAAAATATGTACATATCATACAAGGGTTGTCATCAAGCAAAGTATCTTTTCAGGGCTTGGCCATTCACCGGATAGGTGTCAAGCTGCCCCTCAAGATTTTGCAATTGAGAATAACTGGGACCTAACTTTTCAACAATTAAAAACAGTCCAAGCCATAAGTTTTGAAATTTCGTGTGCTCTCCCTTTCCCTCATGCGGTTTGTCCCATTTCAAGACGAGATCACCTACTTAAAAATTCCTATCAGAAGCAGAGTTAGAATCGAACCAGCTTTTAACCAACAATTGATGCTGATCTAACTTACGTTTAGCTTGGTCTCTTACCTCTTCTAGCTTCATCAAAGCGTTAATTCGATTTTCCAAAGGGGGACAATCTTCTTCTTGGATTTTCTACGACAATTGAAGCGAAGGAAGAAGAATGCGAGGTGGCAGAATTGCTTCTCTGCCATAAATGAGAAAAAAAGGGGATTTACCTACAACATCTTTTGGTGTTACCCTATCATCCCACAGCACATTTAATAGTGCATTGTGCCAATTCTTGTGATTTTCAACCACCGTTCTCTTGATAATTTTAATCAAGTTCTTGTTTGTCGATTCTGCCAATCCGTTGCCCTGGGAGTAATAGCTAGCATAATACTTCAGCTTAATTCCTTTTTCCAAAGATAACTCGCTCATCTCAAGAGAGGAAAAGTAAGAAGCATTATCGAATACTAAACAGTCAGGGATACCAAAGCAAGTGATAATATTCGAATTTAGAAAGGCAATTACCTGACTGGTGTTGACGGTTCTTAATGCAGCATCTTCAGACCATCTGGTAAAGTAATCTGTGTCTTTCACAATAAACTTGTGCTATTTTGAGGACGGGGGGTTGATTGGACCTATGATATTAAGGCCCCACTGCTGAAAAGGAGAATCTACTGAAACGGGCTGCAAAGGAAAGGCTGGTTTTTGTATCCGCCCTGATGCTTTCTGACAAATAATACACTTACGACATAAGGCATGGGCATCTCTAAAAAGCGTGGGCCAGTAATAACTGGCTCTTAAAACCTTATGGGCAGTGGTGTCACCACCAAAATGGCCACCAGCTTCTCCTGCATGCAACTCTAGCAAGACTTTTTCTGCTTCGTCTTTTTCAAGACAACGCATCAGTACGCTGTCAAAACTTTGACGAAACAGGATACCATTAACCAGATGAAAGGGGGCAGACTTTAATCTCAACGCTCTTCTTTTAGTGGGATCCAGGTGACGGGGTGCTGACCCTTGTTCAAGACAGAATCTTATATCGTCATACCAAGGACTGACAGGGTTTTGTGCGCAACAGATTGCGTTTTGATCATGTTGTCCTAGATTTGACGTATCTCTTTCTTCTTGTTGTCCTGCTGCTGAATCAACAACTAACTTGCATAACCCTTGACCTCTCACTATCTGAGCTGGGGTGATTTCTAAGTCGTACTCCTGCAAGGAGGTGACCCAGTTAGCTCTCTTTTCTCCTAGTTCCTTCTGCACTAACAGGTTCCTGACGGCTGGGTAGGGGACAATGACTTTCGTCCTTGACATCAAAAGATAGGACTGGAAGTACTTGACTGCTTTGAAAACAGCATAGGCTTGCTGATCTATTGTTGGGTAATTAAGTTCAATGCCTTTGAAAGAAGAGCTCATAAAGGCAATGGGTACTTCATTGTTCTCGACATTCTTTTGGGTTAGGACGGCGGCATAGGAACGGTCAGAAGCAAAAGTGTAGAGTGTAAAGTCTTGAGAAAAATCGGGGCTCATGAGAGACAGAGCGTCTATTATGGCCTTCTTTATTGCATTAAAATCTTGATTTTCTAGGGGTCCCCAGTGATATTGGGTGTATTTCTTAATTAGGTTCTGTAAAGGCCTGAACATTTCAGAGAAACTGGGGACAAATCTTCTCACAAAGTTAATCTGGACTAAGAAAGACTGCATAGATTTTTTGGATGTAGGAGGGGGAAGTTTTGCGATGACTTGAGTCCTTTCTAGGTCAATAATCATCCCTTCACTTGACACAATGAATCCTAAGAGTTTACCCTATTCTACTGCAAAGATGGATTTTTTAGGATTCAAGGAGATGTCGTATTTACGACATCGCTATAGAACGGCTCGTAAGTGAGCTAGATGATCATTTTTGTTTTTAGAAAATATAGTAACATCATCTAAGTAAAATACGACGGACTGATTGATTAAGCCTCGGAAATAAATGTCCATTTCTCTCTGGAAAGTGGCACCAGCATTAATCAATCCAAAGGGAATTTTTCGGTAAGCATAAGTGCCCCACGGGGTACGGAAGGTAGTTTTAAGTTGGTCTGGAGGAGACATCAGGACTTGGTTGTTTTCTTAGAAACCATCCAGTAAGGATAGCCTCTCATAACCAGATACCTGTTGAAGGATCTGTTCCATGGGTGGGATAGGATAGTTGTCTTTATCAGACGCTCTATTAAGGTTTCGGAAATCGACGCAGAGTCGGATTTCCCCACTTTTCTTCCGAACAGGGACAAGGTTAGAAACCCATTGAGTGTGCCTAACAGGAAAAATTATCTTAGCATTTAGGAGATTATTCAATTCTTTTTGAACGGTCGGTTCGAGCTTAGGGTGCATTTTCCTCAGTTTTTGTTGAAAGGGTAAGGTTTGGGGCTTCATAGGAATGATATGCTATATGATGTTCGGGTCGAAAGTTTTAAGGTCATCATACGTCCATGCAAAGACATATTTAAATTCTTTGAACAATTTAATAAATGAAACTTTTTCTTGTTGAGAACATCCTACCCCTAGATTAATGCAATGCGGATTGTCCTTAGTTCCTAATTTTACTTTTTCGTATGATAACGAGGAACTATTGGTTTTACAGTTGACCGACTTTTTAAATTTATCTTTAAGATCATAGAACTTCTCTAATCTAACTACAGATTTAGGGATCTATTTTACCATATCCGATGACGATTCAGGAGTTCTCGGATCTGGTATTACCATGAAATCACACAAATTGTCATCGTGTGTGTGTTCGTCTATCACCGCGCCTTGAAAAGTTTCTTCCATGTGAAGAAAGTTAATAATCTGATGATCGTCGTCAAAGAATATACAGTTCGTGATGTTGTCGGGAACGGATGGCCGGAACAACAGCTCGATGGAGAATGCTTCTGGGGACAAGCCTTCTGCAGGAAAAAGTTTAGAAGCTACATTAGCTAATAAATCTTCTTCAAAATTATTCAATCTAGGAATAGAATTTATATTGAAAGCAGAAAATTTATTCATTAAATTCCATACCTCGGATTGGTAGATTTTGAGATGCGGAGATAGACAGTGGATAAAATCTCTCACCTGTCTAACCACTATTTCAAAGTCGCCAAAGACGGTCAAATTTTGAATGTTCATATTCAAATCTTTTCTAAGACCTTGCAGTAAAGCCTCATATTCTGCAATATTGTTAGTACATTCAAATTCCAACCTACATGCAATCAATGTTTTGTTACCTGTCGGATCGATAATGATGCAGCCTCCTCCAGCTCCTTCTTTGGACTTTGCCCCGTCGAAATAAAGAGACAAAATTTGATTTCCATCGGGTACGTGAGACCATTGCGTAGAAGATTTTGGCTGCATATATGCTACAATCTCAGACTGTTGTTCAGGATTGGTGATAGGTGAAGCCTCAGCCATGAAATTGTCGAAGAAGGTGTCCATCCCTTGTACTTCGGGTGAATCAGCAGAAGGTGTAAATGGTTCGTTGGGATCGTTCAAATCTGTGACCATGAACTTAAGGTAGCACTCATGATTTACCTTGATCTTGTTAGGCTTCTTGTTGTCTGGAATCCATAGATGAGACCAATCTGTTGCGAAATAGCCGTGTAGCTGCTCCAACCAGTCCCTGCTTAAAAATAGACCATACACTTCTGGAATATCCACAACAATAATATCAATGACTTGATGAACCTTGGGGTTAGATGATAATCTTATAAGAACATTCTTTAGTTCGACTATAACTTTAACGTTGGTCCGATCAAGTTGTATGATTTTTAAAGTGGAGGATTCAACTTCAGAGTTAATCTTCTGGCATACAGACCATGGCATCACATTGAATGATGCTCCTGAGTCTACCATACAATTGTGCACGTTTCTATTAAAGATTTCGAAAGTTAACAAAAATGGAGGTACATTTTTGCGAGTACTAAGAGTTGTAGCTTGTGGCTTTTTACTCGCGGTTTCTAAAACTACTTTATCTATGTTATTTACATTATTTACATTACTTACAGGAAGGCTTCCTTTATCTTGAGAATCAGAATTGTTTTTAGTGGAAGTCTTCTGAGGAACTTTGTTCTGCACAACCTTCTTACCACTAGAATTACCATTTTTGCCATTCTCTGAGATATTCTGTAACATTTTTTGTAGCAGAAATGGAAATTTCAATAACTCATAAACATAAATGTTAGCTCTCAACTTTTTAACATCTTCAACTACATCATAATCTAAGTTGGGGTTCACATTACTATGTTTAGTCTCAACTGGTTTAGATTGCTTTGGAGGCAAAGTTGTAGTGTTTTCGGAAGAAGGTTTGTTAGCTGTCTTACTCCTGGTATTATAAGGATGAACCGTCTCGAAGTTAGCTTGAAAGATGTTATCCAAGAAGTGTCCAAAAATATTCAGAGAAGACTCCTCTTCTTGAACTGTCTCTTGTTCAACTACCTCCTCAGGAATCTCAGGAGGCATCAAGTTATCTTGGGCCTCTAGAATTGTTTGAAGGGCACATTGCAAACTTTCTAGATTAAGGCCTTCGGTGTTTGGACTAGGTCAGTTGGTAGGAAAAGGTTTCCAGAATGGGGTTTTGTAAGTTCCTTTGCTCGAGGAAGCTTCTTCGGTCGACCTTTTCAAGTCTATAACTTGATTTGACAGTTTTTGAACAACTTTAGTTAAGTTTTCTAAATCTGAGATTTCAGGTTGTGTTTTACTTTGAGTAGGTCTGGGGAGGATTTCGATCTTCTTTTTGGAAGAAGAACTAGTCTTTGTTTCATTGCTAGTAGAGTCTTTAAGACTAAGTATGTCTTTTTCAATCTGGTTGGCCTCCTCGAAGGATTCTAACAACGTGGCTTTCTTAGATCATTTAACCCAAATAGCTATACTTTGATGCAAAGCTTTAGTGTAGTATGCTATTATAAGACTCTTGGCAGGCATGGAATCTGCAGGGATTCGGTTTTTAAGTGTTAAGAATATTTGATTAAAGTATTTAACTTTTTCTTTTGGGTTCATTCTTAAGCTAGAAAGATCCATGACTAGGACTTCCGGAAGCTTACCGTCTCCGAACTTTTCCAAAAAGCATGATTCAAATTTTTCCCAAGACACAATGGTATGGGGTTGCTGGGAAAAGTACCATGTAGATGCATTGCCCTCGAAAGTATAGGGGAAAAACCTACAGACAACGTATTCATTGTGGAGTCTTATGGATAACATAAACTTTTTAATGTGATCTTTAGCGATCTGTTTTGAGTTAGGGTCAAACTTGGGAAGCCATTTCTCTGGATGTTTAGGTAAAGGATGCTGAGCTCCAGGTACAACTATGGCATCCTGGTCAAGCCAAGGTGTAGCAGGGTTGTTCTGGTTTTCCATTGGTGTAGTGGGTGTGGAAGGCTGAGAAGGGGAACTGTCTTTGTCAGAGGAATCACCTCTAGAAGGGGAAGGAGATGATGAAGGTGGTGAAGGAGGTATTCCAGATCCTCCTGCAGCAGGATTTAGGTTTGGATCTGTAGGATTCACAGTGAGATTAATGCCTCCTAATTGTTCTCTGATATCAGATAAATCCAAAGGTTGGTCCAACAGATGGTTTGGTTGCCTCAAATGGGCTAAGGCACTATGAGTTCTTATAAGAGATTGACGGAAAATCTCTTGTATGTCACGACCTGTAGGATTAGGGGTTGCTGGCTCAACTGTGATCCGTGGATCTTCGGTTGATGTGGTTGTTGTTTGAGGGGGAATGTTATTGTTCGAATGGCTTCTAGTCACTATAGGTGAGCGATTAGGTGGTGGAGGAGTCTTGCGACCGCCTCGTGCCATTAATTAATTTCAGGCCCTCTTTCTAGCGCCATTTGTTGATGAGCGAAATTGACTGTCCGTCAACTGGGAGAGTGGAACTGGTCCGGGGTTGTCTAATAACCCAAGCCGTTTGGAATGAACCACCCCGACGGATTTAGCGGCTCCGTTAGCCGATCTAAGTCCTAAGAAAAAAAAAGAAAACTACTCTAAACTAACTAATCTAACTAAAACCAACTATTAAAAAGAACTAAAACAAATCTAACTACTATATATACAATATATTATCTAATACTATGCTAACTCTAACTACAAATCAAATAACTAACTACTAACAGAAATAAATCTTATTCACAAATATACAATATTTACAATTTACAGATTTGAATGAAAACCTGAAAAACTCATTTATATTCTGTCCTAAGACAGCGAGAGCTATTGTTTTTGATTTTTATAATTTTATGAAAACGAAGTAAACTGAAAACTAACTAAACTAAACAACTAATATAATAATTCTAACTACTAATCTAAACTACAAATATATCTAACTAAACTACTTAAATTATACTAACAAATAGACTATTAAATAAATAACAAACTAACCTGAAGAAACACTCCAAGTTTATCCTGTATGATGATTGCCTTAGCTAATCAGAGGGAGGAAACCCGCACCGAATTATCCAGAATCTTCTTGTAAACAAAAAGCTGCAGTGCTCTTCAAATATAATTACAGGACAAACAAGACATAAAAATTACAACAATCTTATGATTTATAAATCTTCACAGTTAGATAAATCTGTATGAAAAGATCTATACAAAATGCTTCAATTAACGAAGAAGAGAAATCTGTGATTCATTGACTGAAACAAAGTAATTGTTGTACTTTTTAAATAATGAAAGAAATCAGATATGGATAACACCTTAATCAAATCATATCATCCTGCAATAGATTATGATAGCTAAGGTAGTCTATAATCGACTGCAAACTGACATGCATAAACTTGAAACAAAAGATTGATATTATGAAAGTGAAAGCTGTAGCAAAACATCAACTCTTGTCTCAGTTTGTATTAGAAATGATCAGGATTATTTTCGGCACGAAATGAGAGTGGAGATATAATAAAGAAATGCACAGAGATATTGCAGATATTCAATAATATAACATAAATGTATCAGAGATGCAACCATAAACACAGATATACAGTAATACACAATTTCTATTAATCAAAGAAATTTACAGAGACTGTAAAAATACAGAGTGAAAGACTCGCTAGAATGGTGGCAGCTTATCTCTGAGAAGAGATGTGACTACTACTCGCATTTGCAAGAAGATGGTTACAATGAGGCTCTGGAGGCCTTTTTACAATAATCGGGAATGCCAAAATTCCTAGACATCCAAAAACCTAACCCTAGGAGATGAAGCGACAAAAGTCATGTGGGCCCCGTTTAGGTAAGTTGGTGCATCAACTTCCCGGGGTCGTAACTTTTGCATACGATCTCCGTTTTAGGCGTGTGATAGCTCGTTGGAAAGGTATCATTGAGGAGATTCATTTTGGGGGCTCAATCATGCCTTTGGCTATCATTGAGAACCT
>ML791547.1:283956-303678 GCA_009831015.1 Picea engelmannii
ATCATTCAAATTGAAATTGTTATACTAATTTGAGATCAAAACAAGACTAAGATCAATCAAACGACTACAGAGATGCATATACTCTGTTTCGTTTGTTGTCACAAAATCGGGTAAACGGAATCGTAATGAACAGTAATGAAATCATTTTCATATCAAATTAAAATCGATACAGTTAAACAAATCAATTGCCTTATCCATCAATAGGAAACACGATCGAATCTATACGAAAACAACAGGATCATTTTCAGATTTGATACAACTGTATTAACATAAACAAACGATCCATCAAATCAAAACTGGTGTGTAAATTACCACAAACGAAATGATAATATAATCAATCGGTTGATAATAGGATCTGTAAGAGTTGTCCAATCATTTGTTATTGCTAATTGGGGCAGACAAAATTGATTGACATTCAACGAAATCATTTTTCAATTCATTTTGAGATGAACTATTAACCAAATTTCATCATACGAATTCGACAGAGATAACATAAGTCGATCTGAGTTAACAGACTCGTTTTGAAAATTAAAGTCAACAGAGTAGCATCAAGTCCATTTTCAATACGAATCCAACTCAAAACATGCAATCATGCAACCTCAAAATATGCAACAACACAATCAAATCAAGAGCGAATCGAACAGTTTGAGTTTGATATAGTCGTTGTGAATCAAAACAGTTCCATTATTTCGGCGAAGATATCTTCTGCACAGGGTAAATGAGAATATTGTTTCCATACAAAACAAAGTCATTCTTTCCAAATCTGATTCGAACAGAGTTGTATTCCTGATTTATAAGATTACATCACATAACATATTAAAAGATCATAACAATTCAACTCACGAAATCGTTCCAAAATCACACCATAAAATCAGAGCCGATATAATCCAACCATAACGAAATCATACCAAATCAAAACATGGTCGTGCTCTATTTTTAGCATAAAAATCTCATGTACAGATACAAAATCCAAGCGAAAGCAAACACCATTGATCACATTAACTCACACCAACAGACAAATAAATCAAACCCATTGACAACCAATCAATCGCTAAACTGGGCACGACCAAATCGTGTAACCAAATCAAAACTTCATTTACTTTTAGCAAAATGAAAACAATGTACAGGATGAAAACATAACCGTTTTTTCTATGGCTATAACAGAGTCATTTCGAACAATAGACAGAGCTATTTGAAAACCAAACTCAAATCATTATATTAATCGTAGCAATTCACAAAACAAAAATGATATCGAAATTCATACCTGGATGACGAGCAGACAACTTGATCATGACATTTTGGAATTCACGAAGGCTGTAGTTGATTCGACATTCCTAAATACGATGGAACCAGTGGTTTTCTGCTTCTTGTCATTTGTTTGAAGCTTGTCCCTTTGGCTTGTCAACACTGCAACTTGGTTTTCCAATGTTTTGATTTTCGACTATAGTAAGGGAACGTCGGTATAGTAGCATTCCAACCACACATTACATTGGTCACAAGACGACTGTCCGGGCTTTGAAAATGCAGGTGAGGGTTTGGTTAAATTGCCAAGGGTTTTGTTAGGTATCTTGATCCTTGGGTAGCTAGGATTATTCTTTAGGCACGGAGGCAAGTTAGAAACGAAATCATAGGGTGGCTCAGAGCACAAACCTTGGGAGTAAGGGTACTCACTAGCTAGGAAGCGTTTGATGTCAGAGTCCAAGTCTTCACTGAGGACTATGGGCTTCTGCTCAACACTAGGTTTAGGTTTATTCCTAGCCATTCTCGAGATAAGTCGAGCATTCTTTTTACCTTTTCCATCGAGAGTAGGGTTTCCTTTGACCTTTTTTCTCATTGGCTTTTTAACAGCCTCTGTCTTGTCTATTGCGATGTTGGGTAGATTGATATCAGGGTTTGCCAAGGGTTTAGGAGAGGGTAGAAGGGCATGGAAAGGCACAAGTGGCCCGACCTTAGTCACATTAACCATGGGCTTGTCAATTTGGACAAGCTCTGTATCATCAAAACCATTCTGAGAGATAAAATCTTGCCAGCTATCACCGTGGAGATTTAAGTGATGAACAACGATGATTCTGATTAGGCCATGGTGGAACTAGCTACTATCGGCCTTTTCTCTTTTAAACCTTTTAGCCATTTTATAAAGACTTCGCTGGAAATAAAAAGGCATATTCAATGGATAACCCATAAAATTCATTAACAGTCGAAGGTGATAAATAAAAACTAGCCCATACCGACCCTCACAGGTCACGAATTGTTTAACCACCATCAAAAGGTCATGCCACCTTGGTTTAAGCGTGGAAATGGGCATACCTCTATCACAGGATGTGACCTTCCGCGAGAGGAACAATAACAACCATGGCACATCTTCAACTTTAGAGTTTTTAAACCATCGCTAGCCTATGGCTGCTAACCTTGTGGTAGAGCTAATGAACTGTTCACTTAGTGCAAGCTGAATGTCACCTATCTTGGCCCTACAGCCATCAAAATTCAGGTCGAACTGCTGTGCAACAAATATATCAAAACCCTCAAACCTCTGTACAAACTTGATCCAACCATTATCCTCTAAGTATTTCCGGGTGTTATCGAACAGTAGCAAGGTTTGACTACCGTTCGGTTGAATTCACACCACTGGTGCCATGGAGCCGAGCACACGGTGCGCTATGTGAACGAGCCAGGGTTTGAATCAAAGAATACACCGAAGTAGAGTATTCATAGGCCTACCTGATGCTATCAAAGGTGAAGCAAGCATTAATGACATCGTGCGAAGGTGGTGGAGCTATTTTCTGTCCATGCAGAATAGTCATTACCAATGGTACAACCGCCGACGCTTATAGCTGTTCAACCCACTATTGTATAGTTTAACAATTATGTCATTTGCCTGACCAATGAAATCAATGGTAAGTGTATTAATCATTCATGCAAGCAATGGTTATACCATAGTTTTAAAACCAAACATATAAATCGAAACCAATACCAAGTGTATGCCAAAGGTTTTGATAACATGAACTAGGTTTCATATTAAATGATATATATCAAGGGTTTAACCATAACACCTATGTGCTTTTATGAAACCAATGGTCAAGTAGATCAAATCAAAGAACATGTAAATCCAATCACCAATGTATCACACATTTAATCACTCATGAAACGAAATTTCATAATCAATCAAAGACTGTCAAATGAGCACAGACCAAAAGCGTTTTGCCAACTGCATAATGATAAGTAAAATGTAAACACAATGGGCATATCGACAAAAATGATAACGAAAATTCAATAAAGATATTAATGTGACTTCGAAAGACCAAGTTTTCACGCTTACAGTAGTGAAAACAAAAGTGAAGGTAAGTGTGCAAATAGCGCAAAATAAAAGTGTCGTTTATTTGAGAATTGCGACGAAAAATTAAGGTTTGCAAAACATTAGTGTAGGCAGCTCATAAGGACAATGGAAAATGTGAATTGGCTGCCAACAAGCCCCTCTACCAACATCACTTGTAGGCACCTCTTGTTGATATAGTGCTACAAAAATCCCATGTTGCATCAAGCTCCAATTCAAGGCTCATATAAATAATTGTGTATGCACAATTCCTTCGGTGATGTGAGGATGTTGAGAAAGGGGTTTAGGCCTTCACCTATAAGTACAAGGAACTATCGCTAGGTCACTCCCATCATTCTCTCTATCACGTGTGGACCCACGACCCACCCCCTGGAATTCACCAATGCCAAAGTAGTTGACATGGTGACCCAATATAAACTATGCCCATAATTTCCTAAGGAAATATAGGGGCACCTCTCTATTATTACAGGGAGGTTTGTCACACGCCATAAACCACATGTCCATCCAATTATCCTTAAATTTTGTGTGGATGAACCAATCCATACAAATATGTCTCTTTGTGACTATTGGTTGTAGTCAAGTTCTAGGATCAATGAATAATGACATTAATTATTGTTTTGTGATGTTCAAGTCTCTCACTTGGTTTTTATCCATGCCAGTCATGTAATGCTCAAACATCAAGCTAGCCCTGTAATCAACAATATTGGTTGTTTTCCCTTTGGCACTTGCAATGGAGAATACGATGGCATCCAAGGAAGTGGCCAATGACAATCGGTTGGGATCTCTAGTACTCCTTATGTGTTAGGTACCTAAACCCCTAACTTCTCATGTATGTATAATAATATATTTCCATGTAATAAAGGTTGATACTAGTTAATAAGGTCTATTTAATAAATATGAACAAGTCAATGTTTCGCTTCTAGAAAGATCTTCCTCTAGATGTTCTTTAGAAGATAGAATTAATATAAAAAAGAGTAGAAGGTATGAGAGGGATTTGTCTTGGGAATTATTGTAATAGAGATCTACTATGTTTGAGGTTTCCCTCTCAAAGAGGGAAGTGAACATTGTTTCCTATCAATAAAGGTATTATTTTGGGTGTTGTGGTTCCATATATTATGTTGTTCTGCTGCTATATTTTTGTTCTTTGCTGTTATTCTACTAGTATACGGTGAAATATTCTTATTTTCTGCTATTATAATAGATATGTTGCCTAACAAGTGGTATCAGAGCACTTTCCTTGGTAGGATTTGTGGGTTAATTTTTTTCCATGGTACAGACGTGTTCCGACATCTTTAAGCTATAGAGATCTGTCATTTATCGCATAAATCTGTGATCAGGGAAGCATACACACAGGAAATGTAAGAGGTACTTAAGCTCACATTGTTGGACACCCTTGTAACCCCTGTTGGTACCCCTTCGAGTGGTAGTGCATCAAACAATGTTGGGTATGTGTTATATTCTTTACATGTGTGTGTGGGAGCATGTCAGATATGACATCTGCGTCTGACGATCCCTCCGGTTTTTGTTATTTTTAGCAGATTTTTCTATTTTTAGCGGTTTACTAAAAATAATCCCAGTTTTAGGGATTAGGGTTTTGGTATCTACAGAATACCTAAAAACATTGTATATATTGTATAGTGAATGGTGAAATTCGATATAATGAATATAAGAAAGGTTTTCCCAGTTGAGGATTTTCGGTATAAAATCTTTGTGTACTCTGTGTATGAGTGATTGATTAAATTTTGTTTTTCTTAAGAATCTATATGCATTGCTTTACTTCACAGGTTTAAAACTTACATGTGGTATCAGAGCTTGTTTTTGTCTTCAAAGGGATGCCTTTGTGGTTGAGGGTTTGGCCCGGTCTTGATAGATCAAGTTTATGTTGGGTCTGTGATAAACCTAGGTTTAGTGGGAGCTTTTGCAATGGAGATTCGAGTATAGAAAGAGGAATTGTGAGCTCATCTAGAATCAAGATAGAGAAGTTCAACGGTAAAAAATTTGAGTTATGGAACCTCAAGATGGAGTACCTTCTTATATATAAAGAACAATGGATCATTGTGGATCCTGGTACACAACCTACTCGTGATGTATTCCTAGGAGATGACTCGACGACAAAAATCTTGGGACGTGGAAGGGTTAAGTTGCTTCTAAAATATGGAAGGATTAGAACACTTCTTGGGGTTATACACATTCCAAAACTTGTTAGGAGAATAATATCTATAAGCAAGATGGATGATGCAGGAGTGGATACTGTATTTGGAAAGAACACTTGCAAGATGGTACGAGGGGAAATGGTGTTGATGAGGGGATTTTGGTGTGGAACTCTATAAAAGTTGTTGGGAATCATTTATACTAATGGGTGTAACAGTTATGTTGTCCTTGAGCAGACAAATAAATAAGACAAGACCAATATCGTCCCTGAAAACAAGACCATGATGTGGCATCAAAGACAGGGGCATATTGGAGAAAAGGGCCTTCGAACACTACACGGTAAAGGCATGGTTGAAGATATGTCTAATTGCACTCTGGATTTTGATTTCTGTGAATATTGCATATATGGTAAACAAAATTGAGTAAGATTCCCATCTAGTGCTACAAGAGCAAAGGGGATCTTAGAGTTGATACACAGTGATGTGTTTGGACCGGTTCCTGTTCCATCCCTAGGTAAATTTGTGTATTATGTTTCATTCATAGATGATTTTTCAAGGAACAGATGGATTTATTTTCTTAGAAATAAATCTAAGGTATTTGATAAATTTAAAGAGTTTAAAGCTCTGGTAGAAAATCAGATAGAGAAGAAAATAAAGGTATTGAGAACAGATAATGGTGGAGAATTCTGAGGAAATGAATTCAAAGAATTCTGTAAGAAGTGTGGTATAGAAAGGTAGAAGACTACTCCATACACTCCTCAACATAATGGAGTTTCAAAAAGGATGAATAGGACACTGATGGAAAAATAAAGGAGCATGCTAAGTAGTGCCGAGTTAGGACAAGAATTCTGGGTAGAGGTAGTGGGTATAGCATGTTACTTGGTCAATCAATCACCTTGATCAGCGTTGGATGATAAAACTCCACACGAGGTATGGTCTCGAAAGAAACTCTCTCTTCAACATCTTAGAGTGTTTGGTTGTGATGCTTATGTACATGTTCCAAAGGAAAATAGAAGTGAGCTAGATAAAAAGGATGAAAATTGTATCTTTATTGGTTATAAATATGGTGTGAAAGGTTATAAGCTTTGGAACCCAAAAACCAAGAAAATTGTTTACAGTCGAGATGTTGTTTTCAGAGAGGTAAAATATTTGTCCAAACATGAATTCCTACCAACGCAAGATGAACCTGATAAAATAGAGCTTGAGTTGGATGATATAAAATCTGAATCATCTGAAGAAGAGGAAGAAGAAGAAGAAGAAGAACCTCATACCCCAGTATTGAGGAGATTAGTGAGAGATAGAAGGAAAACAGAAAGGTATAGTCCACCTGATTTTCGTTCCAATTTTTCTTTATCTATTACTGATGATGATCCCATAATTGTCAGGGAAGTAGTGAATTCAGAGGATAGTAAACTCTAGAATAAGGCCATGGTTGAAGAAATGGATGCCTTGGATAAGAAAGAGGCATGGGATATAGTTGAGTTGCCGGATGGAAGAAAATCTATTGGTAGAAAATGGTTGTTTAAGAAGAAGTTTAATGCACAAGGTAAAGTGGAGAAACATAAAGCTCGGTTAGTAGAAAAAGGTTATTCCCAAGTTGAGGGAATTGAGTTTGGTGAATTTTTTTCTCCTGTTGCTAAGTTAACTTCTATCATATTTATTTTATCTATTGTTGTTGCTTTTGATCTTGAAGTGGAACAGATGGATGTGAAGACAACATTCCTACATGGGGATCTGGAAGAAGAAATCTACATGAAGCAGCGAGAAGGATTTGTATTGAAGGGAATGAAAGAGCTATTCTATAAGCTAAAAAAGTCACTATATGGTCTAAAGAAATCACCCAGGATGTGGTACCAAAAGTTTGACACATACATCCTTGGATTGGGATTTGTAAGAAGCAGGGTTGATCACTGTGTATAATCCAAGCAGGTTGGTAATCACTTCATTTGTGTAGTGTTGCATGTTGATGACATGTTGTTGGTAGGAAATAACATGGATGTTATCAAGTATGTGAAATCGTAGCTATCCTCCAAATTTGACATGAAGGATCTCGTTGCTGCTAACTTCATTCTGGGAATGGAGATTAAAAGAGATTGCACAAACAAGAAACTTTGGTTGAATCAGAGAAAATATGTTGAGACGATATTGTTGTAAATGTGTTGACCTACACAAATTATATCTAGCTAAACAATGATATACACATTTGCAGAGAGAATTGGAAAAAGAAGAAGGAGAGAAAGAATGGAAAGAATTCTCATTAACCATTATGAATAATGAATAATTTACACATGATATACTCTGTATAACTCAATGAGTTCGAATTGAGGTGAACCAAGTCACCATAGTGGTGGTCTAGAGTGATCTGGAAACACACCAGCAGTTACGGGAGTGAACTTCCACCTATTCTAGTCTCTCAGGCAGTTACGGGAGTGAACTGCCACCTAGTTGAGTTAACTAGTCAACTAGTATTCAATTAACTGACTGAACAAAAAGTAGTGAGGATTTAACTCAAGAAATCAAGGATAATGCACCACTTTGGTGATGATACCAAGGAAAGGTCGAATTAGCATGGTGATGATCCCAATGTTTCATGGTGATGATCCCAATGCAACATCTAAACTCAACTCAACTAGTCAGACTGAAGTGTGAACTGAAAGAGAATATTCTTCAGGTGGAATATTCTCTCCTAAAATATAGGAGACTGGATAATGACTAATTATGACTAATAAACAAATGAAAACCTTTGGAAAAATAAATCCTAGGTGTGTGTGAAGTAACTCCAACACACCCCCTGAACATCACTATGGTGAAAATAAAGATTGGGTCCCGGCAATGAGACCATGTTAGGTACCCAAGTACAAAAGATACACTGAAAATAAAGTGAGGAAAGAGGGAAAACCTCATGGGAAACCCCCCCTTAAGGTACAGTGTATGTAAAAAAAAAAGAACTACAGTTTCTAGGCAATTGTGTCCTTCACTCCAAGACGACCTCGCAAAGAATGGAATTTCTGCTCAGTGAAGGTCTTGGTGAAAATATCCATTGTTTGTTCTGCTAAAGGACAGAAGTGTAAGTCGATGATCCCCTCATGTACTAAGTCTCAGATGTAGTGCATGTGGTTTTTGATGTGCTTTGTCCGCTACCTCTGAATTGGATCTCTGCAGAACTTCAGAGTACTTTGGTTGTCACACCAGATGATGATCGGCCGATGAAACTGAATGCCCAACTCAGTGAGAAAATGTTGTAGCCACATAACTTGAATGGTTATGTTAACTACCCCTCTGTACTCTACCTTGGCTGAAGATAGAGAAATGGAAACTTTCTTCTTGCTCGACCAATAGATAGGCCCGGAACCAATACCGAGTGAGTAACCAGATGTGGACTTGCGATCAATGCTATCGCCAGCCCAGTCGGAATTAGTAAACCCAATGAGATATAATGTAGATTCTACTGCATAATGAATCCCAAAGGTGATGGTGCCCTATACGTATCGAAGGATACGCTTTGCAGCTTTGCAATGTAGCTCATGTGGCTCCTGCATGAACCTAGAAACTGTTCCAATTGCATATGAGAGGTATGGCCTAGAGTGTGTGAGATACAACAAGCTCCCCACTAGTTGTTTGTATAGTGTACTTTCAACCATTGGAGTCTCCCCACCATCTTCAAGTTTGACTCCTAATAGGAAAGGAGTCAGAGCAGACTTGCAGTCTATCATGTGAAATCTCTCAAGGAGATCTCGTGCATACTTGGCTTGAGACAGTTTGATGCTTGATGCATCCTGACTGATCTCAAGTCCAAGGAAGAAGTGTAGCGGACCCATGTCCATCATCAAAAACCTATCATGAAGAATCCTCTTGACTGCAGCTATCGTTGAAGTTGAGCAACCGGTGATTAGCAAATCATCGACATACGAAACTAAAAGTAGAAGTGAATCAACTGTCCTGAGCATGTATACATTTGAGTCTGATTTACAACATACATATTTCTGTGACAACAGGTAGGAGTCCATCTTGGCATACCATGCCCTCAGAGCCTGCTTGAGGCCATAAAGTGACTTCTTCAGTTTACATACCAAAGATGATTCCTACATAAATCCCTGGGGCTTCTCCATGTAGATCTCCTCAGAGAGATCACCATGAAGAAATGCATTCTTCATGTCCATCTGATAGACTTCCCATCCCTTGGTTGCCACAATGGCAAGTGCCAATCATACGGAATCCATCTTTGCTACTAGAGAAAAGGTCTCATCATAGTCAATACCATGAACCTGCTGAAAGCCTTTGGTGACAAGCCTGCTTTTGTATCTGCTAATCTATCCATCCATTGTGCTCTTGGTCCTGTAGACCCATCTTCATCTGACAAGTTTCCTCCCAGAAGGAAGGGGAACCAGATCCCAAGTCTGGTTCTCGAGGAGGGAGTTGTACTCCTCCTGCATGGTGGATTCCCAAAAGGGATTTCCAACAGCCACGCCATAAGACTGTGGATCTGAAGACTGAACCAAGAAAATATGCCTCGAAGGCAATGGTTCATTGGAAGTGATTTCAATAGGAGGCTCCTCGAAATCAGATCAATTCTTCCTAGTATCGGCTGGATCACCAACGAGATCCCCGCATCCTAAAGAGTAGTTTGTGCCCACTTGGGCCTCTGCTCTGGCTCTGCGACTGCATCTAGATGCTCTGACTTTGCATTTGACTATACTGACTCTGAATCTGAATCATCTAAGTCCTCTGAATCAAAACTCTCATTTGAAGAAGAGTCAACATGTGCATGCTCATCATATCGGACATGTGGAAGAGTGAAGGTGTCTGCATGCAACTGCCGAGGTACATGTGAGACACTTTCCTCAAATTGGACACTATGCTCAATAATGAGTCAGTCCGAGGAAATATCAATAAGCTGATATCCCTTCACACCATCGGGGTATCCAAAAAAAATGCACTTAGTGCTCTGTTGATCAAGTGCCTTCCTCTTTTCAGAGGGAATCCAGGCCCATACACATGAACCAAAAATGCAAAAGTGGGCCACTTCCAGTTTGAGGCCACTCCAAGCCTCGTAGGGGGTCTTATCCTTGATAGATCTATGAGGAGATCCATTTTGGATGTATGTTGCACAGTTAAGTTCTTCGGCCCATAGTCTCTGTGGTAGTGACTTTGCATGCAAGATGCCATCTCCTTTAGAGATCTGTTTTTCCGCTCAACAACTCTGTTTTGCTGCGGAGTGTAGGGAACTGTATGCTGCAACTGAATCCCTACCTCATGGAAAAGATTATGAATCTCATGATTCACATAATCTACCCCATTATCAGCTCAGAGGGCTTTGATCTTATTTCTGGACTATGTCTCAACCAAATCTTTGAAATCTTTGAGGTGTTGAAAGACCTCGGATTTTTCCCTGAGAAAGTAGATCCAAGTGAAACGTGAGAAATCATCAACAAAAATGAGAACAAACCTTCCTTTGTTGATCGGTGGATGTGAAAAAGGACCCATGAGGTCACTGTGGATCAGATATAAAGTTTTGAAAGTTCATTGAGACTTTCCTTTAATGAATTTCTCCTGAGGGTGTTTTCCGAGAACACATCCTTCACATACTCCCTTGGAGAAGAGGATGTCTGGTAGACCATCAACTAATCTGTGCTTGCTAAGCTGTTGCATGTATTTGAAATTCAAATGTTCAAACCTTTTGTGCCATATCCTTCTACTTTCATCAACATGAGTAAGCAGTAAAGCAGAATCAAGTTCAATGAATTTAGGAAATGTATACAATCTAGACTGATGATTTACCTCACCGATTGATTTGAATTCTTTTCGGCACCAAATGAGATTGGAGATATAATAAAGAAATGCACAGAGATATCATAGATATTCAATAATATAACATAAATGTATCAGAGATGAAACCATAAACACAGATATATAGTAATACACGATTTCTATTAATGAAAGAAATGTACAGAGACTGTAAAAATACAGAGTGAAAGACTCGCTAGAATGGTGGCATCTTATCTCTGAGAAGAGATGTGACGGCTACTCACATTCATAAGAATATGATTACAATGAGGCTCTGAAGGCCTTTTCACAATAAACAAGAATTCCAAAAATCCTAGACATCCAAAAACCTAACCCTAGGAGATGAAGCGCCAAAAGTCATGTGGGCCCTCTTTGGGCAAGTTAGTACATCAACTTCCCGGGGTCGTAGCTTTTGCATACGATCTATGTTTTAGGCATATGATAGCTCGTTGGAAAGGTATCATTGAGGAGATTCATTTTGGGGTATCAATCATGCCTTTCGATATCATTGAGAACCTTGATATTGAAAAACCTTCATTTAGGCCCTCAAAATGGCCCCAGAAGTTAAAACTTGCTAAAAATAGTAAATTGCCAAAATTGCCAGAAAACTGTTTTGAGCTAGTCGGAAAAGGTGGGTGGCCACCAATATCCACCTAGATCACCGGTAGCAACCCTGGAGTTGGTTTGAATTTCTTATATGTCCATGGCATTTGGTGTGAATACGACTTTCTTTTTGGTGCTAGAATTTTGCATCTGATATACAAAGAGAAGGTTGACAGAAAGTTTGGGAACATGCAGCACATTCTTGAAGATTCCATTGGTGAGTTCAATCCTTCCTTTGTCGGTGACTTCGACAAAATATTTTTCCCCCATCAGAATAGGAGGACCTTTGCATGCATCCAAATAAGAATAGACTTCTTATGAGGTAGCCATGTGATGTGATGCTCCTAAATCTATGATCCAAGCATCGGGAGAGGAGTTGATGGCAATCAACGCATGGCTAGAATTCCCTTTCTTGGAATTTTGATCTTCTGGATTCTTCTTCTTTGCTCCCTCAAGGATGAAATATCCAAGGTTATTTTGCTGAAGTATCTGAGACATCAAATCTATTTGTTTTTTCATGCATGCAGATTCCGAATGGAATCCTTTGTGACAGTATGTGCATTTCTCTCCTTTTCTTCCCTTTTCTCCTTTGGACCCGGAGGCATCAGTGAAGGGTTTTGTGTACCCTTCCTTCTTCGTATGTGCATGATATTTCCACTTATATTTATCTTTAGATTTCTGATATTTGTGGCTGCCATCATGCACAGTGAGTGCATGTGCCCTTGGGCCTTTGATTGCGCCCATGTTGATGAGCCTGGTTTGCTCTTGTGTCAGGGATTCGATAAAGTCCTCAAGAGAAGGCATCTTCCAGGTGGCTCGAGAGGTGAATATGACAATATGAAATGTAGATAAGAATACTGAGAATTCAATACCAATCTTGGAGAGAATGGTGAGAACCATTTGTTTCTCCTCCTTCGATTTATCAACCCCGCAAGCTTTGAGTTGCGACAGTAAATCCTTGAATTTTGTAAAGAAATCTTGGATATTCTCGAATCTTTTTGGATCCAATGTGAGAAGCTCCACCTCCAGCATGTGTCCCCTCATCTCATCATGTTTTCCAAAGATCCCTTCCAAGATGGTCCAGGCTTCATTGGGAGTCTTACAAGAATATATATGAAAAAGGAGATCGAGAGAAATAAGACTACAAATTGTTCCGAGTGCCTCATCCATGCGATTTAAGTACTTGGATTTTTCTATGGCTAATGTCAGTTCTGTATCTTTATTCATGGTTAACCTTGTACAACCCTATGTATTGGAGATGTATGGCTATTTTCTCCTTCCATGCAAAATAGTTGTAAGGTGTAAGAATGAATTCTTTTTGGAATTCCATCTTTCTGCTGTCTTCAATCTTCGGTACCTGCAAAACATTTTGGTGTAGCTTTTTCTTAGCAGTCCATCGGCTCTGATACCATGTAAATGTGTTGAACTACACATAATAGATCTAGCTAAACAATGATACACACATTTGCAGAGAGAATCGGAAAAAGAAGAAGAAGGAGAGAAAGAATGGAATGAATTCTCATTAACCGTTATGAATAATGAATAATTTACACATGATATACTCTGTATAACTAAATGGGTTCGACTTGAGGTGAAAAAAGTCACCATTCTGGTGGTATAGAGTGATTTGGACACACACCAACAGTTACGGGAGTGAACTGCCACCTATTCTAGTCTCTTAGGCAGTTACGGGAGTGAACTGCCACCTAGTTGAGTTAACTAGTCAACTAGTCTTCAGTTAACTGATTGAACAGAAAGTAGAGAGGAGTTAAATCAAGGAATCAAGGCTAATGTTCCACTTTGGTGATGATACCAAGGCAAGGTCGAATTAGTATGGTGATGATCCCAATGCAACATCTAAACTCAACTCAACTAGTCAAACTGAAGTGTGAACTGAAAGAGAATATTCTCCAGGTGGAATATTCTCTCCTAAAATACAGGAGATTGGATAATGACTAATTATGACTAATAAACAAATAAAAAACTTAGGAAAAAGAAATCCTAGGTGTGTGTGAAGTAACTCCAACAATTGTAGAGGTTTAATATGCATGGAAGTAAACCGGTCAAGGTTCCTATTCCTATAGGTGTAAAGTTATCTGCAGATTAGTGTCCCAAGACACAGGAAGAAGAAGAGGACATGTCCCATGTTTTGTATGCCAGTGTAGTTGGCAGTTTGATGTATGCAATGGTTTGTACTAGACCGGACATTGCACATGCAGTGGGAGTTTTGAGCAGGTATATGTCAAAACCAGGGAAGGAGCATTGGACAACAGTAAAGAGGGTCTTCAGGTATCTTTGTGGCACTACCAGTTATGGATTTTTCTACCAACGAAGACCAGTATTGGATAGAGTGTTGGACATACATGGATTTGTTGATGCATACAGGGCTGGAGATCTGGATCGCAGAAGATCTACAAGTGGGTATGTGTTTAACCTATTTGGAGGACAAATCAGTTGGATGAGCAAAAGACAAGTTGTAGTGGCACTCTCAACTACAGAAGTTGAATACATGGCAGCCACTCATGTAAGAAAGGAAACAATATGGTTACAAATAGTATGTTCAGGTATTGGGTTGGTACAACAAGCAGTGAGATTAGATTGTGACAGTTAGAGTGCAATCTTCCTGGCAAAGAACCCAGCTTACCATTCGAAGACAAAGCATATTGATGTACAATATCACCTTGTGAGAGACATGGTTGAGGAAAAGAAGGTGTTGCTAGAAAAGGTTGACACTTTGAAAAATGTTGCAGATTCTTTGGAGAAGTCTGTGCGCACAGAAAAGTTCTCCTGGTGTAGAGTAACAATGGGCATTGTTGCCCATTGTTGACTATATAATCCCCTGGACCCTTGGATGAAAATAAAACAACAAGTGGGAGAATGTTGGGTATGTGTTATATTCTTTTCATGTGTGTGTGTGGGAACGTCAGAAATGACAACTGCATCTGATGATCCCTCCAATTTTTTCTATTTTTAGCGGATTTTTCTATTTTTAGCGGTTTACTAAAAATAATCTGGGTTTTAGGGATTAGGGTTTTGGTATCTATGGAATACCTAAAAACATTGTATATATTGTATAGTGAATGGTGAAATTTGATATAATGAATATAAGAAAGGTTTTCCCGGCTGAGGGTTTCCAGTATAAAATCTTTGTGTACTTTATGTATGAGCGATTGATTAAATTTTGTTTTGCTTAAGAATCTATATGCATTTCTTTACTTCACAGGTTTAAAACTTACAGACAACACATGTATACAGGCTTGTGCTTCCATGTACCTCTAGTATATCGAGATACCCCATATCTATCATGAAACCATCCATAGATAAATTGATCAACCGCATGATTGCTATAGTGCCACCAAGAACACCACTCAGGAAGATACTCTCTAGTACCTGGGTTGTGAGGTAGTATGGATAAAGGCACTGTCTAGCCTCCTTAGTTGGTTCCCTGATATATTGGGCAGAGTACTAATGTTGGACACTGCACGTATATCAAAGAGCTATAGCACAGGGAAAAACATTGTCTGTAGGAACCATGAAAACCCTAAACCTTGGGAAGGAAACAAAACAGAAAAGGAACAAAAAAGATATATTTACGTACAGCCTTTCCTCCGACATTCGGGTTGCAAAAATTACAAACAGAAAAGGAACAAACAACATTTATTTCATTTTTTCTTTTAAGAATATGAGCATTTCGATACTATGGTATTATTCAGATCTTCATAAAACCCTAGTGAGGTAAACAAAAAATAAATAAATAAGAAAAAGAAAAGAAAAAAGAAAAAGAAAAAAGAAAAAAGAAAAAAGAAAAGGAAAAGAGCAAAAACGAGTATGGGACCTGTCAGTACCCTTATTTAAGACATATCTCAATGGATTCTCCTTTTCTCCTGGACTTTTTTTTTTTTAATGCTTGGGGAATCGGCAACTCTCGGTTCTCGTACTTGTGTGACACATGGTCGATACTCGTCTGCTACCCATATACCCCCAGATGTGCCACACATCCCAAAAGTATGGAACATAGATAAAGCGGGGTGAGAATCGAACTTGAGACCTCCTTTACACAATTCCTTCCATTTACACGGCACATGCCAATCGATCTACACCTCTGCGGGATTTTCTCTTGAATTGTTGTGACGCCTATCATTTTTTATTCTTTTTTACCTCCTCGGACCCTTATTTTAGACCTATCTCATTAGATTTCCCTTTTCTCTCTGATCTTTGTGACACATCATTTTAAACGTTTTTTCACTTCTTCGAACCCTTATTTTAGACCTACCTCATTAGATTCCCCTTTTCTCCCTGATCATTGTGACACCTATCATTTTTAAATTTTTTTACCTTCCCACACCCTTATTTGACACATGTCTCATTGCATTACTCTTTTCACACTGAACACACTCATATATATCATGTTTCACTTTTTTTTCGTGGTCCCACTTCCCCTCTTTCATTCCCCTCCACCCATGGCACCACTCGCAACCAAGAATTCCTTCACCTGCAAGATGAATCCAAACAACACAAGGTATACATCCAAATAATAACCTCTAAAATTGCTTCCAATAATTATCGCTTGGACACCCTTGATACCAAAGTTACAGGTGAATTGGCAAAGGTTAAGGGTGAATTGTCCTCCCTCACCCAGTGATTGAAACGGTCCCTTGGATCTCCCTATATTGAAAAAAATTCACACTCTGAAGGTGATAACTCTTCCCATAATATGGCCCTTCATTCCAATTCCTTTCCTCGTGACCCTCACCTTCCCCAAGTTGAAGTGAACAAATTTGACATATCTAATCCCACTGGTTGGGTCACTCAAATGGAACATTATTTCTCCTTGCATGGAATTATTGATTATTTGGCCAAACTTCATTATGGTGTCCTCTATTTGGATCCAAAAAGTTGGCAATGGTGGCAATGGCGTAGAAATACACGCCAGGGTTATTTTACTTAGACTCGGTTTGTGGTAGAGCTATATGACTGCTTTGACATAGACACCCACTATCTTGGTCGTTTGACCAAGTTGAAGCAATTTGGCACAGTGGTATACTTTATATATGCCTTTGAACACTTGGATTTCAAAACAGAGGGCATGTTTGATGCCTTCTTCCAGGAATGTTTTATTAGTGGCCTCAAAGAGGAAATTCAAGCCTAGGTCCTCATGGCTCACCCTCACACTTGGTTGGAAGCTACTCAATGTGTTAAGGAAGCCCAACAAATTATCTATGCTCAGACCCACAAACCTTCCTTTGTTCCTCGCACTCAACCTACTAACCCTGCCCCTCCTTCCACTCCCCTCAAGATCCAGAAATTAACCCAGGCTGAAATGGTGGAATGCCAACTCAAGGGGCTTTGTTATAATTATGATGACAAATATTTTTGGGGGCACAAGTGTAAGGAACAAAATTTGTTTATGGCCATCTCTGATTATGTTTCTGAAGAAGATCTCGAGACCCGCCTTGTGGCAGTGTTACACGATCCAACTAATATTACTCCGCCCTCTGATCAACCTAAAGTAGAACCGGTCATTTTATTGAATGCTCCCATTGGCTTCTTTTCTCCCCAAACCCTCGAGCTCATTAGCTACATTAAGAATTGAAAGGTCATCATCTTAATTGACAGTGGAAGAACTCATAATTTTATTCACCGCTGTATTGCCCAAGAAATCCATTGCTATATACATGCAGTCAACAACTTTCAAATCATGATTTTCAATGGTGGTTCCATGAAATGTGGGGGGCATTGTGAAAATATGTGTCTCCAAATTGGGAAGTACCACCTGAAATCTTGTATGTTTTATATTGACATGGGTGGTTGTGATATTGTGATCGGTGCAGAATGGTTACATACTCTTGGTCCCATCCTCGTGGATTTTAAGGAATTAAACATGTAATTCTAATAGGCAGGACAACAATAAAAATTCCAAGGAATCACAACAGGATCCTCGGAGATCATCAGTTCCCATCGAATGGAAAATATCCTCAAAAAAGGCCATTCTGGCATTATTTCCCAAGTCCATTCTATTCAAGCAATTGAGACACATGTGGTGCATCCTGACCTCCAATGTATCATATCCAAACACCAAGTTATTTTTTCCACTCCCTGAGGACTTCCTCCTTCTCGTGGTGTTCATGATCATTCCATTCCTCTCATCCCCGGTATTCTTCCTCCCAATGTTCACCCTTATCGTGATCCCTTTTCCCAAAATAATGAAATTGAGAAAATTGTTCAAGAATTTCTAGCCGTAGGTGTTATCTGCCCTAGTACCAACCCCTATTATTCACATGTGGTCATGGTACTAAAAAATGAAGGTACTTGGAATATGTGTCTAGAATTTTGTGCCCTCAATAAACTCACCATAAAAGACAAATTTCCCACTCATGTCATTGATGATCTCTTGGATGAATTAAGTGGTGCTCAATATTTTACTAAACTTGATCTTCGTTCTGGCTACCACCAAATACGTATGCAAGAGGAAGACATTCCTAAGATTGTTTTCCACACTCATGAGGATCACTATGAATTCTTGGTCATGCCCTTTGACCTGTGTAATGATCCCTCCACTTTCTAAAGTCTCATGAACCATGTTTTCCATCCTTTTCTTCGTCATGTTGTCCTAGTTTTCTTTGATGATATTCTCATCTATAGTAAAACCTGGGCAGACCATCTTACCCTTATGGATCAAGTTCTTAGTTTACTCTCTGAGCACCAGCTTTTTCTCAAGAAATCTAAATGTGCCTTTGGAGCTTCGAAAGTGGAGTAATTGAGTCATATTGTCAGCAAGGATGGTATAAGGGTGGATACTAAGAAAATTGAAGATATGCAGAATTGGCCTTGCCCAAAACATCTCAAGATCTTGTGTGGTTTACTAGGTTTAACAGGATATTACCGCAAGTTTTAAGAATTATGGAAAAATTGCAGAGCCTCTTACTGCTCTCCTCAAAAAGAATGATTTCACTTGGAATCCAACAACTGATCAATCATTTCAAGCATTGAAAGAAGCCATGTGCATAACTCTTGTCTTGGCCCTTCCTGACTTCACAAAGACTTTTTGCCTCAATTGTGATACCTCCGGGAAAGGCATTGGCGCAGTACTCATGCAAGAGGGTATACCCTTGGCCTTCACTAGAAAACAACTCTCGAAGCGACATCTTGGCCAATCAATCTACGAAAAGGAAATGTTGGTTATTCTTCATGTTGTGGATCTATGGCATCCTTATCTCTCGGGGAAACATTTCCAAATTAAAAACAACCATCAGAGCCTCAAGTATTTCCTAGAACATAGGATTTCATCCCATGAGAAAACAAAATGGGTGACCAAGCTATTTGGATATGATTATGAGATCATTTATAAGAAGGGAAAATAAAATGTAGTGGTTGATGCTCTATCAAAAAACAAAAAAGAAGAAAGATCCCTTTTTTCCCTCTCCTTCATTGTAATAGATTGGCTTCAAGTTGTTTGCCAAGAATGGCTGCAACCCCAAAACTTCTCTACTAATCCAATAATTGCAAGACAATTCTCCAATTTCTCCAGCATACTCTTAGCACAATGAAGGGATTCACTACAAAGGTCATCTATATTTAAGCCATCGGTCGCAACTTAAATCCATGTTGCTTTATGAGCTTCATGCTTCACCCACAATAGGGCATTCTGGGTTTACCAAAACCTATGAATGAGTTAAACGTTATTTTTTCAAGGATGGTATGAAATAATATGTCTGTTGTTAAGCCCTAATATTGGCTCATTACCCCTTAATTGGGGCATATTAGATTAGTAATGCTATTTTATTTATGTCAGCTTTAGGCCATTAGTTGTAATTTAGATTAGTAATGTTATTTTAATTATGTCGGCTTTAGGCC
>ML791547.1:308333-335974 GCA_009831015.1 Picea engelmannii
CTAGTCTCCTATATATACCAAGGAGACATTTTCATTTTGAATCATCTTGGACTTGAACATTTAAGTGGGGTAAAAGGAGGTTGCCCCCTTGAAGAGGCTTATTATCTGAAATTATCTCTTTTTCAAGGCGTTGAGTACTTTTCGTGAGGTTTTTCTATGCTATATTGATGTTTGGTTCTTAACATCTGCACCTTTGTGGTTGAATGTGATGTCTATCAATGCATCACGGGGGAAACTATCAAAGCTCCAGGCACACTACAATTACTTCTGATTCCACCAATTATTTGGAGGGACATTTCTATGAATTTCATTGTGGGCTTACCTAAATCTAACAATAAGTCAGTCATCATGGTGGTAGTTGATTGCCTTTCCAAATATGATCATTTGTTTTCTCTTCAACACCCATTCATAGAATCCACAGTGGCTCAGATTTTCATGGATCATATTTTCAATCTTCATGGCATGCCTCATTCTATTGTATCTGACAAATATCCCACTTTCACTAGCAATTTTTGGCAAGAATTATTCAGTCTCTAGGGCATACAATTACATACTAGAATTACTTATCACCCACAGATGGATGGCCAAACTGAATTTGTCAAAAAAGTGTTTGGAAACATATTTGAGGTGTTTTGCATTTGACTGGAAACATCAATGGACTTAGTGGTTACCCCTAGATGAATGGTGGTATAACACATCTTACCATACTGCTACCTGCATGACTCCTTTTGAAGCAGTATACGGACAAAAACCTAGATTAGGGTTTGGTGTGCCTTCTTATGGTTGTTTTGGGTTTTGGTTGTCTCCAGGTTCCATGTTAGTTAGTGTGTTTCAATGTAATAATGGAATTTATATAAATTAGGTTGATTTTTTAAATTAACTTTGAAAATTACAAAAGTCACGAAATGAAATAGTTTAGGAAATGAAAAAGACAAGAAATTAAATTCAAATAAACACTTGGCTTCCCTTGAAGACGACGTCAATATCCTTTGGAAACTTCATCAAAAAATTCCAAGCGTTCAATTGTCTCAATTATTTCTCAAATTCACAGTGTGGTGGTGGAATGGGAAAACAAAATTCCCACGGTCCCTTTTAATCGGTCCTAATAAAAATGCATGTGTGTTCCTAAGAACATGAGTGCATTCTTGTCAAGGAGCCTATGCGACATCTTGGGTGGCGATTCAGGTTTTTTTTATTCTATCACATTAGGAACGAATATGCATTCTCAAATATGTACATGTGTTCATGCATGAGCACATTCGTTCTCACCCCATTGCCAGTTTTTTGTCCATCAACTTCATGGACATGCCCTCGGGCATCTACATAAACATGCCAGGTAGTTGGATTAGGTTGATGGATAGTTGGTATGTATTGTTGGTTGTCATTTATTTCAACCATTGGAGAGTTATATTGTAGATTGATTTCAACCCTTAGTGATTGATGTCAACCCTCAGAGAAAGTTCGATAGCAAATTTCGGTAGCACAAAGGTTTGGGTAATGGACCCAAGGTTGTTTCATGTATAATGGTATGAGTTTTAATATATTTGAATTTAATACTATTCTATATGGATAGTACATGTCATTCCATTTCTGGTGGTATGTGAAACATCACATAACTCTTCATGGTTAGAGAGTTATGTCCATGTGAAGTTGGAGAAACTAGGTTTGGGTAATGGACCCAAGTTTGTTTGATGGATAATGGTATAAGTTTTGATATATTTGTAGGTAATACTATTCTATATGGATATTACATTTCATTCCATTTCCATTGGTATGTGGAGCGTCACATAACTCCTCACGGTTAGAGAGTTATGGCCACGTGAAGTTGGAGAACCCTCATGAGTCATCTAGAAGCCCCAAAAGGTCAAAGTAGTCAAAGTGGTTTAAGATATTTTAGAAGGTAAATAATAAAGTGAAGTGATGATTTTACTATAATTCAAAGTGAATACAAAACAAATTATTTAAATAATAAAGTTAATGGAGAAATTACTAAGTTGACAAGTGGTTAGAAGTGGGTTAGCCCTAAAATAAGGAAAGTGGTTTAAGATGGTTAGAAGGTAACCCCTTGAGGTAAAGTGAAGTTATGAGTGTACTATAAGTCAAAGTGGATACAAAATAAATTATTTAAATAACAAAATTAATGGATAAATTACTAATTGGACAAGTGGTTAGAAGTTGGTTAACCCTAAAATAAGGAAAGTGGGTTAAGATGGTTAAAAGGTAACCCCTTGAGGAAGCTACATGAAAGTATAAATGAGAGGCAAGGCTCTCTCATTTTATATCACACTTGAGCATATTGAATATCTACAGATGACTGAGGTAACCAAAGCATATTTAAGCCAAATTTCAGAGAGAAGGTGAAGTAAAGAAGGCCGAAATTCAAGGGAGGATAAATTCTTTTGATGATGTTTTCTAAGGTATGTTACTTATAGGTCATCTCACCATTTTAGCAATAATTTTTTTTATAGAATGATTCAGACCGTGCACTTGAAAGGACATTGATAAAACATATCCAAGTATTTGTGGTACGTATTTTAGCTTGTGGTTTGTTTTATTTTTGGAGTTACACTTCGTGGAAAATAGGGTTAGTGGCTAGTCCTGAAACTAGTATAAAATGGGTGTTTCAAATAAAAATGTCATAACTTCTTCATAACAGATCCAAATTAGGTAATACAAAATTTTTTGGTTAGAGTATAGTCTTTAGTATTCTATGTAAAAGTTTCAGATCCATAAAATAAATATTCCATGTGGGGCATGCTCTACAAGTTCTCTCTCTAGAATAAGCCAAAATTCAACAAGGTATGCCATTTTCACTATAACTCATTTTCCGAGAGGTTCCAAGTAGTGATACCTGAAGGAATTGTACAAAACACACTGAAGAACATTGTATGCTATTTTCATATCTTTATTCATTACAGGTACATAGTTATGATTATTTCAAGTTAGGGTTGTTGACTAATCCAAAACTAGTCATGTGAGACTAAAGAAAAGTTTGATGAAAATACTAGTCTCTTGTTGTTAATGTTAAGGAAGGTTTGCAGGTATGTGATCATATACACCGGGTCTATTACAGAGTTACAAATCAGATTTGGATGAAGAAATTGATGATGGATTTTGTTTGAGGTACATGTTGGGTACATGGTTGAGACAAGTAGTTGATGAGTTGGCACATACATGAGGTGTATAGTTTATGATGTTGGTACATATTGATGAGTAGTTGATACATGATTGGTACATACTTGGTACATGGTTGGAGGAACTTGTTAGTAGTATTGTTGACACATGGTTTATGGATGATGTAGAATACTTGTATTGGTGTATTATTAGAAGCACATATTGATCTTGGTGATGATTATGAGTTGTTGTGTTATGCTTGGTTGATGCACATATTTGAGAGTTGTCTTGGTGATTGATATTGGTGAGTAGATTTGATTTGGTTGATAAGATTGATGAGACAGGTTGTTGTGATAGTTTTTTTGGAAAGGTTGTTGTGACATGTTATTTGTATAGGTTTGGTGCATGGTTGATGCACTTGTTCATGGTACAGGTTGGTGCATGGTTGATAAACTTATTTATGGTATAGGTTGATAACAGGTTGAGGTATAGGTTGATGCATGGTTGATGCATGGTTCAAGTTATTGGTACATGTTATTTGGTGCAGGTTGATTGGTACAGTTTTACAATAGTATATCTCATAGTGATAGTGTGACAATGGTTCCATAATTCTACTTATACGTCAAGGCGGTTGGACAGGGCAAGGATAGGTGGTTGTAGCCACCTTCCGGTTGTATCCTGAGATCATAGGGGGTTGTATCCTCCTTCTAGTTATAGCCAGAGAATTGGGGAGTTGGAGCTTCCCTCAGGTTGTATCCTGAGAAACTAGGGGGTTGGAGCCTCCTTCCAGTTGCAGCTAGAAAACAAAGGAAGTTGGTGCTTCCAATGAATGTAATTCTTCAATAAATATAAGAAAAATCATTATGTGGTTTTCTCTTGGTTTGGGTTTCCACGTAAAAACATTGGTGTATTGTGTATGTGTATGATTGTTCATTTTTTCATTGTTTATTTACTCTGCAAATATTGGATGATAATGCTATATTGATATAACACTTGCATTATATGGTTAAAAATGATTAGATTTCTCTATTACTGATTCACCCCCTCTTTGAGTAATCCAATAAAACATGCATTAACTATTTTAAAAAATAGAAAATATTTGCACATTCAAAACCTACAAAACAATTCATGCCCTAGAGAAATCCAATGTCCTCCTTTACCAATACCTCAAATTCAAGCCATTTTAACTTAAAGCCAAAAGTATTTCACTGATAAGCGTAATGAATTAATTGAATAAGAGAAATTCTCACCCCTTGCAACCAGTGACACACCTACAATTTCCTTCATAGCATGACATTTTTTCAATGCAAAGAGAATCAAACTCCTCACCCACAAACTCAAAGGCCAAATCACAGACCCACAAAACACTAAACGCCAAGACGAATAAAATGATTTTGGGCGAGCATCGGGAGAAAAGGAAACCTCTATAGATATGACTCAACTCAACAAACCACTAACCATGCCACCCATCACACTTTCACTCGACATATATTCAACAACCATCCATGCAGAGGACAAATTTAATGACACAAAAACACCAACTATGAATAACACAGGTCAAGCGAAATCATACATTAAAAAATAAAATAAAAAAATTATATATTAAATATTAGCATTGAACTCCAATATTCGTCATTCACATACCTCTATCATGTACAGATTTTTGGTATGACTTATTAACACCTATCTCATATTTTATATCCAAACCTCGCCTTTGAACATTTGTAGATGATTCTCTATGGCGATAACATTAAGATTTTAATATTCATTTGCAATTGCAAGGGATTCAGGTACAATTTCCTCCATTCTTGCAACTCCTTGGAGCACAACCACAACCATTATATTTGTCTCTACAATAACAAGATGCTTGAAATACCTACCAATTCAATTGACCAACTAATTGGATTTTTTGCTTACCCATTTCTGAAACCTCTAATTAAATGTTTTTGAGACAACAATGGGAGAAAAGGAAACCTCTACAACCTTGACACATTCCAACAAACTATTAACCACACCACCTACCACACTTTTCACCATAATTTTTTATTTTTTTATTAAGTATCTAACTCTAACTTGGTTTTTATCCATGCTATGTCCTATGGTTGATGAGAAAAAGGATATAAAGAAAAATTAAAATAACATTTTTTGTCAAAATTTATGGAGTACTTTATTGGGCTACAAGGTGACTTTATGAAGTACATTATTGGTCTGCAAGGTTTTGGATCACAATGTTGTACTTTGCATGTGAAAAAGCACATCTTCAACAAAATAATTATTGCCTATTTGGATGAAGGTGTTTCATGATTAAGGTTGTTATTTCAATGAATCCCTTGCCTTTATTAGTCCCTGTCAAAGGTGTAGAGGGACTATAGCGATCGATAATTCATTGACTTCATATTAATTTGTCCTTTGACTATAAATTTTCGCATAATCTCTATTGTTCGAACTATAGAACTAAAAACATTTTTTTTTTATAATAAAAAAAAACTTATTTGTCATCATCTCATTGGAGAATAGATTTGAAGTCTTATTGCCATCTTCGCTATTCCCAATGTTTTAAATGTTAACATATCCAAAAAAATTTATCATCGACACTCTTTTTTAATTTTTATTATTTTTATTTAAATGTTTACATATCCAACGTTTTGAGCATGGACATTCTTTTTTAAGTACTTAAACAGGCCTGACACAATGCATTCCTAACAAAATGCATTCTTTTTTAAATGTTTACACAACGCGAGGCCCTTAAACATTCATGACAACCTTAAATGTTTACTTAACATGCCTGACAGCCTTAAATGTTTACTTGACAAGCTTGTCAAAATACATTTTGCTCCAATTCTTGGATACAATCTTGTATACAGTGAATTTGGGCAATATTGTTGTCCACCAGCACTCACATAGTTGACTATAATGATGGAGTTGCTTCTACATCATATGTTCCATATTTCTTTTGTAGTTGGAATGCAATCTAGTCATCATTGAGGATTCATATATTCTCCACTGGTTCACTAGTTGTTGCTTGCTCATTGGTTCACTGAATGTTGCTTATTGTTGTTTGCTTCAAATTTGCAAAGTTGAGGTCTTACAGCTCCAGTTGGACCTCTTGGTGCTTTCTCACTAGTTTTTTGTTTGTTTCTTTCTCTTATTTTCTTCAACTTTGAAAGGTTGAAGTCCTGTACCCACAGTTCGACATGTTCTTGCACTTTGCAGGGTTGAAATCTTGCACCCTTGTTTGCTTCAACTTTGCAAGGTTGAGGTCCTGCACCCACAATTGGACATGTTGTTTCACTTTGCAGGGTTGAGATCCTACACCTGCAATTGGACCTATGATTCTATCATTCACCATTCACGAGTGAGTTTCAATACCATATTTTTATTCCTATTCATTGTTTACTGCTTACTATTTATAGTTTGCAAGTAGGAATGTTCAATACTAGGAGGTGCTGAAAATTAAAATAGATATAAAAAAAAAACTAGAAATAATAACCGAGTGAAAATGCTCTTACAGAACATCCTTAAATGTGACCACTGAGATCAAAGAAACATGAATGCATTACTATCCTGAAAAGTGTTGAACAAGAAATATTGTTTCCTTTGCAAAATGTTCTTGTAGAAGAAAACTGCAGCTAGGTATAGAAGGGATAAGTATGGTACAAAGTTAAGCAAGCTGCAAGAAAATTCGACAACATTGTCGGCCCTTGTGTATATTTATCAGTGGCATATTTCAGTCTGTTATAAAAAAAATAAAAAAAAGTTGCAGGACCTGAAATGCAAATCCTGGGTGGTGGATGAAGATAAAACACAAAATGACCCAAGTCCAAACATTAATTCATGTTTCTCCTTTGTTGGAAAGTTAAATTCTTAGTGGGCACTGGAGTTTGAACACCAATTTCTTTGTAGATTATGGGACGGGGATCAGTAGATTTGTGAGAAACAAGATGTTTAATCGCAGGATTAGGGAGATTATCAATAGGTTTTGGAAAATCAAGGGATCATGGAGGATTAGGATAAGGGTCCATAGGTTTTAACCAGTGCAATACTATTCAAAACCTCTTAAAACAGCTAACATGAATTTTTATTGCATAGATCATACCTTAAATCTTCACATACTCGGCATTGGGATGGTGTTGGTTTACCCTCTTGTACAAACATTGCAAGTTGCTCTGTCAATTGAGGGATGGTACTAAATCACCCTCTTGTGCAGCCAATGCAAGCCATTATGTTCACTACATGTGTTTACCATACCTTACATCTTCACATACTCGACATTGGGATGGTGTTGGTTTACCCTCTTATGCAGACATTGCAAGTCACTTTGTCAACTGAGGGATGGTAGTAAATCACCCTCTTGTGCAGCCATTGCAAGCCATTATGTTCACTACATGTGTTTACCAAAGGGATAAATTGTAGGCATAAAGGGTAGAAAAACGATTCCAGATCAGAGCCTAGTGACAAAGGTGTAAAGACAGATGGTAGTGTGTAAGGTAACGAAGAGCTTAGGAAGGTGACAAATGGCTTGTAGACATGGGAATATTTGAGGGCATTATCTCTTCCACATATAGTTCTTATTTGCGTGGATGAGAAATGGTTAACCACATGTCAGGTTTTGCAGCATGGTGGACACTTAGCACCGACAAGATTTGGTTATTGTTTTTGTTTGATTAAATTAGTCTAGCTAGTTGTATTTCAGAATCCCATGTGCACGGTGGCCAATCTACATTTATTGCACGTGTTCATCCTACTCCGGGCCCGTACTGCTTCAAGAGTTGTACAAATTCTTCATTCGTAAACTCCGGAAGTGTCGAATAGTCGAAGTCCCGAATTCCTTGATAAGGATGGTTAAAGTAATCTTCAGTTAATTAACAGTAGGTGCGAGTTAATGACTCTGGGAGAAAGTCGCTCTGGGATACTATCATGCTTCACATTCAAAAACTCCCGAAGTCCCAAATAGGGGCCATGTCTAAGTATGGTTAGAAGAATTCCAAAATTTGGCAGAATGATAAAAATTTAGCAAGGTCACCCAGATCGTGGTTTGCAAAACTGATCAACGTCTTAGATTCATTTTGGAAATAAGAGGCACTAGAACGTTAATATCCTAAAAGGGTTCCAAAATTAAAACCATGGTATGGATTGAGAAGAAGTTTTATACACATTCAATTATCTCCAGTGGCCTCAAACAACGCACAGGAATGTCAATGCTCAATACAGAACCCACCTATGTCACATCCATACTGACATACAAAAAATGAAATGGGATGTTCTCCTCATCTTTCTGTTTATGAAACCATATGTTTAGTGCATTTTCTAGGTTGTCCCATTTCCAATCACATATTCCCACTTCATGCCCTAGATATCATACCATATCTCTTTGGAAAATGGCAGGGCACAAGGATTTGTGAGACGAATTCATAGTTTTCATTATGGAGCAAGCATCTACGAGGACCTTTCCATTTCCTTCTTTGCGTATTATGTCAAGGAAAGATTTTATTCTCTTAGGAAAACCACATATAACTATTAGTTTTATGTTTGACTTTGGGTCTTCCAAAGCATCTTCCATCAACATTTCCACATCTGGACCTCATCTTGTAGAAATGATTCTTTGTAACCTAAATGGACAGTTCATTGATCTGTCTCAAGATGAGTGTCCCAGTGACCGATCTTAGAATATCTTCTTCATCTTGTAAGATAATTGAAACCTTGATAAGTTGTGCTATGTGTTGGTTCCATTCCTGTGGTAGAGGTCCATGAATGCCTAATTATTCCCCTTTTGTTTATCCCACAGACCATCTATGTGAGTGTTCTTAGTGGGAGACATCAACAAGTCGTTTAAGATCTGTTTAGTCTTTATTTGTGAAGAGTGAGGATAAAATTAAATGATGAATACGGATTGTAAATCTATATGCAATGACTATTGTAATGCTTATAAGGTGCACAACTAAATTAAGTTCTAAAATTATATGTCTTAAATAATCAGGCTTTGTATTGAGCAAGTTTATACTATTGTTTTATTTGCATGATCTCTTCTATATGGTTAAGCACTAAATATAGCTTTGTTTTTTTGTCAAATGCTATAGCAACCACGGAGAAATGAATTTGAAATGAAAAAGGTTGAAGGATACATGGCATAATTGGTATGCACTCTCGAACTTATAGTTATCTTTTTTTGTATTTGCATATTAACTAAACATAGCTAAGAAACATATTGAAAATAAAAACTTAAAAGATGGATAAAGTAATAGATGTTGATTGCTATCAAATAGATGCAGACTCCATTGTACATGAAAACATCGACTAGGTATTGCATAACAATTCCCTTTTCAGATTAGATGCATTCTCATATACTGCAGAATATTACCTCTTCGATGCATTTCAAGTTCTATTGCACTTATGTTATTCCTCAATCGAGTTGCACAATGGATTGATAGATCATTTCTTGGCTTGTTTAGAAAATGGCAACGTTGAGGCATTAGAGTGGTATCAATACGAATTGGCATCTGATTTTCTTTTCCAATTGCATGGAATACATGATGTCAGTACATGTCTTTCAAAGATGCATTTGTCTGCATCTGCAACTCTTTCTCCACATGAGAGAGGACTTTGGGCAGATACATTTTGTATACAATGTCTGAATATATCAATTGGAATGTGTTCATTAACAAGAAAAAGAAAATATCTATTGTTCAAAAAAACTGCATCTAGACATCCATATTGCATCTTGTTCCATGATTTCAATCCTCTAAGTGGTCATTATGAACCACTACTCTATAAAAAATTATCCATATGAAATCTTGGAGGATCTGATATTTACTTGTCCCTCACCTGCAAATACCTTCAATCACATTGGAAATGAATTATGCATCATATACACTCTCATGGATTACACATAGAAACAATTATTACATCTACTTGTGGAGATAGTATGTTCAATGCAATTTTCTATTTGATAGCAACAGAATTTGATGTGCACTCATTGCGCCTTTACACTGTGCAATAATTTTGCAATGCAATTATAGCTGGCAATCAACAGGAATTTAACTACTTGCATCAACACCTTCTACCATATCTCATAGAAAGTATGTCGACAGTTGGAAGTTGGCACCAATACCTTGTAAACATGGCAATTCCATATGAGAAAGGAAATATAGAGGGTGGGACATTTTGTTTACAATGGATATCTATCATATTTAGAGTAAATATCGAGGTCTGGTCAACCCTTTCAGACGGTACTATCCATTTCTATTGTATTGATTCAAACTACGATAAAAAAATTGACATCATGTCGTCGAAAAAAAATACGCCACACATCAATTATCAACCTTTGATAAGAAATACTTCCAGTTCAATATCCATTTTCCATGCTAACCAAACCGCATTGAATCTACATAAGCATCACATATTGTCTAGTCATGATGAAACTCATCCCAATTGTCATCAGTTCATAGAGAGCTTAAAAACAAAACGTAGACTGACTTATCACAACTTGAAAAAGGTCATACATGAAAGAAATAAATACATTGGTGCACTTCCTTCTATACCTTTGAATTGTATGACCAATCATCATGAGGTGAAAGAGAGCTAGACCAAGAAACACAAACTCACATATCACAACCTAAAAAAAGTTGTGCGTGCACAACACAAGCGCATTTACACACTTCCTATTGAACACAAACATCACATGTCCAATGACAAAGACCGTCACCCTTTTCATCATCAACATGGTGAGGAGGAAATGCTCGTAACAAGTGTCAATTCCACCTTCAACATGGCTTGCCAACAAGTGAAATTAGTTTCGAGTGGAAACCATAAGTTAGACTACCACATGTTGAAAAAATAGATACGTGAGAGAAACAGGTGCAACTACATATCCCACAGTGGCCATGATATTGACCGAGGGGGAAAAATCACATATCATAAATTAGAGCCAACATTGTGCAATGCTAGCATTGAAAACCAACAAAAACTTGCTACGCATCCTCATCTAGGAAAGAGAGATGAAAAGTAGACATATATGAAACAAATTGAAGACACTCCTTCCATTGCATGTGTGATTTTCAAAGAATTGAATTTCGCAAAGAATATTAAGTCTTTCACCCATGACTTGCAAAAATAATACATCATCTTGACACTAAATGATAGAACATTTTCCACTAGAAAAATTTGTCTTCCATGCAAACGATCACTTGAAAATGGAAAATTTCCACAATTTGCAACACCTGACCAAATAAGATGTAACACGCCACTACCAGATGTAAGTACACTTACAGAACTTGAAGAGATACTTGTGTCTTTGCGAATTGCATTTGCACAAATTAGACCCTGGGGCTATATACGACCCCAAATGGGATTAACAGGATCAATTATTAACATGCCTATGCAACTAGATGTTGTCCAAAAATCACTTCCACAATTCATGAGAGAAACAATGACGATTGTTGTAGCTCTCAAAATATGTTTTCAATACAAGAATGCATACCAGAGAGTTAGAGTGTGTGTGCACATTTTCATGAAAGAATTAAAAAAAATATGTTCCAGGACCCTGTACAAAGAAGAAAACATTTGTATAAATGAGAACTAGAACCATGTTCTTGAACAAGGAAATGACAACTCTGCACAAACTTTTGACACTACTAGTGAATTTGATACAAGTGATGGATCAGAGAATGAAAGACCTGTTGAAACATTGATACATGGATTCACTGACTCACAACGCATTCATGACTTGCAAGACAAGATTGTTGAAATCGCACCTACTGAAGGGGAAAGTTCACTTGGAATATTCAAGGACAAATTTTTTGAGGAAATGAACTTCCCAACATTGTTCTCTGGAGATACAAGTACCATTGACATCACAGAATGATTCATCTACCAAAACATAGTTTGATGGGAACTACTACATTCAAGCGGTGACTTCTCTTGTAACATAACAAATTTGTTTTTCAAAACAATGTGCATAATAATTGAGAAAGTTCTCTCTTGCATGTGGGTTCAAATAAGAAAATTCCAACCATGAGGAAGAAATTTATTGGCCAGATATGTCAAGTACAATGGAAACCTAGAAAAAATCCTAAAATTTGATATTGATACATAGATTTCAAAAACATTCACATCTCTCTAGACTACTTGCAACAAAACAAGAAAACTATATTTGCAATCATCCGACAATTGGGACCTCCAACTTTTTTCATCACATTTACAAGTGCAGAGCATAACTAGGGTCCATTGGTGACTACAGTGTCTGCATTATATAGGAACAAGAAAAGGAAAAACATTGGAAAATGATGACATTGACTACCTCATAAGAAAATACCCAGTGACATGTACTCGTTACTATAGACATAGGGTAAATTCTTTGAGGCAATTGATATGTCATGATGAAATGTTCTTCGGGAAAATATCGGACTACTATTTTGTGACTGAGTTCCAAAATAGAGGGAGTGAACATGACCACGCACTATTATGGATAGAGGGTGCACCGGTCTATGGAAATGACAACAACTCACAAATCGAACAGTTTCTGGAAAAATACATAACATGCAACATGGACCATTTGGATCCAGAACTTGCCAAAGTTCATAGACATTACCATACAAGAAGATGTAAAAATGAAAGAATTCACATTGCATAAACAACTTCCCTGTGTCAGCAATAAGAACAACAAGAATCATAGAACCAATTACTTTAGAGGAGAATGTTCTCATTGAGAAATCAAAATCTTTGTTCACATTTCTAGAACAATGAGACTTCAATGACTTAATGAGATTCGAAGACTTCTTGGTAGAACTAAATCTAACAGAAGATGAGTACATCCAAGTGATACAATCTATACTTAAACAACCAACAATTTTCCTTAAACGAAAACTTTCACATATTTGAAACAACAGTTTCTCCAAGGACATGCCAATTATGTGGAATGCAAATACAGATGCACAATATGTCCTCAACGCATATGTTGCGGCATCATATTGTACCTCGTACATGACAAAGGTTGACAAATCTATGACAAGTGCATTCAGAAGAATACGCAAAGAACATGAAAAAAGTCAAATTGATGTTATGCAAATGATACATACACTTGGAAATACATTACTTAATCTTCAACAAATGTATGCTCAACAAGCAGTCCACATCACACTTTCCCTACCTTTGAACTGTATTTCAAGTAAATTTGTCTTCATAAACACACCTCCACTTGACACATGCACATTTGTGCTTAAACCACCATCCTTGTTAAAACAAGAGCCTGATAATTCAGAGGACGTGATATGTCGCTCTATTATTGATTACTACCTCCAGTGTCCACCTCCTATTAAGCATTTTTTCCTTGCAGAATTTGTATCGCATTACAAAAAAAATGGTACACCCATATCAAAAAGAAAAAAAACAAATGTAATATGCTTTGTCAAATACAACAAACACATCGACTATGGAAACTTAGGTAGAGAGAAACTATTGTTGTGTGTTCTATTCGATCAAAATGAAAACACATTAAAACATAACTTCCCTACATGGGAAGCTGCATATACTGCTTATGAGACTATAGTACAAACCAATGAGGCTAGATTTACATACAATGTCAACCCAACATGGGGTGATTTATAAAATGCACTTGATGAACTAGAAAACCCTGACAATGTTGATGAGACATTAACAAAGCATAAAACAAATAGAACTCTATGTGAGTCCTATGACTTGCAAGCAAATTTTCCCTGTCCTCGAGTCGCCGCCATTGAAAAACGTATCGATCTTGGGTTTAAAGTCACAAAAAATCATTTCTTTATCAAAAATGAAGAATACTACAAAGTTAGACGACTGTTGAATTGAGAACAACAAACAATCCTAAAGGACATTGCAATGAAAAAATGCTTAAACATGCACACTCTTTTGCATTTGTTCCTTATAGGCGAGGCAGGAACAAGCCAGACATTCACAGCGAAAGCACCATTCCAAATTCTTATACGAATCTATGATTCAAATAGTTCAAGTGGCACTATGAAACCAAAGGGACTAATAGTTGCATATACAAGAAAAGCTACATATAATGCAGGTGGAACAACAGTCCACTCTGCATTGTTAATTCCTTTTAACTAGTCATATTTTCTTCAACTCAGCAAGGAAATGTTAGATACCTTGTCTAAGATTTATGATGAACTACAACTTGTATTCATAGATGAGGCATCCTTCATTGGAAGTCGCTTCTTAGATTTCATTGACAATCGACTAAGAAACATAAAACATGTGCACACCAAATACTTTGGGGACATTGATATGATATTCTGTGGGGATATTTACCAGGCACAACCCATACAAGATTATTTGATATTTGAACAACCTACGGTCAATATGAAAATAGTGACACAATGAATTTTGGAAAGACAACATAAAATGTTTTGAATTGCATACTACAATGCGCCATACAAACGAAATATTTATTGTAATTCTGAATAGAATGTGGACAAACAGCCAAACATGTGATGACTTAACATATATCAATTCAATTTGCATGCGACTTGCACCAACAGACCCAACCTTCCCTTACCTATTATACAAGAATAAGGATGTTGCAATGCATAAAAGTACATGATATCGCTCATGCATGGCAATGATATCATCATCAATTCAATTGACCTTGAAGAACACAACCATGGAAATGTACCATGTCATCAACATACAACCACTTTTCCTTTGCAACTTGTCCTGAAATTAGACACGCTAGTTGAAATATATACCTACAACTATGATTGACAGGATGGCTTGGTGAATGGTGTAGATGGAATACTCAAAGCTTATACCAAAACAGAAAAAGTTGATGTCCTCTGGATTAAGTTCCATGACCTGCATATTGGACACCGACAAGAAAGAAATTTAGCTTATCTATATAATTCAGACACTTCACATGATTGGGCACCTATATTACGAATATCAAAACCAATATCAACATCGGCAAAGAAAGGTCAACTGGAGATTCAAAAACAATTTCCAATTAAACTTGCATGTGCACGTACAGTCCACAGATCACAAGGGCTAACACTTGATAGTGTTTTTTTCGACCCTGTTGGAATATGAATACATGGAATTGTATACAAAGCTCTGTCCCATGTTAGAAGCATAGAATCCTTGTATTTTCTAAGTGCTCTTACAAAATATAACTTCAAATTTAAACTTAAAGTCGATACTGAGATACAATGCCTTCGGACTATTGCAAAATGGTATCTACAATATTATTATCAATCCATACAAACAAACTCATATGTATCAATTATCTCACTTAACACGTGCAACCTACATGCACATATGAATGATATACTCAATGACTATGACACAATTCAATTTGATATTATGTGCTTGCAAGAAACATACATGACATTATGCATGCAAAACAAGCAATTTCCAAATCACAATTGCATATCAATTTACATTACACATGGAGTGATGATATTAGTGAAAAAAGCATGTAACAAGTTTGGAGCATATGCATTTCGAAGAAAAAAAATGTTGAGATGGTGCTAGGAAGAGTAATCTTTCGTGAATCAGAAATTGCAATATTGAATCTCTATGCTACTCTGCATGCAACATTGCCCAACATATTGAATGTTGTTTCAAATGCATTACAACATTTACATCTGAATGAAACCATTATCATTATAGGAGACTTCAATGTTGACATGCTACAAAATAATGCCAGAACAAAAGAATTGGAAAACTACATGTGCAATTACAGTCTTCGCTTTCTTTTGGATAAGATAAACCATGTACAAAACACACTTATTGACCATGTATGGTCAAATGTGCCCATTTCACAATACACCCTCGTTATCTTATACACATACTGGTATGATCACGATACAATTTGTATCGTACTTGAATTATGAAATATACAACAAACATATTACAAAATCATATTTCGATGTCGCAAAGCATATCTGGATACTTTGTTTCACAAAACCAAATTATTCAGCTAGGATCATCCAAATTCTTAATGTTTTCTGGTTTGTAATAGACTTTGGGGAGAAAGGATTCTATATAACCACAAACATGGATCAAGAAAAAAAAAGGTGCATGCTTCTAACTCTATATGTTACTCTATTCCTTTGATTTTCATTTACTATGTGTACATATTGTTTGTTTTTCTTTACATACCAACTTACATTCATGTTCATTTTATTTTGTACGTTCCCACATTGAAAAAAATAGAATAACTAGATAAGACGAAGGAATATTAACCAGAAATGTAGAAGAAGACATACGAAGGTGCATGCTTCTACCCTTATTCCATACTCCATTGCTTTGTATTTCATTTATTGTGTGTATATTTATTCTACTGCTTTGCACCTCATTTTTTATATGTAGATACTACATATCTTCCTACATATTGACTTATCTTCATGTCAATTGTATTTTTTGTGATGCTACATTGGAATAAATAAAATTGTATTTAATATTTTTACATGTGTTCCTACATAGCAACTTACCTTCATGTCCATTGTATTCTCTGCATTACTACATTGAAAAAAAAATAGACTAATTGAACAAGAGGATGAAGTCTTATGTTTCACAACAAAGGAAGTTGAAGTACAATCTTCCAAATAGTATACCAGCAGTGATAGTAAATCAAACGCAGTGCATGTGCTTAATGTACATCCATATCAATTATGAACAATATACAATGCATATGCATATGTATTTTTTTTCATGTTCTATGTACACATGTTTGCATCAGAAAAAGTTGGACAAGTGACATGGACACAAGTAGTCAATCATCGCAAACATCAACACAACGACAAGGCCAAAGGTAAAGATTCATAAATTATGCTCTTGATATGTTTAGGAAAGAAATATCCTCAGTTATTTATTCATATATTCCATGGTAAATATGTTGATGTCATCTACAACACATGATTTTTAGTTCACAAGAAATATCGACGAGTACAAGTGACGCCCAACATAGTGCAAGGTCCAGAGACTAAGAGGTATGGTTACAAAACTCTAACCTGCATACTTTATCCAAATTGTGCATCTACTTGTACATTGATGCATATATATATATATATATACAAACTACCATTCACATTACTTTTCATGTTCAAAAAATTTCACCAAGTCTAAACTTATACCACCCAATATACTATCAATAGAAGGCTTGAACAACCGTCGAACTGGACAAATATTCGTCGGAGACATAATGGTCGTGTATAGCACCTACTTGGACAAGTCAAACAAAAGTAGATGCATTATGCATGAATACATGATAGACAATGAAGCCATGAATACCATTCACATTACTTTTCCTATTCAAAAAATTTCACCAAGTCTAAACTTATACCACCCAATATACTATCAATAGAAGGCTTGAACAACCGTCGAACTGGACAAATATTCGTCGGAGACATAATGGTTTTGTATAGCACCTACTTGGACAATTCAAACAAAAGTAGATGCATTATGTGTGAATACATGATAGAAAACGAAGCCATGATGACAATTACACTGACTATCCCTACACAACTTGTCCAGAAACATGCAGAAAAGATCTTTCCAGGTAATGGGATATCCATTACAAAATTCAATAGATTGCCAAAAACAATATATGACTGTGGTGATTGTGATCGAATTACATCGCTCAATGAAACAAGTGTTGTGGAAAAATTTCTCGCAGTTTGTTCAGAATATCATTTCATACCAGACACAACAATCAACCAATTTGCATAGAACAATGACATTTACCCAATTGGAACCATTGGTGCAGTTGTCACATTTGCAAGAAAATTTGGCTCACAACACATTCTCCATATAAAATATGGAATCTCAGACAATGACAAGGGAATGGTATTGTTTTCCATACCCATTTTTTTCCTCTACTTTCACATTCTCATATATCTCATACATCTTACACAACTATTAAATTGTTCCATGATGCAGCTACAATTTTTCGACACCTATGCAAATTTATTTTCCTCAATGGAACAACAATTGCATAAAGGGAAATTTCCAATTATGTTGTTCAAAAATATAACGATGAAAAGAGATGTTAAAGAAATGATCTTTCGCACAACCCAAGCAACATTTGTAACAGAATTGCAAACAGACATAGTACAAGATCTCAAGAAACTAACTAGCTCCACAACTATTGTATGTATACATATACACTTCCACCCACAATCTGCACAAAAAAAATTCATTAAACAATTTTGTGCATCTTTTTTGTTGTACACGTATATATTATATTGTTCAATATATTAACTACTATGCTCACGTGCACAGGTTGAGGCTGTTTTGGTTGCAACAAATGCCTACTCGACCCCCTTCGAGCATGTATGTGCCAAATGCAATTCTCATGCTTCTGCCTCTGCGTTCATAAATGATGGCATAATTTATTGTCTACGATGCAGTACAAAATTCCCTTACATATATAGACATTGCCTCAACATTTTCATCTAAACCCTCAGCAACACAATTGTACATTGTACAATTATACAACCTGTATTACAAGATGTGCTTCCTGAGTTGACAGAGTTTCCATATGAAATATACCTACAGAAAAAGGAAAACATTGTCTACAAGCTACGCAACTTCCATGTCCATAGAAAATTTACCTTAAATGAGGACAATGCCATATTGCACATCAGCTGAACCAAAAAAAAAAATCATATCATGCATTGACAAGAAACGAAATAATATAATCTGTCTCTATCCATGTTACCCAATCAAGATATGAATAAATTTTTGCAGTACCATGACAAAGTGAACTGGAGGCACATAACATTGTTGAGTCTAGGAATGATAAGAATGAGGAAAGACCTCATACAAAGTACCAAATTGTGAGTAAATCAGGTCCATCCTTTGAGGCGTCAAAATGGCTTGCTCCTCTAAACAGAACCATCAAGCATTTTCAATAATATTGAAAATTTGGCATTGTTCAAACTCCATTAAGTTAAACGTTGACAGTATTTTCCATAACTAGTAATGTTAGAACATTGTCAAGTCAATGTGATCTTGGTTCATAGTAATATTAGAAGCAAATGTTCATAGTGATATTGGTTCATAGTAATATCAGAAGCAAATGTTCATAGTGATCTTGGTTCATAGTAATATAGTAATCGACGAATTTTGATCATGTGATTTGGTATTGTAGTTCAAGATTCTCATGAGCCTGGTTTTTGGATTATGAATGGATAATAGATTCACGATCTTAGAAATTTTTCTATGATCTTAAGGAATATGCAAGACCTATATTTCCTTTTAATGTAGGCTCTGTGGAGCAAATGTAATATGTAGTTCATTTAACCATTTTTACTTGATTAATGAAATTACCAAAATTCTTCTTTGGAAACATTTTGAAAAAAAAAAGATATATGCTAGCTGAAGTCAAATGAGAATATGCTATCAACCACATAAAATTAAAATTAAAATTCATCATTGTTATACTTACGCTCAAGTTGACTGTACAATAAGTTTATTTCAACAACCCTCCATTGATTTCTTTGTAGCTTTTTGTTGCTTCTCTTATGCAAACACATCCTGGAAACTATAAGTATGACTCACTTTCTCTATTATTTGATTGAAGTGCATGTAGAGATTTATAAAGGACTTCATAGTTATTGTTGGTCCTAAAGTATGCACTTGACTGCTAAATGGTAGATCTAGGCCACCACAAGTTTGGAATACTCGCTCTTTTCAATTTGTTGATGAGTTAGAGGGTTGGTTCACTGAGACATGAGCATGGTGAGATTGGAAAGATGATATGGATGAGGGATCTCCTTGGCTATTTTTGCACTAATGAGAGACAAGTGACATAATAGAGGTAAAAACAAAGGGAAACAACAAACCATTCAATGAATAATCTATTGCAAGAAGTTTAATACTTAAAATAATATTTCAACGCATTAAACAATGTATCAAAAACACAATTACTCTCACAAGTTGCAATAAAAACAACTCTTCATCAAAGCATTAGTTGTTCTCACAGGTACCCAGATGCACCCTGGTCACTTGAAGTGACTGATAGTTTGATATACCAAACTGACATCCCTATTATCGAATTGACAAAGGTGAATATTATGGGATCAAAAAAAAATTTGCATGAGTATTTAATTGGAAAAAATTGTTGCTTATTTTAGTTTTTTTAAGGCATTATCACAGTAAGAATGCAAAACTATGCTAACCCACTGTTATCTACAAAGGACAAACATCAATAAGGCCTGTAAATCAATTATACATAGTTACAACCAAAAATCAAGTTATAGTTTGTATTTTCATTTGATCACACCCTTTTTAATGATACAAACATAATACAAAATGAGTATGTGGATACAATATTGGACTAGAAAATGATGATTTGGCAACAAATGAAAATTATAACCTAGACACGTATAAATACATCTGCAAGAATATCCGCAGAAATAAAAACCTTCAAAAAATTTTATCGTTGCCAAAAATAATCAACTATATAGACATGTTACAAATATTTCAGGTTGTACTGTATTGAACTGTCATCTGACAATTCCTCTTCCTGGATCGAAAATGTAGATCAACCTCTGCAAAGTGGGCTTGCTACTCACGGACAAAACTTTCAAGAAAAGGGCATCTTCCTCTATCTTGACACCTTATTCTAACACAGTTTAAATTAACTTCAATGAGTTGAAAAATCATGAAAATAAACAATCATATTAGGTGTGTTTTGATATATAGAAATAACTAGCAAACACAAAGGTCACACAAGAATATCAAAGAATCTTTGACACTAAAAACATTTTCAAAGAAAATTATATGGTTTTTTTGGGCACCACATATAACTTTATTTATCCTAACACATATAAAAACAAACAAGCTAGACGGTCTATCTAATAGAATGAAATGGATATTACTTACTTGGGATGAAAGTCACTTGGAAGTTTACAAAGATCATTAAAAATGAATTCCATAAATAGATTAAAGAGATAAAACCTACAACATAGGAAGGGAAGTTTCCAAGATGGAAAGTTAGACTCCAACAATATATCAAGTTACAAGTGATGAGAATATTTGTGCTTTTTTTAGTAGCTATCTGCTACACTACTCATAGTAGGAAAAAATTACAGAATGTTATTAAGAAAATAAAGGCAAGATGGATTATGCAAAACACACAATATAATTAGAATGAGAATACTTTAAAAAATTAAATGGTTTGAATGCTAGAATTGGTCAACGATATTAATGCTCAGGCGCCTTTTATTTCTGAAATGAATGTCAGTCGTCGATCACTTTGCAATGTGAGATCTAGGCGACCCTATGAATTTAGCGTCCCTACCAAACTTTTAACATGTTGGAAATTTTAGAACTCCCCTAGCCATATTTAGCGTGGCACAAATTTCTTAGAGCTCAGGAGTTTTTGAACACGGAGCATGAATATCTCCCAAAGTGACTTTCTCCCGTAGTGACATCGCAGCCTCTCCTCACTTTTGAGTTTGGGACTTCGGGAGCTACAGGGCGCATAACATACATATCATCTAAAAGATAGAACTTCCAAACTCATTAACCAAGGCTATTTACTTGTTAACTCGAGATTAATATAATATTATCATTAACTAATTCTGGATTTCAGGACTTTTGCTCTTTGTGGCTCCGGGCTTCGAGAGAACTTTGTTTGTTTTGGATGGAAAAAATCCTAGAGTGACATTCTCCCGCAGTGATGTAGTGGCTTGACGTCAAAGGATGACGTGTCACCGAAAGAATATGTGCCACATGTCACTTGAAATAGTACACATGTCGAACCCAAAATATGCTTGAAATGAATGCCACGTGTCATGGTCTAGATTCGAAATCATTAACCAAGTCTATTTACTTGTTAACCTGAGATTAATATAATATTATCATTAACTAATTTGGGAGTTCGGGACTTCGGGAGAACAGTGTTTGTTCTGGATGGAAAAAATCTCAAAGTGACGTGTCATGATCTAGATGAGAGCCACGTGTCCTGACTGATGAATGCCACGTTTTTGGGACAGTTTGATGCCACATGTCAGAGACAGATTGATGACACATCTCTCTGGTACTTAGGGATTCAGAGGTTTCTGAATGTGGAGCTTGTATAAATCTTAGAGTAGTACGGGCACAGAGTAATGTGGCAACCTCACATCACATGGTGTCATGTGTCTTTACTAATGGATGCCACGTGTCCTTTGTGGATGAGTACCACATGCCTCTGGCACTTCTCCCTTCGGAAATTTCTATATGCAGAGTTTGTATAACTCTCAGAGTGGTACGGGCCCAGAGTCATTAACCATGTTTATTTCTAATTAACCCAAGATTTATGTATCTTATCATTAAGTATCTCAGGATTTCTTAACTCTTGCTCTTCGACATTCGACAATTTCGGCCTGTTCTGGATTGAAATCTCTCGGACTAGTACAGGCCTGAAGTGACATGGAACTTCCAGCATTCAGATCTGCGACACTTTGGCTATTTGGGGTCAAAAGTCTGACTTGTCACATAAAGAATATGTGCCACGTGTCACTTGAAACTGTATAAATGACTAACCCAAAATATGCTTGAAATGATTTCCATGTGTCCTGACTAATGGACGCCACATGTTTGCGACAATTTGATGCCATGTGTCGATGACAGATTGATGCCACGTCTCTTTGGTACTTAGGGCTTCAAAGATTTCTAAATGTGGAGCTTGTATAACTCCCGAAGTAGTAGGGGCCCCGAGTGATGTGGCAACCTCGCATCACATGATGTCATGTGTCTTTATTGATTGATGCCATGTGTCCTTCACATATGAGTACCACGTGCCTCTGGCACTTCGCCCTTCAAGAGTTTCTATATGAAGAATTTGTATAACTCACTGAGTTGTACGGGCCCGGACTCATTAACCATGTTTATTTCTAATTAACCCAAGATTAATGTATCTTATCATTAAGTATCTCAGGAGTTCTTGACTCTGGCTCTTCGACGTTCGGTGATTTCGGCATATTCTAGATTGAAAACTCTCGAAGTGGTATAGGCCCAAAGTGACGTGGCACTTCGGGCATTCGGATCTACGACACTTCAGTTATTTGGGGCTTCACAAGTTGTCGTTTGTTCTTTAAGCCTACGTGATTTTGAAACTTCGAATGCACATGTGTTGTTGATCTGAAGCCACACATACTTGTTAGTTTTATGCTAGACTTTGGGTTTTCCAAAGCATCTTCCATCATCATTTCCACATCTGGACCTCATCATGTAAAAATGATTCTTTGTAACCTAAATGAATAGTTGACTGATATGTCTAAGGATGACACCCCGAGTGCCCAATCTTAGAATATCTTCTTCATCTTGTAAGATAATTGAAGCTTTTAGAACACTTTAGAATTTTAAACTTTTAAATTTTAAAATCTTTTGTTTTTACCTCTTAAAAAAAAAAAATCACCAAAAAAACTTAGGAAATTTCTTTTCAATTAAATAAATCCATGATCGTTATGTATTAATAAGGTGCTTACAATATCATCCATTGATGAGTTGGATTAAATTTGATCAAACGTATCTTGTGTTCTCTAGATTATAAACCTTCCCGAATTTTAAAATAAAACCTTCAACGGTCACTTCGGGACTTTGCTCTTCGGGAGTTTCAAGGCATCTAAACAAAAAAAACCCTGAATCTATGAAGCTTCAAAGTCCTGGAGACAGTTCCTCGCGATAATATTTAAAAGGGTCTACATATGAGTTATAAGACACGTGTCATTAAAACATTTCTTGGGCTAGCACCTGGCACTTGTTTTAAACATTTGTGTCAGCTTATTCGTACATTTTCAGGTGAAACGTGTCGCCCATCTTTCTTGACACATCACTAAAAATGATTTCATCACTGCCACGTCACTCCAAGAGATTTCCCCTCGAAAAATAAAACAAAGAATTCTTTCAGGACCGCCAAACTATCAAAGTGTCGAAGCATTTGATATCATAACAAATAAAAATGTTTCAAAAAGCTAATAAAATATTTAACAATTTTAATTAATTATTATTAACTATTAACTAATCACTCTGCAAATTTGAAATTCAAGAGATTTATGTTGTGCTACACCCAAAACTCTCAAATGCCAAAGTGTCGAAGTACGAGATGGACATTTAAGCAAATGAACTCCTGAAGCTTCGGGGTTCCGAAGCCCCGAAATACCTATAACGGTTCGAATGTTTACTCCGAGAATTCAACCTTCAGAGTATTTCTATCATCCTTCATTCAAAACCCCTGAATATTGAAGTTCTGAAGTACTTAAGGCTAAAGGATTTTTAAAGCATGATTAATTAAAACATAAAAGTGATTAGTTGATCCCGCAATTCCGCCTTCCAGAGATTTATGTCGTCTTACATTCAAAACCTGTGAATGTTGAACTACCAAAGTATTACTGACATTTATAACTGGCTAAAGTTAAATATTTTGGTAAATATCACAATTGCCAGTTAATAAATTCCATAAATTTTATGAATAAACACATTTTGAATCTCAATAGATCAATACGAAGATTGATATACTTTATGAATAAACACATTTCAAATCTCAAGTCATTCTACCATTTGCAATTAGAGTTTTTCATTTAGTAATTGACAGCTTACAGACTTCTCTTATCACAGTAAGGTTAATTTCATTTCTCTAAGGATTATGGCGCCACACAAACCAGGGAAGAAGCAAGATGCATCAACAGATGATTCCAACCCAAACATAGATATTCTCTCGGACACCACTTCGTGAATTGCAGACGCCATGAAGTCTTGGAAACAGGTCTACGATATTTTGGAACATGAGATTCTTGTCTATCCGGATGATTCAATGGAAGAAGAGGATGATTCATTCTTAGCCAAGCTAAAGTTGGTAGCTCAGTCTCAACTGCACAAGATTGTTGCTCGACCAAAGATAATACCCTACAATGACATGATAAGTTGGGCTCTGGAGCACGTTGACATTCAAACCAGAAGAATTATCAATTACCATAACACCTATGTTGGATTCTTTCATCCGGAGGACATACAAGTAATGTATAAACTATCTTCTGCACCAAAATACACATATAATGCAGCATTTATTATGGATTTTTAAAGGAGAGAATGCACTCAATATGGAAGAACTAGTCATGACATAATCAAGACCTGGTGGGGAAATCCAGCCAAGTTTAAATCCGACGCTCATGGTATATATTCCACATCTTTATATGCTCACATTTTATACATTACCATGATGCTCTGTCGGTTATTTGGAAGGAAAAACCCTGCACATTTCACAGTTGAATGGGTGTCTATAATCAATGAAGTGGTTGAAGGCTATACCTTCAACTGGGAAAAAATGTAGCTAGATAACCTAGCTATGCAGGTTTTCAAGTACAAATCATTGAAATCACGAGGGAAACATGCTCCTTTTTACATGTTCTCCTACATCATGGATGCAATTTGCTTCATGACTCCATTTCCCCTGATGAACTGGAGCTGGACCCCAGCTATTTCCGAGCCTATACATTTCTACCACTCCAAACTGTGGGAAGAAAATGCTAAAGATTTATTTTATGAGATCTGTCACAATGTAATGGTACCCATTCATGTAGCTATCTATGGTCACCCTCCACCTAGGATTTCAGAGCACATTATGGGGAACTTAGGAACAATTGCAGATTGGTACATTGAACAGAACTTCTCTTACATTTGAGTGTTTGGGTGATTCATTTCTATAGTGTACCCTTCACTACCCAGGTTTCTCAACCTCTCAGTTTACCATTCCTTACATGGAATTATAAGCATATGAATTTAAACAGAATTAAAAAAAAACACTTAAAAACTCAGAGTAAAATATATGGGTACTGCTACAATTAAACATTCCATAACATTCATCATTAATTCATTTACACAGCGGAATACATGATACATGAACAACACAGTCATGCCAAAAGTGTTAAAACATAATTCAGAATACTTATCTTGTATCAGCTGGAGAAAAGCACCAACCAAGTGCAGGCCTTCCACGAACCTCCCAGCCTTAGACCACATTGTTCATCAGCTCAACAGTAGGTCACCCCTGAGCTGGGACCGAGCTCCACCCCAGGGAAATGAATCTAGACTCAGGCTGAGGTTACAGGGAAGGTAATACATACACATTCATCAGGAAGAAGCTCTCCCAGGAATCTCCCACGCTCACTGCACACAGACCCTCATTCCCCACATGCCTGCTCCACCCCAGGGGAGTGCACCTTCTCTGTCACCTAGACAGTCCTTCGGCTGCCAGTCCCCCTTACCTTGGGTTACAGGAACAGACCGGACCAGAAATCTCTAGGCTCTATGGAAGCTACAGGGATTTCTCTCAGGAGTTCTCTTCTCCCTCTGTGCACTCTCTCACCTGGAGGAGTCGCTCACAGGCCAACAAGCCTCACGCAGTCCAGCACTGTGTGGTCACAACAATCCACAGGAAACACAGACACAGGTTTCCCAAAATCGGTTCAGCAATCACTGGATGGTCTCATAGTCGAGTCTTCGGGACAAGAAATTCACGCACCGGCTCGCTCAGCTTTCCCGAACACCCCAAGACTCTTTCCATAAATTCACCCAAGATTCTCGTTCAGTACCGAGGTATTCATGGGTTCCCTTAGGCAAAAACAGCTAACGGTTTTAGAGATGACTCAGGATATCCCCCAGAGGGCGTACGAGTTCCACGCACAGAGGTTCGGTTCTGAATGGAGGACCCCCCCACCCACAGTTCGGTTCAAGGCTTATATTTGCATGCACCAGGGTTGACACTTGTCACCCTGGGAACTGCATGCCTACCACAGCGTGCATCCCCTTTGCATGTTCCCTCCTTTGCCAGGAACTTAGGATAAACAGAAATGTACATGTCTCTTTTGAAATAATATTAAAATATTATTTCCCAGGCTTAAGCCCCCAGGCTTAGCACTCAGCCCCTTTCCCACCTTCCAGCCCTTGATCCCTTGCCCACTCTGTGGACGCTCAGTCCCCGATCACTCTTTCATCGTGGTTGGTCTGCACTGGAGGTATTTATATTTATTAATTGACCTGCATACATACAAGTACATCAACAGGCTCCTGGCCTTCCAACTCTTAGGCTCCCTAGCCTAGCAAAACACATAAGCCTTCAGCTTATACAAGACTTGGCTCACCAGCCTTTAGAACATATTTACAATTCTTTGCATGTAACATGATCTGTAACGGGGCTCGGCCTTGGGGACACTACAATCCCCCTCCTCTTATTTTTGCACTGTCCTCAGTGCAACTTACACTGCCTCTGTGTGTCCCTCAAAATTTTCAAAAAGATGCGGGTACTCTGCCCGCATAATATCTGCATGCTCCCATGTCGCGTCCTTAGGACCGTACCAGGTCCACTAGACCTTTACAAGCTCTATGGCTCAATTTCGGAGCTGCTTGTTTTTCCTGTCCAATATGCGCACATGATGCACTTGCAGGACACCTTATGGTTCCACCTGAATCACAGTCCAATCGATAACATGATTAGCATCAGGTACATATTTCTTAAGCAGTGAAACATGAAACACATTATGTACAGTCATAGATGCAGG